>JAWWEW010000001.1:63751217-63777765 GCA_035583185.1 Anabacerthia variegaticeps
TAGCAGAGCCCCTGCAAAACAAACCCACAAGTCCAAATTACTTTTATTATAATGTTGGATGGGCAAACTGACTGATGGTAGAATGACTCAATTTCTTTTCCTCCCTAAGTCTGTCAAAGTTCTGGCTTGACCCTGAAATGCAAATAGAATTTAGACAAAATCTCACTCATACTGAATGATGGGACTCTACAAAAGGTAGGATTAGAACTCATTTCTCTGGCTCAGAAATTTCTTTGGCTTCCAGCTCTGAGACACTAGCCGTGGATCAATGCTACAGGAATTAAACCCCTAGTGACTTTTAAAGGCTAAAAACGTAGAATGATGTTATTTTATCCAGCTTTTATTATGAAAAAAAAAAAAAAAAGTCTTCCACTGCCCACTTACACTCTAGAGGAAAGATATATTTCTACAGGGTTACTGAGTAAGCACAAAAGGAAGAAGGAGAGTAATACCTCATGTTTTCTTAGGTATTGAGTGAACTGAGTATCTTGTATCTTCCTGGGTGGCAGTATCACCACAGCCTACCTGTGGGGACTAGTAAACCACCTGAAACACTTCAGAAGCATACAAACACTTTCCAGAAGGAGAAACTCTACCAGGGCATAAAGACTCTCCACACGGGGATATTACGCCTCTTCCAGGCTTAAGTCATTAAAATGCCTTCAGCAATCATTGTTCAAGCAGCTCATGTCTGCCATGCTCCCTCCCAAAACACTTTAGGAGACACTGAGTCATTTATTTGTAAACCAAAGTGTATGGACACTATGTAGTTAGGATGTATACTTAACAGTGGATAAATATCAAGATATTTTCTCTTTAGGTAGATTAAATTGCATTCCTTTTTTTTCACTGCAATAAGTTGTGCAGCTTTAGAGAAGTAACAAGTGTTATGGATGCTGCAGCAGATATGCAGCCATTTAAAAATAATGCAACACTTCCAATTTGCGGTCCCAATGTGCATTGGCCTGGCCCTATGATTTAACAGCTACGTCTTAATTGTCTTTTAGCCATTACTCTAAAAATGCAGAAGCTCTTTCTTTTTAATGTCCTTCTACAGTCTCTCTTGTTGCTTTCCTAGCAACAGTGTCCTAGTACCCGAGGTAATAATTTATACAGTGCAAAGCTGCTACTTTGGAAAGCAAAATCAAAAGTTACTGCACATTAAAAAAATAGAGCTTCAAAGAGGAAAAAAAAAAAAAAGAAGCATTTATTAGACAACTTTTATAGTAACAAAACCAGAAGACGTGATTCCTAAGCTCAGCTGACTGTTCTGTGTCTAATACCAGGGGTTAAACACAGAACCAGTCTGACTGGCCAGAGTATTTGTGGCTGTCACATATCTCAGGTATATATGTCATAGCAGATGATGCCAAATGGAAATGCTTTTGTCCTTTCAACCCCACCAGGAAATCCATACCTGCACATAGCCACCACTTTGGTCTTAGGGAAATCATTATAAGGATGATGTATCTTTAATTCACTTGGCTTGATTTGAGAGAAGGCAACAAGGCAAAACTGTACAGGTCACTGTAACAGCCAGTCTCTTCAAGGCCCACTGGAAAGGCTGTGTACCTTGGCCGGCTGTGCCATACAGCTTTTCACAAGGAATCAGCCTGTGCTTCACTGCTGTATGCGCTCCAGTTCTCCCAAGCACAAGTCTGTATCTCAAACCTGTAAGCCTACAGGTACTATCAATACCACATTCCTTATGGTCTTCTTCAGTCCTTGCATTTAAGGCGTGCACTGAATCTACCCCAGGGCATGTGCAAATTAAGAAAACTAGATTTCTGGTATTTCCCAACTGGCACACTAGCATAATGTTAAACGACTCTATTTCTGAGTCTACCTATGCAGCACAAAGGGAGTATAAAGCTTAATTAATTCATGTTTGTAAAGTGTGAGCTTCTCAACAGAAAGACACTGTATAAGTAGAAATTACTCCTATTAAACCAGGTATTGGGGGAAATGATCACACTTTGTGGACTGGAGCTTGTTCCTCTGTTCTTTAAATAGAAAGAACGCAGGCAGCAACGTCAGTGGAGACTGCATTCCTCATCATACATTAGTTTATTCTGAAAATTCAAGCCAAAATGAATTCTCTTGGCACCTGTTCTGGCACTTTGTGCTGCAAACCTGAGCTGGGAACAGGATCCACTCTTTTTAAGTGCAGACATTTCCTAGGTACTATGTGTGGTCTCGGTGGAGGATGAATCAGTTGTCATGGGTACTTTGTTTGCAGTCCCACAGACTGGAACTCTGCTAAAAAAATGACAGCCTCTTGTTGAAAGCAAAGTTCTTAGGAGCAGATCCTGGCTAACAGGATGAAAGAACTTTGAGGGGGCCAAAGGCAAGGCCAAAAGGAATGAAGAGAAGGAACCAGAAAAAGAAGTCTCAGTATTACCAGAAAGAGAATTGCAACTTTTGTACAGATAAGTGAACTGCTTACGCAAATAATTCCAAAATTACTTATCACAGTCTGGTAATTTGCCTCAGTGCCAAATATGCAGTTATTTTTCACATTTGTTAATGTTATAATGCTATTTCAAGTAAACTAAGTACCAAAAAGTATATGGATTCCTAGTTATAATCACTGAGTTCTTGTCTGAACCGAAACAAGTCACCTAACCTTCCTCACAATGGGAAATAATATGTGTCTGTTTAGAGTGATGAGAATAACCTAATATATTTTGCAGTGCTTTAGCAGAGGCTGTCACTTTTCAAGTATGACACTACCATAGAAAGCACAGAGGTGAGATCCTAAGTGTAACTCTTATTAGTTACATTAGTGGTGTGAAAGTGGAGTGGGGATAAGTAAGGACAATGATCACTTTATGCTTTGTCACGATGCTGCTTCAGAGCCTATCTCACACATAAAAGGGGTTCCAAGCAAGCATCAAAGGTAACAAGCAAGAATGGAAAATGAAAGTGGAATTTTACACTGTTGTTTCCCTTCTCAGCTGCTAGCGCCACTCAGAATAACACTGGGCTCACTTCAGTGTTCCACTGTCATTTTTTACCCCTCGTTCTTTTTCACTATAGACTTCCTTTTTATGTGGAGCCTGAGTTGCAATGCCTTGGCATAACGTTAAAGCATTAGTGTGAAGAAATGTCAAAGCAGTAGCTTCGCTTCTATAGCAATTTTATTTTATCATTATACCAACTGGACATCTCTTGTATGGTTGCTCATCAGAGCATGTGTCTGTATGTATGTGTGTGTGCATGTAATGATGGTGCCCAGCCAAAAATATCAATACCTTACCAGCCACATAAACCCTAGAACCTACAGACATTATAGGGATAGAAAACTAAGACTTTCTTGGCTGCAAAGGCAGGGAGGGAAGGCAAGAACCATACCAAATTTTCATGAAACTGTATTCCTGAAGTTCATTTCCCATATATGTCCAGCAGCCAACCTTTACCTCCTGAAGATTATTTTGCTACTCTATATTATAAAATAAGTATCATATAATTCATACAATGCATATGGTAGGAAGCCTGTCAAATTCCAATTCACCTTTCTCTGACTTCACAATTTTGAGTTACTCTATCCAGATCCCCCAGAAAAATTTGCAGACTTCCTTTCAGCTGTCATCTGAGCAAATTTCTAAGACACTCCACAGGACCTCCAAAAAGTGGATTTTGAAAAGATTTATCAAAGTTGCACTGTCTTGAGATACAACTGGAACACTTTCTACTTGGAATTAGAGACAAGTTTCAAGTTTGCTTGAGATACATATTGTTTTTCATTGCTCATTTCCCCACACCTTAAAATGCATGTACACCTAGCAGCAATTCTTGTGGTAGCAAGAGAAATGGTCTAACTGAACAAAATTTATGTATTCTTGCAATTCAAGAAGTTATAAAGTCCCAGGGAAATGCTCCAACTTCCTCTCCCCCACCAGTAAATCTACTAGGAATGTCAGGGTTTTTTTCTCTATGGCTTACCAACCTTGATGGATGAGTGCAGCATAATCAACAACTTACAGAAAAAATGGGAGGGGGTTTAGTTACAAATATAAACATCGCCTAAGTAAGCAAAAGTTGGTTTAAACAGGTTTAACTAAAGGTTAGTTTAAACACAGAAACCATTGATGTAGAAGTGTGGGAATTAAGGGATAACCCTTCTGATACGGTTTGATATTTGTGCTCTGTCAGCTGTCAGCTACAATACCATTAGTGTATTTGCAGAACTTAAGAGGACCTAATGCTTTAACCGGAAGGATTTGCATGCATTTATGAAAATATAGCACTGCCAAAGTATCCCTGCAAACTAACTGAATGAATGCACTGTTGCTATGTAAGGTTAGTAAACAGCAGGACATGATTCTTATAGAAATGCTGTGGTATTATGGTTTTGGAATATGATTACTTATGACTTGCGCTTCAAAAAAAAAAAAAAAAAAAAAGGGAAAAAATCCAAACAGGTAATGCAAAACCACTTCTACTGAAGTGTCCTAAAGTAGCCAAAGCATTCAGCAGTCAACCAGACCATTTAGTTTCCTCTCACAGAAATCACTCCAGGAAACAGTGAATATATAATTGTACAACACTGTTTTAAGATTAAGGAAATTCAACAGTAGAAGAGACGAATTGTTACAACACCAATGAGGAGGCTTTTTATTTTCAGCTGGTTTATTTCTTGTTTGCAAGCTGGTATTCACCAGTACTCATGTGTTTTCACCTCTCTTACTAGAAGAGTACACACTGTAATGGACAGAGTGGTTTTAGAAAGGAAGGAGATGGATAATCATATTTTCAAAGAAAAATACTAAAATGTTTCCTGAGTGTTCTAATGAAAGTGATGGAAAAGCTTGCATATAGTGATGAAAGACAGAATAGATCCACTCCTTGTTATGCTCTATAGTCAAGATCTTCCACACATAAGATCATGAACAATTTTTCAATATATCAACAGTTGTATAAAAGGAAAGGTGAAGACAACACTATTGAGTTAGAAAAAAGGAAATTAAGGTTAGACACTAAGAAAAATAAACAGCTCCCCAAGACTGAAAAGATTACATAAAGAGAGACCACTATTTTCCACCACTGGAAGTTTTTTTTTTTTTTTTAATGTATATTAAAAAACATTTATCAGGAAGTGTTTATAGACAGGTGAACCTGTTTTTTGGCAGACAGTTTCTTTGACTGGGTGATCTTTTCTTCTGTCAAGAAAACTAAGAAGCTATGCCAATACAAGAAGGGAGAGACAGGAAGAGAGAAAACCATTTTAGTTTAATAAACATTCACCTTTTTTTTTTTTTTTTTTAATCACTACACTTAAAGATGACTTATCCATGATACATGACTCAGAACCTACTTCAGAATTTATGTGGGCAAATTTTAAATCTATGTGCCAAACCATAGATGCTGATAGAGTGAACAGAGCTATAGTGTGATGCTGCCCATGACCTAAAACGGGATCCTGGTCATGACACTCCACTTGATTCTGACTCACTTTCACAGTACATAAAATAATATTCACATTCTTGTTTAGGTACTTCTAGATTCCTTAGTGCAAATCCCAAGTAAGAGATACATATTATTGTATTGTTACTGTTGTTTTATTGCTGTCACTAATACTAATTATTTTAACCTTTCTTGGATGACACAACTTTTAAATCAAGACAATCAGCTTTTAAAACTGCACACTCGTGATGAAGCTTTCTACATGTCATTGTTCAGTATTAAGACAATGTGAAAACATAACCACAATGTAGCTGTCAGTTTTGGGATTTTGTATCTGTTTTTAACTTAGCCTCAATAGAATTGTCTGGTTTTCCCTTTGCATGCATTAGTGCATTCTAAATTTAAAAACTCTGAGTAATAGAGAAGTAATACATAGGCCTTTTAATGATGGAACTAAAATCTTCAGTGAAAATGTCTTTTGACAAGTCCATCTTATGAGCATTCACTCAACAGCACTACCACTACCAGGAAAATAATCCTGGCAGCAAATGTACCAAGAGACTGAAAGTCAACCACCTCTTAAGTTTCACAAATACTCCCCGGAATAGTTTTATTCCTGGACAACAAGGACTAGGCTTCTCCCAAACTGTATTTTAAACAAACTTTAGGAGTTAAAAATATTATCCACAGGCAATTTTTCTGCACTCACCTTCTTTCGTAGTCTAGCAAATTTTAATAATATAGAGATGGGTCACTCCATGACAACTGACCTCATTGGCATCAATAGTCCCAGGCACATTTAATTTCCTAGTGAAAATCTTGCCAAGGAGCTCTTACATTAAATAAATTAATTTTTATTCTAGTTTGAGCCAAAAAGAAAGCAAATGGTTTTATTTAATGAAAGTTTGCTGCAGCTAATTTACTCCAATTTTACTTCTTAATCTACTGATTCTGTCCTTTAACTAAATGACAGCTTGATGCACAAAGATTTAGGAACCCCTTGGTTACTACTAAGTAGCTGCAACATCCTCATGTTTGAGATATACACACAAAACCTTACAATCTTCTGTTAAGGCAATCCAATCAAATTATGTACTTTACAAGACCAAGTCTTTTTTTTTATTATTTTTTTTTTAAAATACCCTTGTATGCGACATTTTTCATCAAGTCTATAAGCCACAGCTGGCTTCCCTTTAGTATAGAAGTTCCCTCTCTAATGATACGTGGAAACTGACAAATAAAAAGTCAGAATCACTCTTGCTGTGTCAGAACAGTGAATGATGAAAAGTTGACTGTATGTGGCCCAGCCTAGTGATAAATCTGCTTTATTATGGTACCACCATATCTCATAGTAGGGTAAAATTTTAGCTTTGTAATATAACAGTTTTGTCTTGGGACTACTCGTTTATAGCACATGATGACTTTTCAAAAAAACTTGTCCTTCCACTTACTGAGATGTAAGTGGACTTAAAAAGCAGGTAAATGGTCTTCACGAACTGAAGATGCAGTAGTTTACATCTCATTCAAATGACAAGTACAAAGATTAATAACTAATGTATTATTAATACATATTTATTTCCTCTTCTGTATTCCATTTTATAGCAGGATGCATAATTAATGTACTATTTTAATCACGCTATAATAACAAAAGTCTCACAAAAACGATACACAACTGGGTTTTGTGCAGTTAGTGATGTCTAGTGGGAAGAATTTTCATGTCAACTATAAATATATCATTAGAAAGATAAACAAAATGCATGTCACTGGCATTATTAAGGCAAAAGGTCTTTCTATAGTTTTGTTAAATATCAAGAGACAGTGTAAGGCTTTGTTTCTGTTGTTTGTTTTTAAACAAGCCACTTGAAAAAGAATGGATTGGAAAAACTCAGCCACTGAATTACTGCCCTGGCCTACTTGCAAGGTTTGATGTGCCTCAATGGTTTATTTCTCATACGCTTTTCACCCAGCAATGGGGAAAGCAAACTGACAAGAAAAATGGTTGGCAGTGGGAAAAAAATGGGGGGATGGGCAAAAGCATTGATTTCTCTAAATGGAGAATGTAAGTCTACACACTCTAACAACAAAATGAATGGGTAAACAGGAAAAAACGCTAGCCCCAGGACTGGTAGTCCACTGTAACTCATAACAAAATAATTGCATGAGATTTGGCATCTGTCTATGAAGACCGTTGTGCTTCTGCCCTTGTAGCAAGACACCTTTGTAAAGATCTGCACTGAAGTTTAGTTAGGTGACCCTAAACTGAAATGCTGAACTGCTTTCAACTGTTACTCCCTGCTGCCTACAGTTAATGTTTAATTAAATATTGAAAAATCCCAATCATGACAAAATTATATAAATAAATGTAGCTAGCATCAGCTATATCAGTACTACATGATAAGAAACCTCTCTAGTAACAATGGTTGAGTTGAATTTTTTAATCTTCTTAATTGTATGGGTTATTATTTAAAAAAAAAAAAACAAAAACAAAAAAAAAAAAAACAAACAAACACAATAGCATTCTAAGACGTTAAAAGCATCACTAGGAAAGTCCTTTAAAATCTAAACCCAGCAATAACAAGCAGAATTTTTGTCCTTCATAAAAGTGGTAACTCTTAGACTTAGATAATACTCAGCTTGCTTTCTATGTGAGGTATTGACATCTCTGTTTCTTACTGTATTCTGTCACCATTATGACTCTTCAGACATTTGTGTGCCACAGCATAACACAAACCTGTGTGCCAGTTGCAGTAGACTGACCTAATAATGCTCGTGTTCATGACACAACCTTAGTAAATGCAGAATTCCTATAGTAATGACTAAGAAGAAATTTCTATTGACTATATAGAGTATAACATGTGGGACTGTTTATCTGGCAGGTCTGTGTATTTCTTTACAAAGAGTTGGTAACTCTGGTTAAGGGACAATAAAATGACAACCAAGTAGCCAAACTGAATCCTCCAAAGTCAGTAAAGCCTGAAAACACACCACAGAAATAAAGAAGAGAAAGACTCTTTTGGGAACAAGTTGCATGTAATAACATTATAAATCCCAGCTTTGGCATAACACAGCTTCCTATACTTCTCTACAGTGGGCTGTGCCAAACACACAAACATCTGTATTTTTCAATTCAACCATAAATTGTCAAGTTTGAGCATTCAGTTTCAGTGAGCAGGTATTGTGATGTCTGTTACTATTATCTTGGTCTGTGTTTTCTGTTCTCTGTGATTTTCCACTGTGTCTGTCATTCATGAACTTTTAAATTTCCCTCAAGCTTTTAATGTCTACTTGTAAAATATGAATTTTGTTTTAGCTTATATATTTCTTTTAATATGACAGTTTCTCTTTCTGATGGTTGTGGCTGCTGCCCTAATCAGTTGACAACAGAATCTTTTTTTTTTTTTTTTTTTAAACAAGAGTTTTTCTTGGGTTACTTGCAAGGATTGGGATAGAAGGATACAAAACTTTAAAGAGTAATCTGCTAAATATATACTTCTGTGAAAAAGTAGTATCATTTGGGACTGCCTGCAGTTGAGAAAGTTAAAATGAATCCACTAAAACTATGAATTTAATGCAGAGAAATTGAAACACATTAAGCTATAGGTAGATGCACTCATTCTGAATTAAAATTACTCTTTTTTTTTTGGAGTTTAATCCTCCCCTAAGCACTTCACTTTTCAATAAATTTCCATATAGAGGCTTAATGGTCCTTAATTTTGCTGCATTAACTTTGTACTTTTAGTTGTTCTCCCACGTAGAATTGCCATAAGATACCTACCTACCACATTTGCCTGGTGATTGCACAGTTAGGAATATCTAAGTGCTGCCATTTATAACAATGTTAATTTGAACCTCAAAACTATTAATACAGAAATATTAATGCAAAATTGTGTACACTTCAAAGCTTTTTTAAAAATCTGTACAACTTTTTTAAACAGTTCTCTTCAATAGAAGACCTCAAAACATACTGCAAAACATGCAAATATTGTTCTTATTCTTCTGAAGTGAAGCAACAAAATTCAGGGTTAAACCTATAAAGGAACTTAGCATCATTCAGATCTTCACAAGTTTGTCACTTCCTGGGCAAATGCTCCAAAAGAAAGACAGCACTTTATATTCTAAATATGTTTTGAATGAAACTGGCTGTGGTCATGATTGTTTGCAGCTAAGCTCATTGCTGCCTGTGTGTGTGTTTAGCAACTTTGCAGAGCACCTATCCAGATCAGATATCCGTGGGATTTAGGCACAAGGATGTTTAGTTTGTAAATCTAAATAGGGTAAAGTGCAAGCTGCATTGCTCTTCCAACATAGCAACGCTTCTGAAAATATCCTGACCAAGTTCTTTAGGCTCATTTGGTAATTTGAAAAACGAAAACCCAATGTCTAATTAAGATGAAGACCGTAAAATATGGTAACAAGTGTGAGTAAAAGGACTGGTGAATAGGTCAGAAGTTGATAATGGCATAGAGATATTTTCCAGGCTTACTGAAAGCCAGTCCAGATTGAAAGAACAATGCATTCTGGCACAATTAAATATCTCTTGGACTGCCTTTTGGGGGAAAGAAAAAAGTCATTCCATTCTACAACCAAATGGAACAATGTCCACTTTATGACAAAAACATCCCCTGAACTAGCAGATAGAATTGGTAATGTCCCTGGCAATTTTAGCACCATGGGCTGGCTGATATGGGAATTGTGAGACAGAGAGATGAGATAGAAGAAGATTGGGGGAAAAAAAAAAGTAACAACAAAAACAGAAAGAAGCAAAAACATTGAAAGAAATGTGTTTTTTTGTGACTATTGAAAAAAAAAAAGAAAAAAAAAAAGAAGAAACAGTTTGTATTATATATGCAGAGGGAAGCAAAAAGAATAAAGATTACATTAAGGTTATGGTCCCAGTAGGCAGGAGGGAAAGTGAAGTTGTAAATGGAGACAGAAGGGAGGCAGAGAAGAGGGACTGAGGGAAGAGATAAGAAATGGTTTATGTTACAACAAGTATGAATGTCATGCACTTCTCTTCCCCTCTTTCAGCTTAACAAGTGTTCTGAACTACAAGACACATGGATCTATCAGGAAGGTCGGGTGTTCCTGAAGGACTACTGGCAGGATAGGATTATTTCTTTTTACCTCCCTAACACTGACAAGTGCATTTCTATAAACAATATTCTACTCTTAAATCATCTAATTTATGCTTTAGTAGTTTAGAGGTTTCAGAAGTTATTTACAAAAGCAATATTTACTGTAGATACTGAACTTAAAAAAAAAAACCACAAAAACCCCATTTAAAAAAAAAAATTAAAAAATAAGCATTTTCAGCTCCAAAGTTATGAATGGGAATTAAACATATATCACTTCAGATGTGACTGCAAAAAAATGATACAAATATGTACCTATACAGACAAGAAACATTATCATATTTGGGCTTGAACTCAAGTGTATGCAAAAGCATCTTAAACTGTCCTTTTCCCCTTCCTCTTTCACTCGGGACTCAGTTCCCACTCCTGATCTGCAGGTACCAGTGTTCATTTGACCCCACAGGAAGCATATCTAGCTTGCTCAGCCACAAGTACTTGCTAATTTTCGGTATGGTTTATCTGTGGACACAGCAAGCAGCAACAGCTCACAGAGGTGAGACAGAGCAGAGGATGGGGAGTTGGACCTGAGGGCAAGAGAGAAGATACTGCAAAGCAGATTTTGCTGGTTCTCACTGCCAGAGGCCCTCAGCAGAGAAGGTTCTTTTCTATAAGCATCAAGGGTATGTTTGCAGTTCTGCAGCTGCACAGTTTAAATCTACTTTTCCCCCTTATATTTTTTTTTGTTCAGTTACTTCAGAGTTGATTTATATGTGTGAAGTACATTTGTGCACCATTAATGGCTTTCATTACAGTTCTGTGGTTTATTTCACATAAAGGTGAAATGTGAAGGATATTACCAGGTAGTTCTCAGTTCTCAAAATTGTTCTGTTGTTTTCTTCTATTACTATTTCACAGTTTCTCCTTTCTCTTCCTTCAAAATTCAGTAGTACAATCAGTGTGTAAACTTAGTATTGCTGAAATGAACATTTCTGTGATGCTTCTTGTTTTAGTGATTGGAAGTTTTCTCTCCAGTGATGTTTGCTACCGAGCAAGCAAAGAGAAACAAACACAGCTTTTAAACTGTGCCATGTAAAACTCAATTAAAAAAGACAATTACTGCTAATGTTTTGAAAATGAAATCACCTATATCTGGAATTATTGTGTACTTACTGTATACACAGAACTATCAGTCTTTCTCTTAAGTTTCGATAACCTCCCTCTCCTCACCCCTTACAGCATGTTTACCTTACAGTGGTTCTGATAACATGCTCAATTGTATTGGGAAATTTATCAAGGTTGGATCTTACAGAAGCATCATTCTTTATGTTGCATTAAGTAAGGGGATATAATCCACCACTCAAAATATTTTAGCCTCAAATAATGCTAGTTCCTAAGTGTCTTGTGAAAAAATACAATCTACTACAACTGAAAGGAAAGTATTGGAATCATGCAACGTCTTGCAAAACTGGCAGAGAAAATTTAGGACAGGACGAAGTTACCTAAAGTACTCCTAATAACTGCCATCATTTGCAATGCAAGTCTCTTTTGCCCATAAGAGACTTCATTTTTAAATACTAAGAAGCTCTCTCGTGGGAGTAGTCTATTCAAAATTCATTTTGACTATGCATCTACTTTCCTCCAACCTTCCATATTCATTCAAGCACAGCACAGCTATGGCAGAAATGGGTGTTGTTCTTCTTTAGGAATCTGTCTGTTCCTATGTCTCCTTAAAGTCATTTGTCACTCACAAATTGTGGTATGTGGTGATACTCTAAATTTTTGGGAAAAAGTGCCATCCTTTTAAAAAAACACATGGACAAAGAACCCTATAAATACTTTATTGGCAATTCAGGATTATTACCTGAATGTATCTAAATAGGAATTTGAGAATAAAGAAGCTATCATATTCTGAAGAGATGAGAGATAGTTATAATTACCAGCCAAGTTCCAACTTCTATCATCCACAGAGGATATTTGGCTCTTTCAAATTTATTCCTTCCCAGGGCGGGGGGCCATGTTCACCTCCACAAAAGTTGGCCTAAAATTTAAAGACTAGACTCCTCCCACAGTCAATGGAAGCAGGTGCCATTGGAAGATATTCCATCCCTCCAATCCTAAATTTGTACCTGTTAAACAGTTTAAGTATATCTTTATCTGGTCCTTTCCTAAAAGATCACTTCCACCTTCAATGTGATTTTATACCTTTTGCAAGACTTCAGACTACTGAAATTCAGTTATTCTCTACACCTTGATGTTAACAGCTGGGAAAGGCTCAGACAGACAGATTTCTCCCAGAGACCTGGTCTACATAGAAGCATGCAGCAAAATTATTCTGCATTTAGTTCTTAAAGTGGATTATTTAAACTATGTTAAATATCAGTTAGTTGTAATTCATTTGGAAGGGAGTTAAGTTAAACCAAATCAAGGCAATTTTTATTCTGAATGAACATCTATACAAGGACTTAATTAGGTTTAACTAATCCACTTTAAATTCGTTTTTACTGATTAATTCTCCTGAACATTGCCATGTAAATAAGCTTTCAGTGAACTAAACGTATTTTCAGTCAATTATTATCAAAACCTCATTCTGTTTCAAACACAGATTGTGTTTTGGTATGTATTTTCTTATTAAACTTTGACTATCAGAATATATGACAGAGACAACTTTGCACTAAGCCATTTAAACGTCGCTAGTAAACTGACTGGCTTTTTTGTTGGTTTTTTTTTTTGTTGTTTTGTGTTTGTTTTTTTTTTTTAAAGTAAAAGTTTATTTAAAATAGTTTTTTTACCAGCACTGTGACAATAATAAGAGATGTGTCAGTTTTTGTGTCAGCTGATTTTAAAATATCCTCAATTTTTCCTTTCTAGTGCTATAAAATGCTATTTGGACAATAAGCAAGGAACATTATCAGACAGCCCAGTTTACCAAAGGCCTTATTTCAGTTCATCTTTACCTCATTAAAGTAGCAAAAAAGCCAGACCCGAATGAAAACAAAGTTTTTATTCTTTTGTAGAGGCATTTTGAACACAGAGATTTAATTTGAATTAGTATTTGGAGAAATCCATACAAATATCTCTAAAAAAAAATAATCCAAAGTTAATTTCCTTAGAAACAAGCAAGGATAATGTATCCTACTGAGGCAAAAAAAGGAATGAGAGGTGGTTTAAAAGGTTTCCCATACATTTAAGAAATGTTTACTCCTTTATCTGCATGGGACCATAGTAACCTCGATGTTTTGGAAGGAGGAGAGGATAATGAATGTGGCCTCAATGCTCAGTTCCATCTTAGCTGTCTTAGTTTATTCTGGGACAATTCATTTCCACCTGTGCCTGTACCTCACCTTCTCAACGTGTAAACTGTGGCTAACAATACTGAATTCCTTTACAAAGTACTCTCAAACCTATGGTTGAAAAGCATTTAAGAAAAAAGAGGATACTGTATTACTGTTTTAGTATTTACAATGAAACACTGACACAATGATATAATCAACAGATATGCGTTCAAACTTCTAGCAGGGCAGAAATTGCGTACAACAATAAAAATTGCAAATTTATATATTTACAAAAGAAGCCAAAAATCATAAAATCTCTTATCTGCATGAAAAGCAACAAACCTAATACTTCTAGATTTCAACAAAATGCATTACAGCAAAGCTTAAAAGGCAAAGGGACCAGGGGGCTTAAGGAAATTATGTTCAGGTCACATGAATTGATGATAAATGTATTAATACTACAGCATTCACCTCCAACTGACTGCTTGGAAAACGATGAAACATTATAAACACAAAGGTCATTGCAGCCAAGAAATGAGGTGGAATCCCAGGATGGAGCCACTAAACACAGAAAACCCTCAGTAGTAAAATAAAGAGCTGCAACATAAAAGTTCTCTCAAAATAATTGTCTTTGTTGCTGAGCTGGCTTTACTGAAACCAAACTACAAGCAAAATTATGTGTATAGGGTAAAGGCTAAGGCACTTAATGACATCAGTTTCAGTGAGGAGAGAGTTCAGCATTTTCCACCCTTCACCACCTCAAAACAACTGTTAGACAAGATAAATAAAATAATGAATCTGAATATTAGAACATAATTTTGAATTAGGCAGTTAGCAGCAGTATAATATGTGTTATCACACATATATATATATATATATATATATAGCTTACTGCTATGAGCACCTTCAGTGCTTCAGTGCTTTCTAACATCAAAGTCATTAGGATCTTATATTTCCTTTTTTTTTTTGTTTTTTTTTTTTTTTCAACCAAACACAGCTGAAGTCTCCTTGGCTTACAATAATGTATTTTTGGAGCTGCTTACTTAAACCTTAAACCTGCTAAAAAAATTGCTTTCCACATTATTCCCTCTTATTTTTTCTATATTTTTAAGAGACACTAACATCCTCACATTAGCATCTTACTGTGAAACACAAATTTCTCAGGGAAGAAAGGAAAGGCTATCAGCACAATGGTCCCAGCTCCATCAGCTTCCATCACTACTTTTTACATTACTTGATGACTGAAGCCTTTTTGTGGCAGGGGATGCAGGCAGGAAAGTGGGAGAAAATACACAGTTCTGGTTTCATTCCAAATTTATAGTAAAATTAATTTCTTTGCTCTCCAGGCCCGGAGTCCACATGCCTTCTCTAAATCAGAGGGATGATTTGGCCTGGTTTACCCTCCCTCTGAGCTACACAAACAGTTTATATCTGAAGCTCAGTAAGGAGCAAGCTTTAGCAGCATTGCAAGTACTGACATACACCCATAGTATTCTGAAATAGACGAATATTCTGACATTTTCTCCTCCAGTATTTCAAAACAGTCTATTCCTCTTTCTAAGCATGGGTGCCACATTCCTTTCTCTGATCTATGACCTGTGTACATTTCAAAAAAATATGCCAGTCTCGTACTTTTTTACTGCCACTCAAAAGTGAAATATTTCTCTTTTTTTAACATTTTTTTCCCCTAAGCAGGGATCGTTGAAGTTATCTGACACAACCTATAGCTTGTCACACAAAGCAGACGAAAAAGCATGAAGGGACCTGTGGTGAAAACAACAGGTCTAAGTGGAACACAGTATAAGGGGTTGACACTGAAAACTGGATAACATTCATGTTTGCCAGCTGCACACAGAGGAGAGAGACAAGTCTAAGAAGAATAACTTACAATACACTTAAACCCTTCATTTAGCTTCTTTTAAGACCAAGGGTTAAAAAGTAAGTTTGACACCTTGTTCTATTGCCTGTGCTCACCCCCCGGTAATAAACAAACCAGTGAAATAAATTAATGGGTCCCTCTGAGCCATGACACTGCATCACATCTATTACATACCTCAGGAATATCAGATGTACTCTTATGGGGAATTTAAAATCACTAACGTGTTCTAAAAAAATGCAGCAGCCACAATATTTGTAAGTGGTTTTATTTATTCTCCCTCACATTTTTTTTCCTTTAATGATTTATCAGATTATCTGTACATTATGAAATATTTATTTTCTTTCTAAAGAATGTCTGTATGAAAACATCTAAATAAAGATATCTGGTATTTTTATAGCTGCTCTTACACCTTGGCCATAGGTTTTTCACACCTTATCACTATTTTTCTTAGTTCATAGGTCCCTATGGCAAGTAAATAAACTGTATATTGATAAATAGTTTTGACCATTAATATCTCACAGTCACTTTGTATAAGAATAAATAAATAAATAAATAAATAGGCATTGAAGGACCTCTTGAAAGATCCCATGTGATTTTTGAGCTAAGGAGCCAAACTTGACTCTCTGATATTGATTTAATGACAAGACTGAAAGTCTTCCCTTTAAAATTTTCAATTTTGCAATGCCACAAAAATTTAGATGTGGATCACTTTGAACTATAACATACAACAATTCCTATTAATGCTAATGAAATATAGTAATAAAGCACAATTCTGTCATGTTAAAAGTTTTGTTTAGAGTGGTGTATAAATGCCCTGAATTAAGCTACAAAACACACATAAAACTTGAGTATTATTATCCCCATCTTACAAGTACGGAAATAGGCAGGGCAAGAGTTTAACATGCAGGTTTCATTCCAGAAAAGCATTATGGCAAGTAGTGGGATTTAAACATGTGCTTAAAATTTAACATGCCCTAAACAGTTTCCCTACTGAGTCCTAGGTGTGCATCAGTGACAAAGCTGTAACACAAAACTTTGGCTGCCAGCCTTGAGCTCCCAGACATTTGTGCAACCAAGGTAAAGCGTTGGCTTAACATCTGCATATGCTGAGCATAGATATTGTTCAGCATGCAGCAGAAAGCACGAAAGGATAAAGTATGGCTTATAAGGTAAGCACTGTAGCTTCTCCTTGGTTTTGAAACACAGTAATTCAGATTTCTTTCAAAATCGTGTTCCCTCTCTCTGTTCTACATTTGTCTCCCTATTCTTTCCCTTTTCTTTCCTTCTCTTTAAAAGCTGCTAACATCAGCTGCTTCTTTGTGGATTTTTCCTTTTGCTTCATTGCCTACAAATTGCTCTAAGCTCTTCATTCCCTATGAACCTGTTCAGCTGGAGGAGAACAGCTGTACAGCAGGCTGTTCCTAGTACACCTCTGGAAAATGTATAGGAAAATGTTAACAAGCCATACAGACCAAAGTTTTTTGTCTTCTGAAGATTTGAGTGGGGATATATATTTACATATATTTAAACCTGCATGCATCTGAGCAAATGTACAGTTGGGAAAGATAAATAATCATTAAAATACTAGGTACATTTCTCCAGAGAGTAAAAAGTCTAAAATCCTCAGTGTCTGATTTAAATCCCCCAGGGTGTCAGAGGATGTTTAACCATGTCAACTGGAGTGGAAAAACACTGCATGTCAGCACAAGAAGGCTGATTGCTCTAAAACAAATGCCTTTTTAGTCCCTTACCTTCTCAACTCCCTCCCCTGCACAAGAAAACAGCTCACTCAACTGACTGTCATTCCTCAACTTCATACTCAAGTTCAAAAGATAATGAACTGCAGGATTCATTTTACCTCATTCTACCATGCAGAAAAAATGTTGTTTTGTTTTTTTCTAGTTTTGTTTAATCAAAAACACTAAGATGAGAATCTTGATTATGAGCCTATGAATAAAAAACAGACTTATGCAGGGTCTACGAGAGAATATGTGAAAAGGAATAGTTTTGAGTTTTGTTTGAAATTCTCCAAAATTATGCTTCTAGCTGAAGAAAATCAACACTGAGTTTCTGATCAAAAGCACAAAGGAGATGGAAAATTTGATACTGATTTCTAAGTGTTATGCCAAAAGGACCTGGTTTAATCCAGGAATGAACTTCCTTTTCTCCTGGCATGGACCTGCTAATTCAAACACATAACACACACAAGGTACATCATAATTTCTAATGGTGTTGTTACTGCTGTGCTTTATGGGTCTACATAAAAATGCTGGATAAATCAAACTACATTAAACGTGTAACACCAGTGACTGTAGTGGTGTCCTTATTTCCCCTCAGAGGGGATAGTTCCACATTTGCCACATGTTTAAATACCTTCTGATATACTTCCTTAATGGAAGCTTTTGTTAGAGCAATATTCTGATGGCCTTATAAGATTTGGTAGAAACTTTTTTTTTTTTTTTAAAACACCTTTGTCTTGGAGAAACAAACAAGAGAATAGCTACAATGAATAACCCCAAACAACATAAGAATTATTCAATTCTGATTCTTCAGTAATATCATAATACAGTTTTTTTGTGCCCTTTTCTTCTCTGCCTTCTTGTTCTCCATTTGCTTCTCTAGATTTGAGGCAGTGCTCCCCTACTGGCCTCTCCAGGCTGCCAAGGACAAGTGGAGTCCTCCCCATACTAACTGGTTTTCCTTCATCCTGACATCAGAACATCTAAAACAGGGCTCTTTTCAGACAAGCATGGGACCACGTTAGCCTGGGTGCTCTGAAAGAGGTGAAGCATGATTTATGCTATGACCAAAAACTAGAATATCTAGAGGTCCCAGTACACCTGGCAGATCCTAGTAATTGAGATTTCACCATGGCCAAAGTGTTCTGGAGTCTCTGAAGAACTCCACAAAGCCCTTTTGATTCTTGTCTGAAGTGTTTAATGGTGTTAGGATACTTGAAAAATCATAATAAACCTCAAACAGCATTAAAAGATTTTGGTAAAGCCCATCAGTACTGGAAAACACAGCATTTCTAAAGTTGATGTCATCCAGTGCACACACACAGGAGATCACACTACAGTCTGAAAATGAAAATCAAATAAAAGCCCAGAGCAAACCCCTGATAAAACACAAAATAATAACAATGGGATGGCTCATTAACTTCCAAAGTTCCTAAGAGGATGAAAATGTCTGAAATGTCTGTCCTTCTGCAGTGCCTGCAAGCCTGATATGAGATTTAATGAGTCCTCTGTATCAACACAAAAAAGAAATGTTCTCTAGTTTACAATTCATCTAGTTGTCTTTTTACCTCTCTAAAAATACAGCTATGCCAGAGTTTTACCTGCAATTTTACAAAATAGTGTTTTATTTCAGTAAAATGAGTGAGACCACTAACTTTTTAGCAGTTAAAAATTGATGCTTTTACGCAGTGGAGAAAAAAAATTGTAAATTAAATTTACTCTAAAATCCATTTTTATTACTATTTTTTCTCCAAGAAAAATAAAATCAATAAGACGAAGGATTTCTCAATACAAATAGCAGGTCTTAATGCTTCACCATTCAGAGGGCTGGAGGTTTACTTCACTGAATTCTAGCCCATGATAATAAAATCTTCTTAAGATGATGACTTATGCACTGATAATTCCAGATGTAGCATGTTCAATACCTACTGTAATCGTACATACAGTCTGCTTTATATTATTTCTTTCTCAGAATTACCTTGGAAAGTTACAATATCAAACTGAGACTAAAGAAATGCAAAAGCTTCTAAATGCAAAGAGAACAATCTGTTAAATTAAAAAAAAAAAATCTATTGGAAAATAACTGCTGTGGGAACGGGTGTTAAAAGAACACACTGTGAGTGTAGGTGGAGGATTGCTATAATTTCAGTGCTTTTCAAAATACTGAGCAAATGTTGCAGGCCTGATACTAAGACTGAGATAGATTCCCCTTGATTTCCAGATGTCAGATAAACCACTAGGCTACCTGTCTCTGAACCTGACCAAAAAGAACAAAAGAACTGGTGGGGTTTATTTAATCTTTTTCATAAAAATCTGGCCATAACAACTGCATTATCAAGAACAAACTACTGTGTTAAATGAAATGGGAGGTTTGTGTATTAGTCTGTCATAGGTTTTGTTTAATCTTATTTTCAACCATTTCCTTTTTAAAAGTGAAAAATTCAAAATCAGAGGTTGCTCAATACATTTGAGCATACAAGATTATTATTAATAAAAATACCTAGAGCTTAAGGTTGATAGAAAGGTAGAATAAACCAGGAAAATATAATAGTATTACGGAAGAAAATTGGTTATTAAAATTAATGTGTTTGAGTCAGAGAAGAGTGTTTACACAGATACTGTGGTGCATACTGGACAGTTACTTACCCCTTGAAAATATTGGATTTTAGTTTGATTGCCAAGTAATTTAAGCATCAAGTTCTACTGCAAGAATTTGACTGACTCCAAAGTATGCTCTCTGTGCCAGGTTTCAGCATTAGGTAATTTTACCTAGCATTTGGAGAACCCTACAATTTAACCAACAGTTAAATGCGAAAGAGTTTCATTGGTAATGACACACAATGTAATGAATACACATGCAAGGTTTAAAAAGAACGAAGGATTCGCAAAAAGTCATGCTACACTGGCCCCAACTAAACAATGAAATCTGTGACCTTGTTTAGAGAGGTTGTTTTTGATTATCAGGAAGCTGATGGTACTCTTGCCTCCACTCTGTTCTAAGATTTAGTGGAAAGGCTATACATCTTCTGGAAGATGGTAAAATAATTCTGTAAGTGACACCAGTGGAGGGATTAACATAGTGTGTTTTCAAAGAATCACAGTATCAGCCAAGTTGGTATCACTGATTCCAACTCCTGGCTCTGCTCAGGACCATCCCCAAGAGTCACACCATGTACCCAAGCGTATTGTCCTAACACTTCTTGAACTCTGTCAGGCTTGGTGCTGTGACCACTTCCCTGGGGAGCCTGTTCCAGCACCCAACCACCCTCTGGGTGAAATACCTTTTTCTAATATCCAACCTAAACCTCCCCTGACACAACTTCACACCATTCCTTCAGGTCCTGTCACAGAGATCAGCGCCTGCCCCTCCTCTTCCCCTCACACGGAAGTTGTAACTGCAGTGAGGTCTCTACTCAGCCTCCTCTTCTCCGGGTTGAACAGACCAAATAACCTCAGTCACTCCTCATATAGCTTCCTCTCAAGGCCCTTCACCATCTTCATTGTCCTCCTTTGGACACTCTTTAATATCTTAATATCTTTTTTATATTGCAGTGCCCCAAACGGCACACAATATTCAAGGTGAGGCCACTCTAGTGCAGAGTAGAGTGGGACAATCCGCTCTCTCGACTGGCTGGTGATGCTTTGCCTGATGCCCCCCAGGCCACGGTTGGTCCTCCTGGCTGCCAGGGCACTGCTGACTCAGATTCAACTTGCCAGCAACCAAGACCCCCAGGCCCCTTTCCATGGCACTGCTTTCCAGCATCTCACACAAAGCCATAAAATGAAATAGTTGTTAGTTGCTTGGATTTTAAAGTTTTTTTGCCTGTAATTGTAAGCTAGTCAAAACATTATTTAGTGAATTATGAAAGCTACAGCATATATACTCCAGCATATATTGTCAACTCTTTCAGGTTTAGCTTGGGGAGACTGATTTCATCCTCGTGTTATGTGGGGCTGTGATAAGTTACTACCATCTATGCTCAGAATTACCTGTGTGATGATGCTAACAGCATGGACGTTAGGTGCCCAAGGCTGTGGCAGTGTTTGACTCATTTCACTTGCTGTGCTGCCTACAGCAAGTTAGCACCTGACATACCTAACCAAGTAACAGCAAGCAGTTAATGGGATTCAACGAACAAAGTTAAAAAAAGAAATAAAAAAGCTCCGCCTGCTGGCAATAACCTTACGCTATTTAGATACTGCTGAATAAAGATATTTTTTCAACTCTTGGACTAAATTTGCAGTCACCGTAAAACCTTATGTTTTCTATTCCTTAGGAAATACTGTAGCTACATTGTAGGCTATTAAACGTCACAAATAATTTATATATCTTTTTCATGAAATTTAGTAAACTGTGCACAAACATTTACAGTACACTGTCAGCCTTGTCATCATTGACAACCTGTATTATAATAACAATTAAGTTTCTCTTCCAAATCGTCTCATTACAACAAAACATCCTGAAATCTCCTATGAACTTATAGCAGGGTATATGATGCTCTAAACCCTTTTACTTATATACCCAGTAAAAGTCTTGATGTATTCATCCTGAAGAACATATATTGTAAATTGAAAGATTCAACTTAACTCTTAAACACATTCTTCCACTGTCATTTCCCTCCTATGTACACACCAAAATAAAAATCTCCCCTCTAGCTCTGGGTCTTCCCTTAAGTTCTCTAGGGCAGATTTTCAGCACCTCAATCTGCTAGCTAAAAAGCTCCTCCTTCCAGTGATTAATAGTAAATATGAATATTTATAAAGTCTTTATCATCACATTCAACACTCTAGTCCCACCTGAAGACAAAGGTATCCAGGAATATATTCTCTTGGTTTTCAACATTCCCATTCTTCCCATTCATAGTTAGCCTGCAAATTGCACATGCAATGGTAAAACCTTATTCTGCTTCAGATGCTGGAGAAATTTTTAAAGGACTCCTGTCATGAAAATTCCCTGTGTCCCCTCTTCATTGCTTTAAACCACCTTCAGCCATCTTGTAGTGATTCTGATTATCAGATCCAGGTTTTATTTTTTTAATTTACTTTTAATTCTATTAATGAGATTTTATTGTAAAAAATCATTCTGAGATCATTCTGCTCAAGTGTCAATGGGAGAAAGAGAAACGTATTTGCAGTAACATAGTCCTTAGTAAAGACCTGTATTAATTCAGTTGCAGAGGGCATGTATTGTGGCCAGTATATGTGCCAAGAGGAAAGAATGGAATGGAATGGAACTATTTCATTTGAAAGGGACCTACAACAATCACTTTGTCTAACTTCCTGACCAATTCAGGGCTGACCAAAAGTTAAAGCATGTTGTTAAGGGCATTGTCCAAATGTCTCTTAAGTATTGACCAGCTTGGGGCATCAGTCATTTCTCTAGAGAGCCTGTACCAGTGTTTGACCCCCTCTTGGGAAAGAAATGAGTTCTAAGGTCCATTCTTACCCTCCCTGGTGCAGCTTTGAACCATTCCCATGTTTCCTATCCCAGGGAGAATATCTGCTAAGTATTTATTTTTTAAAACAAGTCAACGATAACCAGTCCAAGTTAATTTTGAAAGAGATAAGGTTGTGATGTTATTGTTATTCTTGTTTGATTAATTTTAGCAAATCTGTGTTATCATCTTGCTTTATGATACTCCCATCTTCTGTGGTACAACAGTTAAGACCAAAAATTTCTGAATGTAATAAAACCATTCCAGAATAAAAAAGGTTCCCTTGTAGCAGACTAGAGAAACAGGAACATTCATACCATCAAATCCTCAGACTGACTGATCATGCTGATGTGATTTCCAGTCGCTGAAGTGTTCATTGTCATTGTTTGTGAGCAATGAGGGACTGAATGTGTCACTCAGGAAATAAACTCTCAAGTCTCATGAATTTAGACTTTCCTGGCTTAGGCTTAATTCCCTTTTTTTTTTTTTTTTTTTTTTTTTTTAATAAATGATGCTTATTTACTGGTATAAGACTTTGCAGGAATACCAGCAATTTGACTTTTGGCATGAACATGAATACAGGAAGGTCAATGAAAAAGAAAATCCCTTCTGTGGACATATGAAACTGGCCTACCGGGACAGTAAAACATAATTAAAATATCTGCATCCTGCACTAATCAAACTGAATCTATTCAAACTGACTAAGAGGAGGACAAAGGAAAGAGCTGTTCTGCTATCCAATAGAGAAAAAAAAAGTTACTGACAGATGTGAAGGCCAAAACACTTAATGTCTTCTTTGCATTAGATTTAATTAAAAAGGTCAACAATGTGAAGGTGACTAGCATAATTAATGCAAACGATAAAAGAATTATTTCAATTAAAAATACAGACAGAAAAGGTTACAGAGTCCTTAAGTAAATTAGTTTTCAGAACAGATGTGCCTGATGAACTTCCTCCTAGGGCACTTAGAGAACTGGTAAATCCATCTCAGAACCATGTTGCCATAAGAAAAAGAGTCTTTGAAGGCCACAGGAGGTGGCCTTTTTCCAATAAAATGGAAAAAGTGAAAACATAATATTCATCTTCAAAAAAAGTAAGGAAGCAGAAACTTAGAAAAAAACCAAATTTTTCTGTCACCTAGTATGTCCCAGAAAAGCTCTGGAACAAATGAACAACACAATTTTTAAGAAGCTGGAAATATGAAAAGGACATAAGACCAGGCAAAAATCAATTAGTTAAGAATTAGTCAATTCTTTAAGAACATATCAACTCAACAGAATTCAATATCTCCACAAAATGGTAACAAACCTTGTGGACAGGTGAGTTGCAAGCAAGGTCATTTACGTAAATACCCCTTGCCTCTTAGAAAATCCTCAAACATAAAAAAAGGAAAGTTTGTCTAAATGTCTCTAATATAGTGTAGGTGCAAAACTGATTAAACGACTGTACATCTAGTGTAATCATGACTACACTATTGCTAAAAATTGTTTTTTACATTTTCTTTCCTCTAGAAGGTCTGTTTGAAGCTTTAACAATAAGAGTCATGGAGTGAGTGCTTATTGGTTTTAAAGACAACACATAACTAGGCCTGCCAGTGTGTTGGAAGGTCAGTCAGATGCAAATTTCTGAAAGGCAGGAACAAATCTAGGTATTGCACAATTGCAGGGATAGAGTTCTTTCAGGGAAGGATTGAGAGATCCAGTCTCAATCCAATCTGGAGATAAATCAAAAGTGTCATTCTGTTGCAAGAAACACATTTTGGATATGTAAAACTGAAAAGTACCTGCAGGATACAAAACATAAATCTTCTGCTTTGCTCCAGTTTTGGGAAAACTCGAAATGGATTGTTTCTGTTCTGTTTGGGGCAGCTCAAAGACACAAACCAACAGGAAAAAGTCAAAAGAAGAACTACCATGAGTCTGACCAAGAAAAGATTTGAGATTTAACAACTTGAGATTGTTCGAGCTAAAGAAGAGGAGGCTGAAAATCAAGATGATAGTGATCTTTTAATGTATAAAAGGTAGATCTTAAGAGGCATGCCTTGTCCATGATAAAGAACTAGTCAAATTAAATTGTACCAAGATGCTGAAAAGCTCTCTAACAGTAAGAAAGATTACTGAAACAGTAAAACAGATTGTTAAGCAAGCTTTAGAGTTCCCACAGTTGGGTGTCTTTAAGAAACAAACATCTGTCAGGAATGACCTAGGTATAGTTAATCCTGCTTTGGAAGGGACTGGATCATCAATCATACTATTTTCCCCAATCTTTTTACAGTTCAAACTGGAGGAAAAAAAACCCCTCTTTTAAATTCCTGTGTTCCTTTACACACAGTCTGACAGAAATACTAGCTGTATTTTTAAGAACCACTATAAATCATTTCTGCAGAGTCAAGCCCTCACCTCTGTAATGCCATAGGTAGGTATCTATATCTGAAATTATAGAGAACTCTGGAATTCTTTGCTACTTTCTCAACCATTACTTGATCAGACCATTTGTTTCCAGACTGGAGAATAAATCAGGTTCAGACAGATTCAAATTTCACTGAAAAACTGCAAGAGTGATTCGAATACGGTATTTTAAAGCTCATGCATACAGTTTGAATACAAAACTCAAAATCAAGTATAAGAAATTCTGCTATGAAACTAGAAATGTCTACAAAACCCAATACTATAAAAATACTTGCACCCAAAATGATGTGATAATGAGCCATACATCAGAAAAAAATTCTAGCAGACATGAATAAAAAACATATTTAAACTCAAAAGGACACCTGTGCCAGTGTTAAAAGTGATTTATTACATGAATTGCAGGTCAGAGCAGACAATACTTGCCTACAAGAATCAAACAAGAAAGGGTCTCTTTGCACTCAAAATTGGTCTATTACAAGCATTTCTAAATCAGTGTCTCATCTAGTGCAGTACAATTAACTCAAATTAGCATACTATAAACAGCACTATTAAGAAATTTAAAGGATTTGACTAAATGAAGAAAAATTCAGCTACAGTCATCACACAAATCTTAATTAAGACTGCTGTCTCTGACATACAAAAAGAAAACAGAAACACAACCCTTGGACAAGTTGCTCCTATTCTCATGCAAGTCAATCACAAAACGTACCACAGCTTTTTTGGCAACTAGTAAGTCAACAGTTACATCAGCGAGGTCAACTACAAAATAAGATTTTTTTGTGTGTGTAACCTATTCTCTCTGGCTTTACTTCCTCATCATCAGTTCAATACTATAATAACTGCATAAGTAATGGATACATACTTATGGAGGAATATAAATTCATGGTACAGCACACCATTTCAGAACATTAATTGTTGCAAACAACAACATTTCTGTTCTTTTTTTCTTTTCCTATCAGTTTGGTATATTTTATTATGGATTATGAACATATTCTTATTTTTCAATTTGAGTTCACAGTATCTATTTTCAGCATATTTCAATCATTTCATATGTAGTATCATTTCACAACAGTATTTCATTAATATACTCCACTTTTATTGCAATATTCTCCTTCATAAGAAAGGCTCAAAAAAGACAGTTTCTGTCTTCTAATTTTCCGTCCTCTTATTTTTACATATTTGAAACATTCAGAGAAGAGTACCATGTAAATCGTACATTAAAGAAAAACTGTGGCAAGAAAAGGGATACTGTAATAGCCATACCTAAACACATGGCTTGAATATTCATTACTCCAAAATCAGAAAGTACTGTTTAGAAAAAAAACAAAACAAAACAA
>JAWWEW010000001.1:63777865-63885001 GCA_035583185.1 Anabacerthia variegaticeps
TACCTAAACACATGGCTTGAATATTCATTACTCCAAAATCAGAAAGTACTGTTTAGAAAAAAAACAAAACAAAACAAAACAAAACAAAAACAAAACAAAACAAAACAAAAAAAAACCACCTATAAATCCTATGGATGTGACACAGAGACTTTCAGCACAGGTAGGAACATACACTGGTTCCAGATTTATCACAGTCCTCAGATTCCCCATACAATACACCAAACCATGAAGAGGAAGCAATGTAACACCAGGATTGGAGAAAATGTCAGGACATTTTCCAAAAATGGGGAAATGGATAGTCTTCAACCCAGGTAAAAGAAAGTTTCATGTCAGATTAAGGATTTCTTTCATTCAGGATTGAAGAACCTGTGGTAGAAAAGGGCTTAATGGCATCTCTACTTCTCAAGAGTTGCGTCAAAGAACACAATATGGACCAGGAGGACTGCAGACTGCAATCTAATTCTGTGTGGCCAGTTACAAACTCTTTTGCTGTGTATTTTGTTAAGAGCATTTTCTTAATGACTTTAAGAGCTGAAGTTCCCCTGAGAATAAAACAAGTGAAGACATAATGTGACTGTACAGCTGTATTATCCTATGCAGATGAACTGGTCTTCCTCAGCCTAGATCAAAGAAAAGGTGAAGATATGCTCTTAAATACTCACTTTTTAATATTCTGCCACAAAAGATTAGCCCTTTTTGTATCCTCGACCAAAATCACAGGAGAGAAGACAGGAAATTAGAAGCAATCTCTTTACATTATTTCTATATGCCTACAATTTCCTTATATTTATCATTATAAATTAACATGCTGTAAGACTATGATAGAAAGATCATGTTCAACATGTGGCAAATCCTATCAAAGAAAGTACATGATATTTAAGATTCAGTGATAATCAGCTCTGCTGTACAGTCAAGCCTATGAAATTCAACATATTTTGTTCTGCATCAATCTACATCAATATAATGTTATACTGAGTTCTTCCTAGTCAAATACCTGATAAATTAATCAGTTACAAGAAGCAATTGACTATAAAGCAAACCTCTGAACACGTTTCCATTGCATTTGTCATTGCAATAAATGAATAAATCTTTCAAATCACTACTTCTGGTGCATTCCCAAAAACCCTCACCATGAAACCTGAATTACAGTATTCTGAAAATAGAAGGTTTCTTCTTGACAAACAACAAGCTTGTTAATTGTCTTGCTTTGTCTTTCATCATTGGTAATTTCTTTTGTTCCATGTGGTGACACATTAAGTGCCTTCTATGTGTGTGCAAAAAAGCAGCATGATTTTCTGATACCAAAACTGCCCACATTTTGTGTCATACAAGAAGCTGGAATACCAAATCAAGCACAGTTGTGTGGGCTTGGCAACATCATGACATCTTTTGCTAAAATTTTCCTTTGTCACTATAAGAGATAAGAATAGTGGGAAAGAGTATATTATACAAATGTTTCCTAGCTTTTTACAGGATTGTTGAGATTCTCACTTCTCTGTGCCCTGCTTAGAGTAACAGGTGCTGACCATTCAGAAAATCAGGTCCATGCATGACCAATTCAGTCTCTTGCCTGTGGAGCTGGTACATGCATAGGAAAGAGCAAAAAGAGCAGGAATGTTAAGTTGTTAATAAAACGGTGTCCCCTACTCCTCCAGCTTCACCCTATACTTACATTACTTTAAGCTTGTCTTGCTGAAAAGACCAATTTATCGGTTTCTTACTTTCCTTGATGTTATAAAAAATTGGAGCTAATATAGTGAGAACAAAAAAATTTGGGAAAAAATCCTCGTGTATACAATAACCAATTAAAAGCCATTTCATGCTTGTTGCAGTGTTTTATAAACAAAGGAATGAAAAAGGAAACTGCTACTTTTGGACTTTTCTGTCAATTAAAAAAAAAAAAAAAAAGGCATGCTACAAATCTTGAACACCATTTTCTGACCAGCTAAAACTACGGTCAACATCATTTCAGCTAATTTCTAGAGCAAATAAATTTCACCCAAATAATTTACTATCAGTCTGGAATACAGACAGGCTGTCCCATAGGTTAATTTAATTTTCCCCAGTTTAACTTGCTTGCTAAAACTCACACAAATTTCAAAATTCAAAGATTTTGAGAAACAAATCACTACAATATCAAACAGCTTTGTTAATTCTTTGTAACTGTGCCCAGCACTTAGGTAGAAAGAACATTCAGGAATATGTCAATGGCTTACTATTAAGGCAGAGTTAAACTAATAAAGTTGAAAAACTATTCATACCAAGTTTTGTTTAAAATAAAACCAAGAATATAACATTATCACAGATTCTTTTTTTTTTTAAATTTTTTTTTAAGTCAAAGGTAAAATGTAAACATTTTAAGATGCAAACTTGTGAAAGCAACAAACCTGTGAGAGCAAGAACCAAAATACTGTGAGGTTGAGGTAGGCAGATAGTAAGTCAAAGTAACTTGAATGTGTGTCTTGCTAAAGAAAATGGATTAAACATGGTAAAATACTGAAGAATAAATTTGTCTTTACCCTCTTTGCAATATATCAATACAAGGACTAAAAGTAATATGCTAAAGTTATGTATTTTGGCAATTATGCCATATTTAAGTAACACAAATTTCATACTCACCCTGTATCTCAGTTTACAAATCACCACAGTAATAGGTATTATACAAATTTCACCTTGCAATACAGACACAGCCTCTAACTACTATCTTTTATTAGCAGCTATCCTCTCTCCCATTCAAGTGCATAGATCTGTCAGACACACACACTAGAGGAACTTCTTAGGCTTTAGAAATACTGCACAGATCAAACTGTTACTCTGATGTTTTGAGACTCCCAAAGAAAACTGGCTGAAAAGGCAATCAGCACATACTCTGAGAACAGCAACAGAGAATAATTTTTAAAAAAAAAAAAAATCTATTATTTTTCAGTCTTCATCTTATAAAATTACATTATTCAATTACAACTCCCAGGAAACAAGAAATTACCTAAAATGAGACATCTGACATTGTTTAACAGGACTCTTGAAAATAATCATAGGCTTCTTCTAAAAATGGGGTGGAACTGGTTCTGCCATATTCTGAACTTAGTGTTAATGGTTTTCATCTTTTGTACTTTAGGGCTAAAATAAATATTTTATGGAGCATCAGTGTAGGAAATTCTTCAGGGAAAGTAGTCTACAAGATTCTTATGAATCAATGTTTCCTTATGCATATTTATTTTTCCTCACAATGCTCTCAAAAATGGCCGATTTATTTTTTTTTTTAAAAAAAAGCAAAGCTTCACTTTTTCCCTTACATAAAAGGCCAAAGCAAGAACAGATTGTGAAGCCATTATATTCATGAAGAGAAAAAGAGAGGTTAATTCAAAATTCTATGGTCTGTTGAACCCAATATCCACACGTTCCCCAAAGCAACAACAAACGCACCACGGAAACTCAATCAAGGCATCAAACCCACTCCAGCAAATGTGTTGTGCCAACCCATTATTAATGTTGCCTCTCAGGGAAATTCCATATCAGCATGAACTTGCTGAAAATATTTTTCACAAATTAACTTTATAGTATTTCCTTGACATTAAATGCCAAAGATGGCAAATTAGGAGAGGACTGAGAGATGGAAGACATTCAAGGATGTGTTCTGCTCACAGAACCAAACCAATGAACAAATTGCACAAGTACATTCAGAAGAGTTTAGTACACTGACCTTAGCTTTTAGTGAATTTGACAGGTTATAGATAAGGAAGTTGTCCTTGTGAAGAGTGTTTCTATGGACTTGTTCTTCTGTATTCCTCCCCATGCCAATCACAGGAACAGGAGTGAAATATCAGTGAACAAACATAGCTGAATCAAGCCATTCAGCACAAGCGTACGGAGCTTAATTGTGTTCCCTTGCATCTTTTCCTACAGCCAAATAAAAACACCATTGTCCTTGCTAAAGAATCCCCTTTCATGTCTCAAGGACCTCTGCCAGCTTAGTTGTGGGAGTAACACAGCGTGCCCGAATGGAAGTGAGGGGATCTCATGTCTTCAAATGTATTCCTTCACCCTCTTTGCGGCAATACATTTTGAATGCAGTAAGCTTTGTTGAACACACTGAGAAATGTCATTCAGCAGGTGTTAACGCCCCCACCCCCCCTCAAAAAAAAATAAAATACATCGTGTTACAATTTGTATGCAAGCTACATGCATGTCATTTAAAAATGCATGTTAAATGTGTGCTAACTGCACTGCAGCCTCACAATTTCAGAGCACCAATCTTAGCCGAGGTGATATTGCAAATATCCACTTTCATAGATGAACAGCTGCAGTAGATGGGAGGGGCAGGAAGAAGGGAAATACTTTCTGTAATGTGACCTAATTAAAACTGTAGATTATAAAGGAAATTGATGGCACAAATGTTCAAATATTAAACACATATTTTTTAAAGATTCAAAATCATGTTGGGATGTGAGTATTCATTAGCAGACTCTGTGAGAGGAGAGGACACTAGAAGAAATGTCACAAGAATTTTCTGTAAAGCCAATGACTGAATAATTTTGAAATTCTGTATTGTTTTTTTTTAGAAAAAAATGTCATTTGATAAAACAACAGCAATGATAAAACATGTCACATATCAACCTGTTTTAAGTCATTATAGCTATCACTGATAAATCAGTCACAGATAAATCTGTCCCACACAAACATTATTTAGTAATCAAACTCAAGTTTTATACAGGTTGCTATTTTTTTATTAAGACTAGTTATTAATATAAAACGGGACATGTAAAAGCATTTTCACTGAGGGGAAAGGAAAAAGTGACTTTGCTGAAGTATTAAATAGAACGTGGAAGTATAAAAAAAAACACAATAAGGATAATTCATTCAGTAGGAGAACAAATAGAATTCTGTATTCATTTCTTTAAATGTCTGCACTGAAAAAATCAGCTTCTGGCATGTGTCACGCAGCTGGGACAAAACAAGTCTGTAATTTCATTTGGTGCTCCATTTGGATTTGATTTCCTAACACCTCCTGCAATAAGGACAAACTGTTGTTTTTGCAGAAGTCTGGGCAACTAACCCTACAGAAATCCTCTAAAAACACGCTGGTTGGGAATGGAGGAAACTGTGAAATGCACAAGCCAACAGTTTCATTTGGTAATAAATTATATCTTTTGGCATAATTGCCATATGGCACATTATTTTCTTTTTCTTTTTTTTTTTTTTTCCATTTATCAGTTTTTCATTAGAAAATAGTGTTTTCTGTTTAAAAAAATTCCTTTATTAGGGCAAACATCTTTTCTTACTTTCCTTTAAAGCCCAAGAGCCTGTCAAAGGTAAGAACATATTCACAATATCCTGCTATGCTGATACATACTTTGTTCCAAATCCTGAAGAAGAAAGCAATATTCAGATGAATATGGACCAGAATCGGAACTGCAAATTAAATCAAACACATTAAAAACCGAGATTTATAGCACATTTGCTTCTTCAATCTACAGCTCATTTATTCTAAATACCTCTTCCTAATGAGTAATTTTCTGGATGTCACTGCAATTTACTAGGGTCAGCATCCAAGTGTAGTACAAGAAACATATTTAAATCAGTTTATTTGGTCAGGAAAGAGCAATATAACCCGGCATAGAGCAAGAAATTATTAATTTGGCTGTACTCCGGCACAAAAGCATTGCTACTGTAATAGAGGAGCAGCACGCTGGAAGTAAAGTACTCTTTTTCATCACATAAATGAGCTTCTTAAAAAGATGCTGAATAAATACAGATCTAGAGTCCCTCATTCAAGGAGGATAGTAAGATTCTAGGTGCTAAATACAAGCATTTGGATTCAGACTGTGCGGAGCATGGACGAAGATCCAGGATAATCTGCATGCATCAGGCAACTCGAGGAAATCCCTGTCCCTCAGTTCTTATTCTCTCTTTGCACCCGAGGCACTTGACACCCTTTATCAAACTATTTCCATGTGCTCCAGGAAAGGAAAACAGAGACAGGACAATGAGACAACTTTCAGTTTCTGACTGCCTCACTCTACAATCCAAAACCAGAAAAAGTATCTCAAGCTTTAATATTGTTCATTTTGGTACTAGTTTCCTCATCATGTATTACGACTCTACCATTTATGTAGGATCCTAGGTTTTCCCCATACTGAAGAGAAAGGATAATTAAAAGTCTTTTAATTAGAAAGCTATCCTGGTAATGCTAAGAAGGAAAAATCTTACAGATTAAAGAAAAGTATCATGTGACTCTGCAGGCTTATAGTTCCCCATACATTACAATGTGCAGCATATTAACATCAAGGAGGCTATTTCTTTAAAAGAAAGCATGAAAATAGGTAAAATAGTAACTATCCTACTTTCTCAATTCAATGGGAGTTTTGCTATGTGCTAAACTTGCAGTAAAAATGAGTTATGAAAATAACTGTCATAAAGGCCATTTTTAAAACATGAATAATTCAAACAATTTCCTAAGTTTTTTCCTCAAAAAATATTAAATTCTCTAGCTTGTACAATTAATGCAGCTGAAATAGTGAGAATTTTAAAGCAGCCACTTATTCCATACAATAACATTTCATCGGAATTTTTATTGTGTTTATTTTCATGGATCTCAAAAGGCAATACATCCTGTGCAAGGAAAAAATGTAACTCATTTTACCAACCGTGCACAGTCAAAAGAGAGACGGAATTTGCACTTCGCATGTTGTGAATGAAAATTGAGAATATATGTAATAAGCATCTCCAAACCTTAATGAGTTATTGAGCTGTGTGTCTCCTAGTGTGTCAGTGATTCTTTTTAATTTATTTTCTAGTTTCAACACAACTTTTCTGTAGGAAAAGAAAGCCCGAATGAAATTAAAGTGAAAATGTGAAATGAAGTAAAATTAATAAAAGAAAATACTATAGAAATTAAAGCTGTGTTTGCCCCAGGGTGAATGCATGGTGAGAATCAAGCCAGGATTGACTATGGCACTGAAGCTCCAGCTAGAATCATTCCTGGGACTTCACAGCTATTCTCTCCAGTGGCACATAAGCATACAGAGGCAGGAAGGATAGCTGCTGCTTAAAGTACTGAGCATTTTTAAACATCAAGGGCAAATAATTTTATTTCCCCTCAAGATTAAATGAAGGAACTGAAACAAAATACATATCTTGTTCTCGCAGTTCTTGCAACAATTTTAGCAAAACCATCCTAGCTCAGAATTGGATGGAAAACATCTAAATAACAAACAGAAGCCAGAAAGAAGTATATGTATATGGGATAGAAATACAAATAGTATCACACAGATAGGGGAAAAAAAAAATAAAAGACTGTGAACAGACTGTGGACTCAGGATTCTGTTTAAATGAAGGACAGGGTTTGGGAAACCACAATTAGGTTCCCTCTTCCACAACAGGCTTACCATATAACTTCTGCTAAATGGCTTAGGGCAAGCAAATTCTTTTGTGGGCTTTTCAGTCCTACAGCTGCAAGTCAACTCTACCTATATGAAAATAATTCTTGCTATGTTTATCAAGTCCTTGTCTTCCAGATCTGCAGTGACAGCAATATCACAAAACAGTTGAGCTTAATCATCTTTGCCACTGAAAAGCTTTTCTGAACAGCTAACCTAAAAAAGCCTTCCTTCTATTTAAAATCAGTATTTTTTGCTCATCTAGATTGGCTTACTCACACTCTCAAGTGACCCTAGTATAGAGACATACTGCAGCTGAGCTACATCAACAGATCATGTCTAATTACATTTCAATTAACACTGGCTAGGAGTATTCACAAAGTCTGCTGTTGAAGCTCAGAGGTTGTGCAGTCACCATGACGCTTCTCTTACTCAGTCATACACCTGATGCAGGCCTGAAATCAATTTCCTTGCCTTCTAAGAACTGAGTACCTCCTTCTCCAGTCCATCCAAATCCATGAAAAAGGTTTCCATAGTAAGCACTCTTGGATCACATCTAAAAATCTGACATCACAAGACATTTGAAGCAGTGGTTGATGTTTCATCTAACAGGTTAGGGCACATATTCTGAATTGGGCTGAAGCCATTTTTCTGGATGGGAATTTAAATAATGTTTCCCACTCACACAGGGAGATATTCATGCACAAATTATATGACTTATACACTGCTGAATTCAAAAGAGAGGGAAAATGAGAGGTAGTTGGAAAAGCAGCTAATGATTCAGACTCATCAACTCAGAGATTACAGCCACTGGTCAAAGAACACTTGCATACAGTCAGGTAGAGTCGTTACATCAAAAATTTAACACAAAACCAAAAAAAAACAAACAAAGAGAAAAAGAGTACTGGATACAGGCACAGATGCTTTCTAACATCTTTCTTCTATTCATCCTGAAATAAGGTAAAGCTCCTGGTGAAACTGAACAATTCTGAAGAGTTAGGGGAAAAAATATCTAACTAGTAAGTTAGAAAATGCAAATTTGTGTTCCTACTCAGAGATTAATATAAAATTCTAGTCCCTCCCTTCATTTTCTCTCTACTTAGGGAAATGGCTTCCCTCCCACTGTATATTTGACTATGCTACCTAAATGTGACCCTTTCCATTCAAGCCTAACTTAATTTATTTACACCTACCTCAGGAGTATCTGGCACATTCAACTTCCTGAAGTATGGTAGGTTGCTTCTACAAGCAACTTAGCTTAGCAATGAAGAAAAGTTATGCACCTTCAGAGGCTTCCAGAGAGATCCTACCTGCCTATGCACCTTAAATCTCTTCAGTAACTGCATAAATATACAGGCACCTAGGTCAGGAGAAACAGGTCAGTAGGCATCAGATATTAAAGCAAAAATTACACGGTGACATTAGAAAATTGCTCCTGAGCACTTTCAGAAAGATAACTAAAAAGACTTTCCACAGCCATTTATTGTGATAATACACAGACCTCAGCAGTTAGACAAAGACCCGCAGCATGGTATCTCAAGTCATGTCAGCTTTCTGTCTTTTTGCTCATGGCTGTCCCATTTCCACTGGGAAATACATTTTTTTTTTTTCCTTATTTCTCTACTACATTTCAAGACAGGTGAATGAATAATGAAGTTCATATCACATGGGGTTTCAGTGTGTTTTAGAAAGAACTCTTCTTGAGCATATTAGCTCCGTACCACTGGGGTGGCTGTAATGTTGCTGTAGAAAAAAATTGCTTCATTATATTATGCATATTATACTGCACACATCAAATATACAGGTATGCATATGTACACATTTTTTGCACTGACACAAGATGTTCTATAAAAATAAACAAAAAATCAAAAGAAACTACTTGCAAGGAAAACATGCTAACATTATTTTCCAAAATGCTTGAAGAGATACCAGAGTAGTAAGAAACACATGTAACTACTCATGAAAATTAAATCATGATTAAAAATATCTGATTTTCTTTAAAAAAAATCATGATTCAAAGCTATCTGATGGATTTATGTCCATATGTACCTGCAACATTTCCATAGCTCAGTTTGCCTTTTCTGGCATGGATAATCTTTCGGTACCATTAAGTAACACATAATAAAACATAAAATTCATAAAATTCAGGTGAAAAATATTAGAGAAAATACAGAGACAAAGGAAATAGAAATAAATTTACTCTCTGCCTTCTAGATGCGAATCTGTGTTCATTCCAGCTCCCTGCCCTGTGTCGACTCACACATCATCTACTGTTCTCAAGTGTCATATCTTGGTGTATTAGGTGTATGTGGCAAGGTTTTGATACTGGAGGGCTGCAGGGCAATGCCAGTGAGGTGCAATGGGGGCTGCTCCATGCCAGACAGCCAGCTCAACCAATCCACGGTAGGGCATGGCTGAGCCCTACAACCAAGGGGCTGGTATCCCAGGGAAAACAAATTTCAGAAAGGGTACAGGTAGTGAGAAGCGAAGGAGAAAAAAGTGTGAGAAACAGCCCTGCAGACACTACGGTGAGGAGGACAAGGACAAGCTCCAGGCATCAGATCAAAGATTTCCCTGCAGCCTATGGAGGATCCCATGCCAAAACAAGTTTATCCTGAAGGATTTTGCATCCCATGGATGACTCACACTGCAGCAGAGGAAAATTTTAAGAAGGAGCAGCAGAAGACCTCTTATGTACTGACCCCTACTCCCATTTCTCATCCTTCTCCATTTCTCGATGAAGGGGAATTTGGTGAGGGGAAATAGGATGTTTCAGTATTTTTTTGTTTTTCACCATCCAACTCCATGCTAATTGGCAATAAATCAAATTTATTTTTTTTCCCAGTCAAGTTTGTTTTGACTGTGGTGGTAACTGATAACCAATCACCCTGTCTATACCTTGACCCATGAGCTTCTTCATCTTATTTTCTATCTGCCCTGTTGAGAAGGAGGAGTGAGGTAGCTGCTGGGTGGGCATCTGGACAAGATCAACTCACCACACTTCATACTTCATAGATTTTCATACACATAAGGTCCTGCTTCTTAAGACACGGGGAAGACTCTCGTTTTCCACAGAGCTCAACATCTGCACTCCCAGAGCAGACTTTAGCCCCCATCAGGATCAATAAGTTAGCTGTTCTTCTGTCTCCTTTTTCTGAGGGTGTGATTTCACAGAAAATCTCAAGTACCTGGAGCAGATGGAGGTCTATACAGAGTGCCAGTGTAAGTACCACTTATAAAATAAAACCTGGTTGCAGGAAGAACTATTGGTCCCAATTACCTAGTAGTTCAAGGACTGATGTAACATAAGAAAATACAATTCAATTGTTTTTCAAGAGTGTTCTAACTCCTATTGCCAAGCAAAGTGCCATAGCCATCAGAATATGAGCTATGATGTGGTATTTTTAATTTATGCTGCTGAAAGCATGCATGATGATGATGATTCATAAGACTCCACCTCTTCCCTTCTATTAGCTTGCTTAAATAGCTCTCTCCTCATGGCAGTAAATTTCGTGAGTTCCACCCCAGACACAGCAATCTCCCTGTGCAATACATGGGTGGCTACAGTTCTATCCAAGGTTCAGCCTCGGATGCACATGCAAGAGTTTGGCACGGTAATGCTAATGATACAGCCACTGCGTCCTTTTTCACATCTCAGCATGACTGCTTCCTCCACAACTTACATTAGAAAAATAAGCACTGTTGTGAATTTAATGATGCCTTCGCCTTTCACTGACAACAGATTAGGCTTGTTAAAAAGAGGATTTTTTTTGCTATTGTTCTACATCTAGTTTCCAGCACTAGCTGTTTTTCATACACTTCTTTCAATTCAGTCAAGCAAGAATAGCTATAGTAGCAGCTTGAAAAAAATGTTTCTTATGCATTTTCCTCTACTGCCTGGGAACCAGATTCATGAAACAGATATTAACTATTTTATATTAAAGTATTTCCCCCCCTTCACCACTGGCCCTGCATTTTCTGTTAGCACTGGAAGGGGAGTAAGTCTGTTTATGTGAGTCAGGACACTCCTGAAAACAAGATTATAAATCTCAAGTGGCTACAGCACGGAAATATTTATTTTGTTTAAAATAAATGGGGAAGCCCTTGGATTATAACCGGACTCATATGCTATAAATCACTTTGTTGAATAACACAGCCTTGGAACAATCACTGTCCTGGGACACAGCTTTCTACTACATGGTGAAAGTTCCACAAAACCAGCTACAGTCTATGTTGCTAATAATAAACACTAACAAGCAGAAATGCTTTTTCTTTCTTCTTGCTGGCTCTTTTTAAATGGCTTTGGGCCTAACTCTTAGGAATTACACAGGCCAGACAAACTAAAAGCTATCTTGAAACCTAAGCCAATCAGAATTTCTTTTATGCCCTTTCCTGAAATGGTACTTTCTCTGCTATCATTAACGTATTATCTTCCATTAGTGGAGCTTATGCTTTTCATGCTGTGAGAACTTAAACTCCAGATAGAAATGCTAAGATGCTACATCTGCAGGATAGGACTCTCCTGTGCTTGTTAACAGTATAAAGTAAAAAGCAAGCACCAAATCTCATTATCATTAGAGGGGTAAGAAAGTTTCAGGAATTAAAAATGACAATAGGAAAAAAAAAAAAAACAACAAAAGAACCCAAACAAACCAACAAAAAAATGTAAAACTATCAAAATAGGGGCAGTCAGATACCCTGAATTTTTCACCACTTCAGACAAGTCGATCAAAGATAACACAATGCAAGAATATCTGAGTGACACTTCAAGCTGCATTCATAAGCAACCTGCCTCATTCAAAGTCAATGAAGAGACAGGACTTACAAGCCCACACTGGAAAGTTATTGAAATGTGACTGACATCTCAAAGGAAGAGTGTCAACAGGATGGCGCGACCCTGTGCCGAAACACTGCAAGGTTAATCAAAGTTATGGCAGTTGGAAGCTAGAAAGGCCCTACCTTAGACTGAATTCTTATAGTCACAACAGTGATTGGGCCACTATCTCATTTTCACTTTCTTGCCCACTGACATTTGCACCCCAAGTTTGTATCATTTGCCCACTGTTTTTTTGGATTCATTTTAGAAAGACACTGGTGGATGTTGCCTGAGAGAAAGTTTTATACACCTGAGTAATGATAGGTTTCCCTTTTCCTCCTCTGGGATTCACTGTGCTGTTAACATATGATCTAAGATCGTAAATACACCATTGGGCGATTAAAATACACCACTACAAATTGTAGAGTTATTGCTCAAAAGAGAGTAGATAAAGTCTGAATTAGAGTAACAACAGAATTCAGCCAAGCTTCCATGGAACAATAAAGGGAGTAGGTAAATGCCCAGGTAGCTTTTTAAAATTCCTATCTCCCCATATCTGGAGAGTTCCTATCAATTCATTATTTACCAATATCACATCTGGAAATACATAAGATGGACCTATCTCCTTCTCTCACCACCCCACCCCATCCACCACCTTATTTTGTAGCTCTCTAAAGAAAATTTACTTTTTCCCATTAATTTCTGTAAATGCGTCAGTAACTATCATCTTTATTAAGCGCTATCATGGTTAAAATGTAGACCAGAACTATTCATTAGTCTCAGCATGCCCTGCAAAGTAACAAAGCTAGTAATATAGATAAACTAAGGAATACAGGATACAGCCAATGCAAGTTACGTTAATATGCTCATGGTTACAAAATGCAATCCTTATACAATTTAAGCACACATGGTTTACTTTTATATATATACATATAAAGGGAATTCTCTGGTTTATTTTCTTCCTGGATGGCATCTTTTTGCTTTCTTGAGTTTACTTCATATGTTTCTTGTTTTCCTATTCTGTCAGCCCATAGCAATATCTCACAGATACAAATAGCACCTTCTTGACACTGCATATCATTAGCTAAAAATGCTAGTGGCCCTATTCTGTTGGTTTCATTCCCTTCTCCTTCTCCTTTTCTAGACGGCAAACAGTCTAGAAAGTAAATATGCTTCTTCCTTAGAGCCTAAGGACCTATAAATCTTTTTCCTTTCACAGACTATCTGTCTCATTTTTAAATCACTGCTGCACTGAATGTCACACAACATTTCCATTATGGAATAAGTCCTCCGGTCAATTATTTAATTAAGGAAGATTTCCAAATAACATCCCTTTCCTCAGTAAAAAAGATAAGAGCAACATGATAACGAAATATTTATTCCTTTATTATTAATATTTTTTAAACTAGTGATGGAGAAACTTCAGATGGTAGAAAGATCACCTTGGGAATATATTATATCAAATATGACCAGCAAGGACTTTTCTTTAGGAAGAATAATGGCTTAATGTTTAATTAATCCTATCCATTTCTGCATTTATGGGAAGGCGGAGAAAAAGAGTCTGCTTTATAATGTGGAAAATTAAATATTAAAAACTTTGTGCCTACTTGACTTTACATTTTCTTGTTATGAATGGGTATTTTCACTTTATTTCACTTTCTTCAAACTACAAGAGACAGAAGCAATTACTGCAGCTCTGCTCAACAAAGGTGTTCTCAATGTACCTCTGATACTGCCTTGCCAATCCCAAAACAAAACAAAAAATTAAAACCCATTTAAAGTATTAATGGAACCTTTAAAACTAACAGTCCAAGTGACAAAGGTTACTCATGATTAGAGAAGACCAGGGAGAACTTCAGAAAAGCTGAATAAAGTTATGTATTTAAGAAACTCAACAGATAAAATTCAGTATAGACAAGAGGCAATATACACTGGATGAAATAGTATGAATTGCCTGTATGTACAAATGGGTTCTAAATTAAGTGTACCTATTCAGAGAGAAAGATGTAGAAAGTACTTTGGACAGTTCAATAAAACCATTTGTTCCACATACAACAGCAGTCAAAAAGACCAGCAATATTATTAAGGCCTGAAGAATTCAGAGTGCTAAAAGACACAAAAATAATGAAAATAAAGCCTTTAAACACAGTGACCTTAAACAGTCTATGTTCTTGCCTTGTCTCAAAAAGCAGAATTTTTTAAAAAAAAAGCCTATCCAGAGGAAAGCAGCAAAATAATGAAGATGATTAAGTATATGACAGCTCCTGAGCTGGGAGAAAGGACAGAGGTATGAATGGCCTCTCTTGAGCCATTCACCTAGCAGTCATTTCTTCTGCCTTCTGAGCTTCTTGTGGTACCTCTGAAAACTGCCCTGTTATCCCACTCCCATAAGAGCCCTGACTCACTATCACTCCAGCACGAAGCCCATCCAGAGCCCCAGTACCTATATGGTTCACATCCCTGCCTCACTCATGGCTGTGTCTCCATGCTATGCCTGTAGCCCAAGCAAACCACTCCGCACCAGCAGGAGGCGAGATGCTGGGGGCCCCCACCTTCAACCCTCTACCCATGTCACAGACACTGCAGCAGGGCAGGCTCAAGCTCAGATGCTCAAATGTGTACTTTGTATGTACTACCAGAAGTAGTACAAATAATGAAATGCTTATTGTGGGCCTTAGATACTGCTGAGTGGAACATTATAAAAGGAAACTTCTTCCACATTTCTCCCAAAGCACAAAATGGTTCCTTCTCTCCCTTGTGCCATCCTTCTTCCACTTCAACCTCACTCATGTCCTTGTCATTTTCTCCTGTATCCACTTTTGACTCAGTCATCCTTCGTTTCCCATTCTCTTTGCTCACCTCTTACTTTCTGTCCCTCTTGCCTTCACAAAGGTTCTGGAGGTTAAACAGAGCCCAGATTGAATACACTTTTAAGCCTCCCTTAGTGAATCATCTTTTCCTTCCACTGCTGAGTGCTTGATATCTCTCTGGAGAGATGCAGCGCAGCGAGCTGCCAGCAATTGGCTGCATGCTGTGTTACACCCAATACTCTTAAATCTGACTTGTTCAATTTACAGTCAGACTCCAGACTGACTACAATATTAAAATCCACTTTCTTGTCCCACTTGCCAGAAGCCACTTCCTCATCACCTGGTTTTGTAGCAGGAATGTCCTGATGTACACTCTTGCTTTGTACAGAAAAAAATTATCGTACCTGAACTTAAATTTATAATTGATTTCACAAAAATTCACATGGAAAACATTGACCATGGGATATACTTTGATTCGTGTTAAAATTATTTAGAAATATCACAAAGCCTTACTAGGAAAATATCAGTTGTTGCATTTAGCTTTTTTTATTTCTTGGTTTCATTTGACTTACTGCCCATGTCACTGGTGCATTCTGACCTCCTCCTCATTTTACTCAAATAATGCTTCTGTGTAAATTAACTTTCCCTCTCCCTGCGACCACTTAAGTTTTGGACTTCCTAGCTCCCAGACCTCTGCTCATATTCTTCCAGAATATCTGGTGATAAGTCTTTATCCTTATGAATTACTGTCAATGTTCCACCTTCTTCCATGCAGGGATTTTTTCCCTCTCTCACATAATCACAGAATGAGCAAGGTTGGAAAGGACCACAGTGGGTCATCTGGTCCAACATCTCTGCTCAAGCAGGGTTACCCTAGAGCACACTGCACAGAATTGTGTCTAGACAGTTCTTGAACTCTCCAGTGAAGGAGACTTCGTAACCTCTCTGGGCAATCTGTTCCAGTGCCCAGACACTCCAGTGTCTGTGCAATCTGTTCCAGTGCCTCATATTCAGGTGAAATTTCCTGTGCATCAATTTCTCCCCTTTGTCTCTTGTCCTATTGACTGGCACCAGAAGAAGAGCCAGGATCCATCCTCTTTGACACCCTCCCTTCACATACTTATAGACATTGATGAGGTCCCCTCTCAGTCGTCTCTTTTTGAGACTGAACACGTCTGACTCTCACCTTTTTCAATGGTAATGAAGCAAGAACAAGAGCCAAAGTCTGACACACGAGTGTCTTTACCATAAAACTCATTATCTTCTAGACACTTTGCATTTGGTTTAGTGTTGCTGATGTTACATTATGCACCTATTAAGAACTGTGATGCCTGTGAATAAATGTCAAAGGACACAAACCTCTGTAAATACACACCACCAATAACAGTCCATCCAGAATAGGCACTGAGACAACTTTCATTTTATATTATTGCCTGTAAGTGGGACCTAACATAGACAGCCCTGACAGGCAGCCTGCAGGCCTGAATTTCTAAGTGTAACTTTGCTATTGGTTTGTTCAATGAGGTTAGGAGAGCTGCATACTCCTCTTCCCATCTGTAAAACAAAATTAGTCAAGGTTACCTCCTCTAAAAAGCTTTTAAATCTATGTAAACAAATGCCAATGTAAGACTAAGTTGTGTTGTTTTTTTTTTTGTCGTTGTTTTTGTTTTGTTTTGTTTGTTTGTTTGTTTTTTGTTTGGTTGGTTAGTTGGTTGGTTTTTTTGTTTTTAAAACACTGAGAGGTTATAATTAAGCCATTCTTACAGACCCAACTCCAAGGTTACACTTGAGCTCTAAAACTTCTATTTCATAGATATGTATAGTCAGTATCTTGTGTAAATACATTGGTTTCTATATGTCACATGTGTCCTGAAGCTAAAAAGCAGGATGTTTCGTTGTGACCCAAGAGAGTATTTCTAACTGCAAAAGCCTCTAACTTTTCCACAAAAAAAAGGGACATCATTGTGGAGACACTAATTCAGTATGAAATCTTAGAAATGGAGTTGTCTGGCAAGGAATTTATAACCACAGAATTCTTGGGGAAAAAAAAAAATAAAAATGTTTCAGATCCAAATCAGATATTGTGGCCAATAAACTGAGGGTAAGAAACAGGAAAGAAGTTGGACTCCCTTCTAATGAAAGTCCATTAAGGATGCCAATAGACTGTGACTGCTTTTCTTACTAACTTTATTAGTTAGGACCCTCCGGAAATTCAAAAGTAAAAAAAAAGAGGATGAGAGGCAATGTTTGCCAGAATTGCTGGAGCATGTGCCAAAGCCCCTCACTTTTAAGACGTACACAAACCAGTAACATTTTATCTATTCCAGCACAACTGACCTCAGTGGGAAAATTCAACTGAGTTTAGTTCATGTATCAATTTACACTTAAGGGTAAAGTGGTTAAGTGTCTTGTCTAATTGAATTGTTTTTATTATGGGTTCTGGTTTGTCAGAACAGCATGGCATTCAGTACATTAAGGATACCATACACGAGTAGCTCAAAGAAGCTAATTCTGTTGGAAGTTATTAAAAAGCAGAAAAAATATTTTTTTTTTTTTTTTTTTACTGCTTATTTTCACATCTTCCAGAAACATATTAGGGTTTTCAAGACACTGCCTCTAACATTCATAAAGAACAGCACCTTGCATGCTAACTAAGTGGTTTGTGGCTTTTTTTAGTCTGAGGTTTTGTTTTTGTTTTGTCATTTGGATTTTTTTCCCCCTTTTTCGTAAAAAGTCTAAATAGTTAAAAACAAAGGAGGAGGGAAAGAAAAGGAACAAAAAATCTTGGGCAGAAACTATGCCATTCATGATTTCCATCTGCCTGATTTTGATAGCTCAATGATTACAGAATTCATTTTTAGAGCAAGTAATTCATGGAGGATGCTTAAAAAATAAATACGCATTTCTGATCTGAAAAATTCAATCTGCTGTGACAAGAGCCAAAGGCATCCAGACCTTTGAAGTACTCCATTTACTTATATTGAAATGGTACTCCCTTTCAGGATAAGGAGTACTCAAAATATTCCAAGGAGTTCTTAATCATTAAAGCAATTTGTATTTCAACTAGCACCACACTAAATATTTTTAATAGAGAAATCTGAGAAACAGTTACGTAAAACAGAAATAAAACAGGATTATAAAAAATGTCCCATTTGCTATATTACACGTCATATATTTGAAAGCAATTCCTTCTCCCCAGGCTTAGTTTCAGACCAAATGACTCGATCTTGGTTGCAGCACACTCTGTGCAGTACCCTCTAGGTCCCTCAGAAGTTTCTACTGCATCACATCTGCTCTCTGCACTTTTCACCAGCTCCCTGCCCTCTGCCTGTGCTACAGGCTCCTACTTAGCTGCCACGTGCTCTCTATCCCCTACTCTGGTACCTTCCTCACACAAGAAAATAAATCTACTCACTTCTACCTTGCCAGTCCCTTTAGAGAGGAACAACGCAATGAAAATAAATGACATTCATCACACACATACATTCTGGAACCAGTGTCATTCTCTGTTCTTCCCATGAAACATCAATGCAGGCAAGAGAGCTCCATGACAATAACTGGGAGAACCACAGTGGAACATACATCACTGTCTGCACCTGGTGCTGTTTTGCATGCTCCATGCAAGGATCTAAAGGGGTGACATTCCAGTGGACAAATGCTGTTTCAAAATAATATTAATTTATTCTGCAGCCTTGCACAATCTGCACTTAGAGGCCACAGACTGAAAGGTACTACAGAGCTCTCCAGCACAAACTCTTCTCCTACAAATGCAGAATTAAGTATTCATGAAGAGATTTCAGAGCGTTAAAATGACTGTAGAACTTTCAAGACGTGACACTCTGAACTAAGACACAGTCAAGTAAGAAGTAATAACTGCAAAGGCAAAATTTATTTATTGAATATACAGATACTTACAATTATTTTTTCCATATCTCTACTTTCATAAATTAACTGAAATAAATGTCCAAAAAGGAACAGAAGTAATTCACAGGAAAAAACAAAACCAAAACCAAACCAAAACAAAAACACCCCTACCAAAAAAAAACAACAACAAAACAAAACAAACAAAAAACCAGACAACACAAAAGCAAAACAAACAACCCCCCCAAAAAAACCAAAAGGAAACAAGAATTAATGATCGGTATGAAACAGAATAGCTCTATTCCTTTCCAGCCTTTTGGTTTTTAATCTAAGCATACAAGAAAATGGCTGCTAGTTACACTTTTCCGATCAATACAGGATTGCCTTTTAAAATAAAAAGCTTTTCAAGCTCAACTTGGTCCTTCATAACAAACGTTTTCTAGAGAATACAATTTTTGAAACCAATTTTTATTACACATTCTTTTAGCACTGCCAATGACTGCAAAAAAACTCCCCAGGATTGATAAATTAAAATTTTAAAAAATACTGTGTTTTACTCAACTCTCATGCACCAAGTTCCACCCTAAGTTTCCTTAAACAGAGCAATATGTAAACAATCTAACAGAGGTAACCCAGAGTACTCCGGCACAGCTGGGCTCATCCTATAAGGTACACCTGCAGAACCAGGCTGAACTCATAGTTAGCTACATTCATTGGATTAGCACTAATATGTGCTCTTTTATAGAAATAAGGCACATGGAAACTCAATGTGGAAATACTGAGAAAGTCATAAACCATCTTTACTTAAATTCCTCCATGCCAAGAATACTGAAGTCCACTATGTGGATGGTATAGACCAAGCAAAGGGCACTGTCAATCCAGTTACACTGTAGTCTCCACTACAGAGGATCATGTTGGAACATTAATCTGAATCTGTAGATTAGCTGGACAATCAGGGAATCCTCTCTGCAGTGAGTGGTCAGTGAATGCACCCTTTGCTAGTATGTGACTGCATCCTGTTGTATGGACTGCGCACACCATGAAGAGGTGCAAACCCACACACAGGTTACACACTGACTTCAGAGTCACTGTACCTCATTTTTTTCTTACTTTGCATGTGAAATCAAGATAAACTGTGCCCACTAAAAACACTCTCACTCAAAATCGTTCTCCCATAAGCTTAGATTTGACATTCCTGAATAATGGAATGGAGGTTAGTCCTTAACTGAATCAAATTACAGGACACTGCTTCTTATTTTAAGGATTGCTCGGAGACAAGAAGTATGACTTCAGTTTTTCTTATTATGTGGAAAGGGAAGGAGGAGGGAAGCATTTATTTGTTTCTTTGGCTGGAAGGGTATTTTATTACACATAAGGCAGTGAATACGTTGACGTATTTATTTCCCAAGGGAAGTGACAAATCAGTATATACCAGGAGAAACTTTGTCACTTGTCCTAGAACAATCCCCTCTGTTGCTCTGGGTGACTGCATATGCTCTGCCAACAATTTTATTTTTTTTTTTTGTACAGCTTTTATGATGTTTGCCATTAGATTGCTAACATCACAGATAAAACACCCCACACACAGAGCCAACACACAGAGATATTCTCATGACTTGACAAGGTTCTGATTTCTTTGCTCAACTTGGTGAAAAACTGAAGTGGATTTATTTTTCTCTTCCTGGCATCTTCAGCACCTCTTTTTCATTCACTGTAATATGATGCATAAAGTGTTTTTCAACCACACATACTTAGAAGTAAATCATGCAAACAAACCAGTCTCGGTGTATTAGTTTATCAAATCTTTTCTATATATACTTTCTTAAATATCCCATTACTGTGGCATATAAGACTAACACACTGGCTGTGGATGTACCATTTTGCCACTTTAACTTAAAAAATAATCCGTTCAAAAGTAGCCACTCAAAGTTGTTCTACAAAGCCAATGCTTTTGTAACACAGGAAACTATTATCTTTGAGTACGTATTTAGGTAATTACACATATTTTTTGTTACTTGTGTATTTACATTAAGTTATAATCCTTTGCTACATGTAAACATCTCTTTGTTGCCTTTTTTTGTTCGTTTGGGGTTTTTTCTGTGATGTTTGTTTTTGGTTTTTTTTTTGGGGGGGGAGGTTGGTTTTGTTTGATTTTTTTTTGTTGTTTTTGTTTCAGTTCAGGTTTACTTAAAGCACATAATACCATAACTGGATACAATGCCCTAAGTACTGCACTCAGAGCCACAGGCTCTGCACTGAGAATGTGTCCTTTCCACTCTAAGGCAATAAAGAAAACATGTCACGTCAGTCTCCTTAACCGTTTTACTGTTTTCACCTTGTGTTTTTTATGTTGCTAAAGTGCTGAATTGTGTGGGTGTCACGGAGGTATGCGAAAACAGCTTCACTCAGGTAACAAAATCAGACAAAATTTAATTGGCAACCAAAACCAGTGGCCAAAACTAAGACACACCAACTATGCTCCCATGGGTTCACTGTGTCTGTTGGGGATATTGTTACTATGTGAACAAGGATGATAACCCGAAATGTGCACCCATGCATTGACACATGTGGAGCCAGACCACCAGATCAGGTCGCTCCACCCAAAGAGTCAAAGGATCACTCAGAGACATCCAGCAGAAAAACAGTCACTCACCTGGAGGTGGTGTGAGGGCACCTGTCCCAGGAAGTCTCTGTGGTCAGTGTCCCCGTTTCTAGGGCAAGGCTTCACCTCACAGACCCGTTGCCTCCAGGGAACCTGTTGTGGGTGGGGATCCCATATATGAGCAGGTCAGCTGGGGCTCATGGCCATACATGGTCATGGTCACAGCCATGGTCTCTGGGCTGAGGGTGCTGTCATTTGGCCAAGGGGTCCCACCCTTCTCACTGCTCCCACTGGGTGCAGCAGCATGGGTTGCGGTGCACCTGCCTGTTGTGGTTTATTTAACCCTGGCCATCAACTCAGCCCCACACAGTCGCTGGCTCACTCCCTGCCATTGGGACAGAGAGAGAATCAGAAGGGAAAAAGTGAGAGAACTTTGAGATAAACATTTGAGATGGATTAGGATAAAAACAGTTTAACAGGTAAAGCAAAAGCAAAGCAAACCAAGAAATTTGTTCACTGTTTCCCATGGGTGGGCAGGTGTTCAGCCATCTCCAGGAGATCGGGGGTCCGTCATATGTAGTGGTGACTTAGGAAGACAAATGCCATCACTCTGAACAGCCCCCACCTTCCCCTTCCTCTTTCTTCCTTCAACTTGATATGCTGAGAAGGACATCATATGGTTTAGAATACCCCTTTGGTCAGCTGGGGTCAGCTGTCCCTGCTGTGCCCTCTCCAACTTCTTGTGCACCCCCAGCATCCTCACTGGTGCGGTGGGGTGAGAGGCAGCAAAGGTCTTGAGTCTGTGTAAGAACTGCTCACCAACAGCTAAAACAGCTCCACATTACCAACACTGTTTTCAGCACAAATCCAAAACACAGGCCCATACCTGTGGCAATGAGTCTCTGAAGAAAATGAAGAAACCAGCCAAAGTGCCTTAAAAACAGTGGCTTTTACTGCATTGTAAAATGGATTCTTTGCCTTTTTTTTTTTCCCTTGAGTCACCTTTCTTCTTTCCAAGACCCCTTGAGAAAACCCTTACCTTCCTAGATTAGTACGCAAGAATTTGCCATGGCAGGTCTATGTGAGACACCCCCCCTTATTGGTCCTTTGTTAACCCTTTCCCCATTGGTTTTTAGCCCTTGATTTTTATTGGTTGCAACCAAAAATCCCCTAAAGCCCTTTAAATACCATTGACCATGTGAATAAACTCTCTCTCTGCTTTCCCCTCCTGCGGTCTCTGTGTGTCTCTTTCCTGGGGCATCTCGGGGACCACATGGCCAGGAGGGAATGGGAAGGGGGATGTTCCACCACGCTGTTGCACATACCCAAATACTCTTCCCCGGCCAAAACCACTACACTGCCACAGCCATGGCGTGGTGCTGTAAGATATGAAAATAAGGGCATGAAAGGTTGGTGGTAGCCACACATTGGCCAGAAGGGCTAGGGTGTTTGTGTGATGTGCTCCTGCCATGCTGAGGTTTGCTGTGGTGCTTGTTTGTGTTTGGTTTTGTGTTTTGTTGTTTTTTTTTTCTTGTTTTGGGTTTGTGTGTTTTTGGTTTTTTTGTTTGTTTGTTTTTTGGGGTTTTTTTGGTAGGGGGGAAAGAGTTTATTTTAAATTTCTGTAGCAGGCAAGCAGGCACCTTTATGGAAATGTTTTGCCTCAGAAGTTGGTACATGCAGTGACTGATGAAATAGAATGAACCAAATTAGATCAATGGGTCAAATTCATTTTGAAAGTAAAAGACCATGATTCTATTTCTTTCAATGAAATTCAATTAAAATCATGATTATAGCAAAGCACCATAATATAAAGAGATCTTATGTGATATACCATATCTGGCAAGTATGGAACCAACAGAATAAATGACAAAATCCTTCTGTGCAGATTATGTCTTCTTCAGCGAGCTGCTGCATTGATTATAAAAGCTGCTAGAACTTGTAACTTGTTCCATAACATACATGCAAGCAGCTGATGCATGAGTAATTTACTTGAATCAGGTCTCTTCATTGCTACACTTCAACTAGCAATGAAAATGCAAAAGTTGTTTGGCACAGCAGAAAGCTCCCTTAGCTGGAGAAAAGCTGTTGGATCCCACTGTTCACAGTATTTGATCTTAAAACACTAGAGGGCTGCACACCTTGAAATTTCTGTACAGTTCTTCCCTGTTATGCAAGCTGGCTTTCATAGTCTCTCCTGTCTAAACAGATTTCAAATTTTGCTTTCCTGTAGTGTTACTCCCCCTCGGCTCCCATTCTGCAATGGAAGAGGTAGCATTACTGCTGCCTCTCACCTTCAGTTCCATTTGCAATAAGAAGGTAAGGAGGTTTCTTTTTTTTTTCTAGAATTTTCTTCCATTTAAAATAAGCATATTGTAGTCCTCTAAAACATTATCCTCACTCACACTTACTTTATTTCAGGCTCAATTCTGAAGTCACATAAGTGAAAAAGAGACTCATACAATGAGGATAAACAACATCTTCACAGGGAAACTTCAATTTCAATTTTGTATATGAGCCTGATTGACCTAAGTGAAGCTTCCTGTTTTAGCAATGCATTATTTGTTGTGATAAACTATCCTTTGTCTCACCTTTGCTGGAGAAGAAGTGAGAATAAAATAACAGACGAAAGAACTACAAATATTCCTTCCTCTCCCTCCTCAATAAAGTTGAGGGAAGTTGCACGTTTCATATTTGCTACCAGGATTTATCATATATTTTTTAGCCTCTTCTATGCTTTTTGGCTCTTACTCATAAGAATGCATGAGCATTTTGAGGAAGAAAGCCATGTGGCTTGTAAATAAAATATACGTACAGCTCCCTAGTTGCAGGGAAGAGTTTGAAGATATCACCCAGGTGGACTCAAACTGTTCTAAAACCAAAAGGTAAACTAAATAAATATGAACTCAGTTATTTTTATACTCTGAATGTTCTCTGAGAAGTCTGGAGTACTCGAGGTTGTCACTGTTTGTTTTTCTTGCCAGCAGACTACTGAATTGTGATCTCTGCCTTGCTGGAGGAAGGTAAAGCCAAATTAAAGTCGCTGAGTCTGTCTGCAGTAGGTCACCTTGAAAGGGGCAACCCTTAAAGAAAGTATTTCTCTCTGGAGGATGGTTTCTGAGAAAAAAAAATATATATGGCTTAAGACTCGGGAAGACAAAGCAAAAAACATATGGAAAAGATAAGCATATAAAGCAGATATTTTCTAGGTAAAGCAATATGTGCAACCAGATAAATATGAGGAGAAGGCACACAATTACACAGCTACTGACTTGGGGGAAGAAAGACTCCAGCAGTTCATTTTATTTGTACGAAAAAGTTAGTTATGCACGCTCCTTGAAACTGGCCCAAGAGCACAGTTTAGAGAGGAGAGAAGTAGAGAAAAAGACAGCTTTACAGCACAGAAACATTCAGTCATCCATGAAGGAGAGAGGAAAATTAATGCAACAAACCCAAACTCCCCTACAAGCCAAAGGAATGGCCAACTACTTTGAGTTCTGGTGTTATCTGAATCATGTGTTCAAAATATAATTTCAAAATATAATTTAAATTTCAAAATTATTTAAAACATTTGAAAACTTTCATAATCAAAACTGACATCTACCAAAATTTAAAAATTCTGTTGTATTAGAAGGATTTTGTTTTCATTTTTCTTACTAAGTATTTTAAATTTGCATTCAAAAATAAAGGATGCATTTAGTTCAAGTTGTATGTATTTTAGTTCCATGGGAGTTCATAAACACTTTTCAAAGTAATTCCAAGAAACTTCTGAAATGAGACTTAAACTCTGTATGATCAATAAGGCTCCCAAACCTTGCAGGCACATTATCAAGCATATATAGTTTAAGTCCCGTAAGTGAAGTCACATCCTTAAAATCACTCCACTTCTTTTTTTTCAAATCCTTAAAATCACTCCGCTTCTTTTTTTTACCAGAAGCAGATGTGTGCTGGCTGACAGTAAAATTAGGAGAAGGACAGAATTTATTCAATTATTTATTTATTTGACTCTTAAATAATTAAAAAACACCCCAATTGTCAGTCTCCTTCATTTTACAACCATAAGACGTTCATTTGGTTACTCTGACCAATTCATAAACAATTAGTATAATAAGCCTGGTTTCTGCCCTACAGCATATACATGTATTCTCTTGTGACTTACCCTTACATCATGTGCAAATGAGATCTTGGGAAGCAAAGTCATCATGCTCTTATTAACTAAAAACCTGTCCTCAGTGGTTAAAAGTGTGTCACAAATTAAGGATAATTCACCTTAAATCCACTCATTATGCTTCTGATAGGCAGGAATAAGTTACTTATATCTTTTGGGTTTAGACAAGGCAGATGAATTTTGATGACAAGTATTTATATTTCTTTTCATAGCCCCTAATTTGATATGCTTTGTCTTTCAGCTGTGGGCTACAATAACCTCTCCTGTTCAAAGCTCATCTTTGAAACAAGGATGTTTAGTGAAGGACTACATATCTAGATTTGGAGAATAACTATATTATGTCCATTATTTTTTCATAGCAGACCTCTAACTTATTCTTCTTCCCATTCCTCTCTTGTCTGAGTGGAAGAATGGTGGATGCCTCGTGGAAGAAAGTTTACAGTGGAAGAATTGCAACAGTGAATATTCAAAACCTAATCCTCTACCTCTTCATTCATAGATAACTACAGGAGTGAGTTGAGCAAATATATATCCCTAAAAATACCTGAATCTTTTTTCATATCTGTCCTCATTTTTTGTCATTATTTTTATAAATGTAGGCCACATGGGGCCTCCAGACAATCCCTCTTTACTTTGCCAGCATGCATTCATCCTAAAACCATTTCTGCCCTGGCCATGAAGACATACACATAAAGTCACATGAAAAGAAGATGTACTGCTTCAAAGAAAAGATGTAAGAGACCTTTCACTCTTCCTTCAATCTAGTTACACAGAAGCTTGGCTGATCACAGTAAAATCTGAAAACAAAGTAATTCAAGTATTTTTAATGTGTTGAAGTTAATAGGATCACTGCTTCTGTGAGAATTCTGTGAATGGAAAAGATATAGGCTCCTGTAAAAGGCATCCAAACCTATTCAAACACAACTCTGAAAAATATTGTCATCCATTTAATAAACTCCACCTGAGACAACACAAGTAATCAGCCTCTCAGATTGTTATCTTTATTAAAACAACGAAGCTCTTAAACAAAATGTATTGGATAAATAATCTATTGCACTGATAACCATTATACTGCCTGAAAGAATGGCTTAGCAACATTCTTACCTTCAGAACCAGAAGGCATAACAAACCAGAGGTATAACAATTCAAATACAAAATATGTTAATTTACTTACATTCTGACAGAATTAAGGATTATGCTGTTTTAATACTAATTTTTTTTAAAAAAGTAGATTTTCCAAAACTGGATGAAAGCAATAAACACAAATGGTAAATTACAGAGAGCTTAATTTTCTGATGTAAAATGTAATGGTAAAACTGACAACTAACAGTCGACCTCTTGTTTCCTCGTTTTCTGTACTGCAATCATTGAGGTGAAACTCTCAGACATGTTCCTTCAATTTTTCAAAAGCAAGAAAATGAATAAAATACCCTTTCAGTGATCCTGGTATTTAAATAAATGACATTTTTAATAGGAATGCACTTTCGTCTCCACTTTAGAACCTTTTTCAATTCTTTCTCAACAGCTGTTGTTTATGACAACGAATGACAGACCATTTCCATTTCTATCTCTGATTCCTGTTGCCAGGTCATACTGTCACATGCAGAGGGAGAGGGAAAGGGCAGCTCGCTCTGGCACCCAGGTTTTATCTGCAATAGCCAGTGAGCTGATGGACTGGCACCCAATACTGAGCATCCAGGCCCATCTTGCCTGTACGTGAGCATCCTATAACAAAGTTATTCCATTAATAGCAGTCTTTTGTTTCTGCACTCAGCTGTATTTGATGAGAACAGAGCCCATGAGTCTTTTTGCTAAGATGTTCCAGCACTTGGTCCTAATCAGTTGTGCACAAATTTGGCTGATCCTTGGGGAGAATATAGAAACATACCAGAGGACCATTTTGATGGCTATGCTCTTCCCAGTATGTTGTCAAGTTTTGACCCAGAAGAAGGGAACCCTCAGTAGACTCCATCTCTCACCTGAAGTTTGGAACTTCCAATCTAGAAGTGTATATTTAAAGAGAAGGGCCAGGCAAATAAGGATAACTTTAATTAATAGTGAAATGTATGCGTATTTGTAAACTTATTATGCAACTCTCTTTCCCATTTCAATGGGCTATTGATACTAGCTTAGATGAAGTTTATTAAATGAATTCAGTCTTTGGACTAGTTTGCCTTTTGAGGCTGCTGGCAACTATATAAAAAAAATGTACAACAAACCATACAATTCCTCAGCATTATGATCCTATATATCTAGGAACAGCTATTGTGAGTGCCAATGGCTGTCTAAGAATATCTGCATTCTTATTGTTCCCCCCTGAGGCTATAAGCATTGTCTGAAATGAAAGCTCTGTGTCTTGACTATCCCTTGAGAACTGTAATTACAGCTATAGAGGAATATACCATACTGACTCTCAAGTAATTGAAAACAACTGACAGGCAAATGCATTCTATGTCCATTGCTCTGGTATCAGATCCTCTGAAAGTTAAAATGCATAGGCAATGGGCCAATCTAGGCTCAGAGCTAAAGGACTGAATATACTGATATCAATAGAATTATAGCTTTTCATATTGTTCGTGATTTTGGCCCAGTGCCTTCAAACAGAACCAAAATAAGTACTGGAAAAAAAAAAAAACAAGCACTGCATTTTCAAAATTGTTAGTTCTAAATAATAACCACAGCTTTTGGCATACAGCTGAGTACTTTTTCTAACAAACAAACCATATCTCCTGATAGAAACTAAAGTCCATAGAGTTGTCAGAGAATCCAGGCTCAAGATATGACTAACAAAAATAAAGAGAAAATATGAATAGAAGAATTGAAGACCCTAAACCATGCTTGAAATTTTACAGCATGTTGATAATAAAATTCCTTAAGATTGTTCAGAAAACATCTCAAGCCCTGAAGATCCACTCCTAAAAACAAAGACATTTAAGAGAAATGACAAAGTACAAAATACATGTGTAAAGAAAATAATAAGAAAAACAAGATTATTTCAGATTAAGGTGTCATCACAATGTAAGCTAATTAGGAGCATTTACATTCATGGTTCTCAGAATTTTTTTCTGGCAATCAGGATAAATTAGTGGCCACCTCTGAAGCCAAAGCAGCCTCATAATTTGCTGCAATGGGTTAGGATTTTACTCTTGGTTGAAGTTAGTTTATTTTTATGCTCCATGGGAATTCCATAAGAGACAAAAGATTTTTGAAAAATTCACGTTCATCTTCTGAATCAACCTTCTCAAAGACAAATGCAAATAGAGTCAAATTTATATCATCCCACTTCTGCCATATCTGTATTTTAAAAGAAAAGTAATGAATTGCTGTTTTGCCCTTTGTTGGTTCACAGATATTGGAATTGTTAAAAAATTTTACTAATAATGAATTCAGGTAGTAATAGGTTAAGAATTTTAATTAAGACAGAAATTTTTAGGCATTTAAACAGCTAGAAATGAACTGTCATTCTTAGTAAGAACAATTCCTAGTATTTTGTAGGACAATTTAATCGCAAATATGGGTATCATCAATAATCTCATCACCAACTTTATGAATTACTTTAACATAAGCTCAACACATTACACCAAAATGCTCGCAAGAAAATTCCCTAGCACAATCAAGAGATATTAATCTCATCTGAGTGTGAACCATACAGCTGCATTTTCTAATTAGATGTAAAAGACATCATACTTGGGGTGATCTCCTCTATAATTAATCAGTAACTAAACATGCAGCAACAGAACCGAAAATATTCATGGATTTAGCATAACTGTATTAGTAGCTAATTTACATGCTTTAAAACCCATCAAAATTGTGTGTGATATATAAATCAATGTAAAATTGAAATGTAAAAATGGTCTCAATGTAAAATATTACAAGATGTCAGAAAAGTTAGTAACTTGCCTTTTGCCTTTTTTTTTTTTTTTATTTTAATTAGGATTTACTGAATAACGCAGGAACATGTGTTTCCTGCATTTTTACTGTTCCAGTTTTGAAGTTGTACAAAGGAGGTCTTTTTCCATTTTGAAACAAGTAATAAAATCTGAATAGCTAGAAGGTGGTATTAGCCATATCACCAAGATTTTTAAAGAGCTGTTCTTCTAAAAGAAAAGAGAAACCTCAAAATTAAAACTGTGAATGCAAGAACTAAATAACGGGCCAGGTCAACATGAGAAACAGCAATTTCAGCTTAAACAGGCTTGAATAAATCGAGAAAACTAATCTAAGCATCTTGAGGGACTTTATTCAGAGCAAGGATTAAGAATGAGAGATATGCCAAGGACATTAGCAGACATGAGTGATAAGAATTCAGAAGGAGGGCCACACAGGAAACTGTTTGCTTAGTTGGAACCCCCAAACCCTCCTAATCAATTTTCTCTGTACCACAAGGTGTCCAAGCTCTTTTACCTCCCATACTCTAGTGTCTTTTCTCAGTTAATTGACTTAATGCAATGTTTAGATTACACACAATGTCTGACTGATTAATTGCCATACTTTTCAGACAGGCACAGAGGAGAAATTATCTTTTAAAAGGTATGTCCTTCTTTGTAAAATCTCTGATCACTAAGGTCCGTTCATGTTAAAAATTGTTTAGCATTGTGCTTGTTTATGACAATAAATGCAGGGTTACATTTTTTAAACAACTAGGAAGTCTTAATTTGGAATTTTCTTGAAGATTCAGTATTATTTACTGGATTTCAGTGCTTTCAGCATTTACGGTACTAATCACAGCTGCATTATATTTTGACAATGATAAACTGCAAACTATATCTGATACATTTATAATACTCTCTAGGCATACAATAGATTGAAGAGTAGCAGAAGAGAATACAATAGAACTGAAAAGATAAAATACTTGAGCGTAATGTTATCATGTTAGCAAACCTTCACTACTTTCATGAAAACAGGAAGAGCAAAGGTTTTATAGTGAAAACTTGAATGGCTTAATGAAAGCACTTCTCAACAACTCAGCCCTTCACATGACGTTGTAAAAGCAGACTGACTAACCAGTTCTTTGGAGAAAAAAAATCCTATTGAGAACTGGTACTTTTAAGAAAGAATGTTTCATACTGTTCCAAAATGAGTCAGACCCAATTTTAGCAAACTGTGACTGGTATTCTATTCGCTGGTGACCTTATTTCAGACGAACACCTGCTCTTCCCTTCCATATTCTGTCTCTTCAAGAGCTACCTGAAAAGCTGTGATGTCAGCCTCTCACACAAGCTTTTCTCCTTTTGATTGGTCTTTCTATCCTACTCTTCGTATTTTGTACTTTAAGATGCTTCATGGGTAACAGTAGTATGTGCGTATGTGTGTGTTTGTGTGTTATGTGTGTGTTTGTGTGTGTGTGTGTGTACACAATGTTTTTTATATCTTCTAATTAGCATAGAATGGTCTCAATGTCATAATCTACTGAAAATAGACCACTTATAAAGAGAAATGGTAAGGTCCATATCCAAGCAGTAGCTTTAGTTTCAGTTGTGACTATTTCACATCCTTGTTAGGAACACTGGCTATCCCCAATCTTGCAATCTTTTTCATTCAAGTGAAGTCTCTAATTTTAACATTTTCATCAGTTATATTTCTTCTACCATAAAAGGAATTAGCATGTTAGTTAGCACAGCTATATCCTTTACACTCTATTTGCACAAGTATGATTTCCACTATGCATAAAGTGTAAGACTAATTCTCACATTAGCAAAAGACAATAATTTATTGTCCTTGAGAGTTTTAAAGTCTTCTAATAGATAAATTCAGATGGATGCCTAAAATAGCCCTCTTGTTTCATACTGTGGCAAGAGTCCAGCACCATAAAGCAAGCTTCAAACCTTCAAAATTGTACCAGTTAGCAGCCCTGTTTCACAGAAGCACAGAATGGTCGAGGTTGGAAGGGACTTCTGGAGGCCATTTAGTCCAACTCCCTATGCTCAAGCAGAGACATGTAGAGCTGGACGCCTTGGACCATGTCCTGATGGCTTTTGAGGATCTCAAGGATGGAGACTCCCAATTATGCTGGGCAACCCGCACCCATGCTTTGTCACGCTCACAGTGATGAAGTGTTTCCCCATTTCAGGAGGAAGGTCCTGTGTTTCAGTTTGTGCCCATTGCCTCTTGCTCTGTCACTGGGCACCACTAAAAAGATGTATCTTTGCACCCTCTTTTTAGGTATTTATAGACATTGGTATGATTCCCATGACCCTTCTTTTCTCCAGGTTGAACAGTTCCACTTCTCTCTGACTTTGCATCACTGGAGAGATGCTCAAACTCCCTAAGCATCTGACTGGCCCTTCACTGGGGAGTCTATCCTTGATACAGTACTTAAGGTATAGCCTTAACAGTGCTTGGACAATATCTAATGCAACAGAATCCATCTCCAAGACTGAGGCTCCTAAAAGTTTTCAATGGACTCCTAAAACTATCTTCCTTCTATGTAAGTTTTCTATTTTGAAATTTCTACTGTTACAACCTTATTATTTAACATTTAACAGTCTTTATTTTCACTTTTCTTTATTTAAGCTACATTTGACTATAAAAAATATAGTCAAATATGTGTTACTTTTGAATAGGTTTATTTCCACGCTCATTAAAAATGTAAACAATTATCTGATTTTGTATTCATCTTCATTAATATAAATATCTTAATATATAGATATATGTATATTTGATATACATGTGATGTGTGTGTTTTCTAGAATATTGTATATAGCAACTTGGAACCTAACTGATGTCAGTGCAGCCATGATAACTCACATCAACTAAGATTCTGATCCCCTTTTCCCAGACATGCTTTTGTTCATTCAGCACTGCTATTTTATGACATGCTAGGATTGAATTCCCTGAAAACAGCCAAATTTAGAACAGGCACAACATAGGAGCAATGGGTAAGTTTTCTTGTTTGTCCTTGTTTGCCCTCTCCTTCACAGTATCCTTGACCCAAAATAACCACTCCTAGGCATGATATTGTAAAACAGTTTCAATGCTCATTCAGCTTTCCTTTAATTGTTGTCTGTAAGCTAATTAATGCACATCAGTTTTTCCTTCTACAGCAGAAATTGAACTGATCCAATATTAAATTAATTTTATATATATATATATATATATATACCAGAGACAGGAAACAGAAATATTTTTTTAACATATTTCAAAACCAGATTTCTTTACTAATTTATTCTGATGTATTTGGTTGCACACTCTATTCATACTCAGTCATATTCACATTGAAATTCTAATTTGAATTAAGATTCTGTGGGTTATCTTCCAGCCATCTGTAAAAACTTGAAGACAACCACAGACAGATTGAAGGAGGAGGTTTCCATGCCACACCTTAAGCTATTTTTGTGTATATTATCCACCAACTCAGGGAGCAGCTATTAAAGGCTTTTTTTTTTTTTTTTTTTTTTTGGGTAGTGGTGTTGATGATGAGAGTATCATTAAAAGAGGGAAAAAAAGCAGCCATATATAAGTGAGACATACACAGCCTAAAGGAAACAACAAATCATCACTTTTTCAAACAACTTTAAGGTGTTTGCTAATATGGTAGCAATCTGCTGTGAAGTCAAGCTGTAAATAGATTCTTTTGTGTTAGATTTGCATGCACAAGATGTTAATCAGTTCAGAGGCTCAGACATTCATGTTCTTCAGAATTATAACAAAAAAGCTCTTTGACATCTCTATAAATGGAAATACTCTGAAAGAATTGTAGAGAGCATTTTGTCTCATTTTCATGTACAGAACATTAGCTATCACATGTAAAAGATCAAAAACAAAAAGAAATCTTAAGTACTTGGCTAATTATACACCAGTGCGCAAACTATGCGGACATTGTTTGGCTACATTCCACCTACTTATAGCTAAAATTCAGCAGCTTGAGAAATGTGATCTACCTCTAAGTATTTGGATTACCAAGCAGAGCACTTTCTCTCACAATGTTCCTGTTTGTCATTCATCAGGTATATGAATAGTTCAACGGACTCATTGTAAAAAAAAGGGAAGAGAATAAGGATTTCAAAGATTGTTTCCTTGACCACCCTCATTTCTAGGAAAAGACACTTCTTATGCCATTTATCATCAGATTATAAGCAAATCTTCTAGTGAGAACAGTTTCTATATCCCAGATGCCAAATTATAGGCTCAGATACATGACATGCATTACTGAGGAGCTTAAACAATCAAATTCTATTTTTAATACATGCGGATATTAAACAGGAAACTGCACTTAAGTTCAGCACTGACTCTCAATATGTTGAATTCCTAGTCTTGTTGTGTATATGAACAAATCAAATCCCTTGTGTATGGCTATTATGAGATGACTGGTTCTTTCTTTGAGGTCTGTGCTTACCACGTGCATGCAACCACTTTTTATAGCATCCCTTTGGTATAGCTATCATTCTTATTCATAATTTTTACTTCAGAAGACATCCATTCACTCATATCTTGGAAGAATGGCACAAAAATCAGCTCGCTTATAAAGTCATAGTGAATACTATGATTTTTACATCAATTTTTTTTGAGTAGTGAATAGGTGAATTTGGTAGGCTACTCAGAGAAAACCCCAATTTTAAACAACTTAATACCTAAGTCAAAAAGTAGCATGAAAAGATGCAGAAGGGGTGTATAAAAAAGTGCCTTGGAAGGTACTACCCCTTCAAGAATCATGAAGAAGTGAGGAAAGAATGAGGAGTTATCTCCTGTCAGGTGAAAGCAAGAGAAAGTGGTTGCAGCAAGAAGTCAGAAGAAAGGATTTCTTTAACTCCAAAAATATATGCGGGGGGGGGGGGGGGGGGAGTTATTTTAAACAGTATTGGCTTGCTGAATGTTTTTTGCTCCTGCAAATCCTAATGCAAATCACCTTTCCAATGGTCTCTTCATAGCATTATCTCTGTCTTCTATAGGTTGCAGATTACAGGGACTACCCAGGTCTGAAATAATACCAAAGGCCTGAGTGCAGCTGAAGGATAAATCAACTCACAGGTAATGGCCAGATGATCCACAATTCTTCATCCAAATTTCCACAGGATTACATTGGTATAGAATCCTTTAATGTTCCTGTGTAATTGCTCAGTGATACTTCAGATTGTGAAAAAAAAAATAAATAAAATCTACCATAAACATGGGTACCTTATTTTTTTTTTTTTTCCCCATAACTAAATCTAAGAAGGGCCAATATTCCTTTCTTTCTGGAGCTATGGACATTTGATAGCAGGTCACCCTCATGCTGCAGGTCAGTTCATGCTAGTCTCTCACACTGCTGCTCCAGGGAAACGGCAATATCATTGTATGACCAAATTTATGACAGAATTAAAAAAGAACCTGACAGGCCAAAAAAGTTCTACTCACTCCATGAAAGTGAAGTTATCACTTTAACATTGATTATTGTAAAGGAATTGAAGAAAGAAGTTGGTATATCCGCTAGGGCACTCACCTGGGTAAATTCTCACCTGGTTGCCACCTCATCTGTGTTAAATATATGTTGCATCACAAGACAGGCAAGTTTTGCTAAGTGATGTTGTAAAGAATGATGGAATCAAGACAAAGACTTGCAGGGTTCCTGGTGTACACACCTTTTCAGAGTCAGATTGCAGGAGGACTTCTTGGGTGTCAGTTGGGGGGTGGGAGGGAGAGGGTAGGACAAGTATGTGTTTCAGCCCTTGTTTGATGACCTTGCTGTGTGAATATGGGGGTTCTGCCATAGAATAAGATTAAGCATTCAAGGCAAGATAAAACTATCTTATCCTTAAACAAATGTCCCTTTCAAAAGCTTAATATAAAGCAGGTCTAGAAAGTCTGCAGCTATAATGATTTCATGTTTTGCTGATCCCAGCCTTTCTACTGAAAGACTTTTTAGTGGTCCCTAGTGAAAAGTTGAGATCAGCATTTAAATGCAAGTCTATCTTTTTAATATAAGTCCTCAGCAGTCCAGTAACTCTCAGATATATACTGAGAATTTATAAATAGTCATGCATGGGTGTGTGCATATATATATATATGTGAAATGCATACTACACTTTTTTGTGGCTGATGACTGTACGTTCAGAAGTTTGGGGTTTTTTTCAAAATACTTGTAATTCCTCTGGTGTGTTTTTTTTTTTTTTTTTGTTCTTTTCTCTGTTAATGAAGATGCAAACCTATTGCCTAACAAGATCATTTTTCTTGTTTGAAACACCTCTTTCTGCAGACAGTTAGGGACCAATTATAGACATTTCCTATCTCCTTCTAATTTCTATACCTAACATATATTCCTTCCTCTCCTAGGTAACAGGGATGCTACACATGTCAGGGGGAATACCAGGCAAATACACTATGTTCTTTCTAACTCCGTATAAGTAATCCTTAACACCTATTTTAACATGATAGATAATTTTAACTGCAAAGTAAACTAGAACTCTCATGAAAGAAAAGCAGAAATCTGAAACACAGGATAGCAATTTAGTGTGTGCAACATTCATCTTCTATAACCATTATTTTCTTCCTCATTTCCCTTCTGCAGAAACTCCAGACGGTAAAACTCTTCTAGGCAAAAGGCTAATAAAATCCTCTTGTTTGTGCTTTGCATCCTGTTAGTTACAGCATTTAATACTAAATAAATTTTCTTTTTCATTGGAAGGCCTTCTGGTAAAGCTGATTGGTTCAAAGGGTTTTATGTTCTAAGGTTAAAAGGGCCACTATCCTGCTCATTGAGCTCCTTCTCTTACTTCGTCATCTAGAGAAACCTGGCTAAATCAATCAGCCTCCCTAAACACAGTATACCAGACTTGGTGCCCTGCGCGTCACAATTTTATTTTCCACTGTGTCAGTGAAGCAATCCGTGACCTTGTCAAACCTCATCAAGTACAAACATAAAGATCAGGATTTCCAGACAAGGGTTCCACACCCCTAAAGTCCTGACTTCAAAGGGGCTCCCCCCATGCGTACATCAGAAATAGCATATACTGCAGTATCTGTGCCTAGAAATTTTTTTTAGCCTCTTTTTAGCTCATGCTTCAGTTAATCCACTAAGCATCTCTGTGCATTTCCCTGGTCCTTCAGTCAGTATATGCCTCCTGTCTCATCTGCTGCCTCCTATAACTGCTAAATTTCTGGAAGATTCAGTTCAGAGTTGACTGTCAAGATCTACTTGAGCCTCTTAGTTCTTCTGTGTTCTTTACCATGGCTGAACACAAGGCATTTAACCTCTCAACTTTGATTTTTGCCACTTATAAAATGGGAAAAATAATCTTTAGTACCTGCCATGAGAGAAGTAAATATTTATCACTGATAACCAGAATGTATAATCCAAGATATCGCACTTGGGCCTCCATCTTTCTCTCCTCAAAATCCATGCAAATTTTTCACTGACTCAAGGAGAGCAGCATGTAGTGTTTGCTTTTTGATGAACCTAGAAATACTGGGACAACTGAAATACTAAAGTGCTGGCAGTCATTGGCTTTTAGATAGATGTTCAGTAGCAGTTATGACTTATTGCCACTACTGTCTCAGAAAGGCACCGTAAGAATTAATTCAATTTTCGTTTTATAAGAGAATTAAACTTTTCTTTCTTTCAAAAAAAAAAAAAAAAAAAAAAGCACTGTAGGAATTGTTCCTGTTTGTGTGCATAAAAGCTGATCCTGTTCACCCTGCAGTCACTGAGAGTATGAACTGGCTTCAATGCAATAAGGATAATACTTTTATTAACCCTTGTGTTATCCCACATATTATATGATTGAAAAGATTCCAATCTAGCATAATGACAGCCTTTTCAAATCTGATATCACAGCAGGGTTTTTTTAATTCCCCCCCCCCCCAGACAACAATAGCAACAAGAAAAATAAAAATTACTTTCTTTTTTTCCCCTCAGTACTTTCTAGTCTGGAAACACAATGGGGACAGAACAAAGAAGGCAATAATTTACAGTAGCAGTGGGGAACACACTACTTTTGTACACAGGCTCCTGTTTTGACTTAAAGGTTCCATAACTAGTTTTCTGAGGAACTTTATGCTAGTTTGGAAAAGTATCTCAATTCAGGAAGAGTTCAGTCAGAAAAAAAGAAAGGCATGTGCATGTCAGTAATGGAGGTATTTCTAGGAACTGCACATTAAGATTAAGTTAGGTGTCTTACATTACAGCCAGAGTATCATATCACCTCTACAGAAGCAGTTAGACCCTCTGTTTCTTCAATCAGGATATGAATGTAAACTGTTTGCTGAATCAGATCAAGAATGCTTACATAAATATGATTTTAGGCAAACTTAGGAGCCACACCATGTCACAGAGCTTATAAAGCTCCTGAGCTTGCCTCATTTGACTCTATTACATTTAGAAAAAAAAGTGAGAACAAATACACAAATGGAACAAATACACTCTGCTTCCTTTGGGACGACAGTATAGTCCCTCAGCTAGCTTCAAAGATGAAGTCCTGAGTGCTCCAAGTAGATGCAGAGGCTAGCCCCAGCTGATTTCTCTGCTCCAGTACCAAATTGGAATAATGTATTCCAGGCCTAGTTCTCTCTGAGATGATAAAATTAACAGTATACTTCTCACGGCTACATATCCTCAGTATCTGAGCCCATGGTGTGCCATTCAAGCTGCTTTAGCAATAAAAAAGCAAACCTGAAGGAATGTCTTTTGCGTACATATTTTACTTACACATATTTTTGCTTTTATTTTCCAGTGGCAACATAAGGGCAATCAAATTCATAGACTCCGTGGACAGGTAAAAGAAGCTTTCAAATCTCTCATTAAATCAAGCTCCTTTCAATATGAAAAGACCTGAGCATTTTCCTGAAAATATCTTAAGCTTCAAAATGATTGATGTCCCTGCTGGATGGCAAAAGACAATAGCAATCTGCAAGCAGTTATGTCTAAAGGAAGAAAGGAAAATAGGCAAGAAGGAAGAAAGAAGGGAAGGAAGTAGAAAAACGTATGGTGAGTTTCTTTATCAACATGCACATGCACTTATTCACAAAAAAACCCCCACACTTATTTAATAAGGATATTACTAGACATTAATATTTTAGAAGCAGTCACAAACACACAGGAATATTCAGCAACATAGGTTGCTTTTATAAGATAAGAAAGGAAAACTGAGAAATTGGGGATACCTCTGAAAAAAAAGTAGCAGTCCACAAAAGCATACAATTAGATTACAGAAAGCATCTCAATATCTGAAACTGAATATTTTCCCCTTTCAAAACTAAAAAAAATTATACAGAAGACAGATAAGTATCTGATTGCTATTTACTGGTTTTCACTCACTGAAGACTCCTACCAAGTTAATGAACACAGGTTGCATGCCTGTACATGGCTAAAGAAAAAAAGCTCAATTTTTTAACAATGACTCTTGTAATTAGACCCGTCAACACACACAGAAGTATCAGACAGTGCATATTAAGTCTATTAGATTAAATTTTTCAGATATGACCACTTCTTCTCATAATGACTTTTCAAAAACGTGGTATTCTAGAGTCCGTCATACTTGTTTTATCCTGTTAACCAAGTGTCCCTTTTGGACCTTGTCCCTACTTGAGTTTGCATGAACATCCATGTGTAATCCCAGCGGTTCATCATTCCCTGGGGTTTACAATTCCTGGTGTTTATCATTCTCTGGGTTTATAATCCCAAAATATCAACCGTGTATGTAATGGAAATAGGTATTGCTGAGGTTCAGTATAGCTGGCAGAAAACTGTAATAATATATGTAACTCATTTCTCAGTATTCAGAGTTCCTTCTTACACTGTCATTGAAGCATAAAAAACAAAAGTTTATCCAGCTTCATAAATTAAACATAGCAGGACACATTCAGCATGTTTAGTGGCACAGTCCTTGTCAGTTTTAAGGCAACTATTGCTATCATAGACAACACTGTGGCACAGTTCAGGGTTTACCAAGGAATGGAGACAGCACCCATTTGCAAGACTGGTTATATTGATTTTGGGAACATCTAGCTGCATGGATATGAACCATGACATACTGCTTGTTCTTTGAGCTAAGTAACAGACTTTATGTCTTCTATTTATTTTTCTTTTATTTATTTATATTTTACTGCTCTCTACAACTATCTAAAAGTAGATTGTAGTGAGGTCAGGGTTGGTCTCTTCTCCCAGATAACAATAGATAAGTGATAGGACAAGAGGAAACAGCCTCAAAGTGTTCCAAGGGGGTTTTAGATTTGGTATAAGGAAACATTTCTTCACTGTAAGCGTTGTCAAGAATTTGAGCTGCCCAAGGAAATGGTGGAAACACCATCCTTGGAGGCACTTAAAAGACATATGGATGTGGTGATTAATGATGTGGTTTAGTGGTGGATTTGGAAGTGTTAGGGTAACGGTTGGACTCGCTGATCTTAACCATCTTTTCTAAAATAAATGATTCTATGATTCTATTTACTAGCCTTGAAACAGACATTGAGCAATTATTTTGCAACTAGTGTGGATCTTTGAAATTACAGATGCATGTAAACTGAGGCACATCTACTCAGGTCATTGCTTAAAACCTTGCTGTTTTAGTCAAGATGATGCTATCCCTTATCCAAATCTTAAAATCCATAATACTACATTCTTTATGAAATCTTTGAAAATAGGGCCATCCTCCCTCCAAAATACAGTATTTTTTCACAGTGAAAACACAGAAATGCCTATTTCCAAAGGAAGAATAAGAAAAGAAAAGGCTTTTACCTTACTTATCTTTTAGAGCAAGATGACCGACATTCTACCCCTAAGTGGAAGAGGGGGTTGAAGTGTAGGAATAAAACTTATCAAAAATATTCACAAAGGAGTATTTGCTGAAAGTTGTTAAAGGAGTAACCACAAAATAGAAAAAAGCACCTTAAACATACACACAGACATAGAAGATAGTGGCAGAAGGGAAGAGAAAGGAAGGTAAGGAACTATCAACTAATCAAGTCTTATTTCAGAAATATTCCAACATTGTTGCAATTCAGAGGGGAAAGGAAGAAAAAAAAATCCCAAACCCATTAACTCATATTTTAATCAGAAAATCAACAAAGGGCTGTCTTCTCATTAAAGTTTGTATATGATTGTGTTGCAGCTTCCTGACACAAAATTTTGCAGATCGTTGGTCTCAAAAGGCCAGTGTTTCTATTTCCCAGAGATCTTTCCTAAGGACTGTCCCATGGCTTGAAACTCTCTTCTGTAACAAAGCCAAGTTCGTAAAAAAGTGTTGGTGCACAAATTTGTTAAGGCTCCCAATTTTCATATCTATTTTATCATAAAACAGTGGATTTAAAGCTGTAACATTTTTTTCTCTATAACTCTACAGTTTTGTGGGAATCATAACTATGAAAACACATGTCCATGAAGACACATGCCCTAGTGTACTTCTTTGATGTGACATTAATTAAAGAGACAATATTATTGCTGACCATATTTTCTCTTTGCATCCATTACTCATTATGCTCAGGGGCACAGTAACATGGTAAACTTCAGACAGTTGTCATTTAGATACACGTAATTGTACCTCATTTATGCACAGTAAGCACAGATAGCATTCTTTAAAATAAATGCAAAATAAAATAATTGTATAAAGGATTAAAAAGGCAGAAATTGATCAAGTTTATCTGTACTGCAAGTGCATAGCACACCATGTTCTAGTTATTTGTGCTGAGCATGCCTGCAACCTCTCATTTAAGCAGTCTTAGATACCTACTTTCCACAAGAATAACACAGAAAAAACCTTACATTTATGCCTAAAATTTAACTTGAGCATATTTCAGGAGGAGGAGAGGGTGATTTAATTTCCATAATTCTTGCTTTCTTTTTCTTTACCTGACAACTTTCTGATATAAAATGCATGAAGAGTGCAATGAGCAGATCTCTAAGACTCTTGTATCCCCAGTGAGTTGTTCAGCCACAGGGATATACAACCAAGCACCTTTGTGTTTGCTGTCCTAAATCCATGAATCTTGAATCCCTGGGTGCCCAAGCAGCCCAGTTTCAATAGTATAAGAACATAAGAACATGTTAGAGGTTGTGTGGTTTTTGTTTTTTTGTTGTTGTTGTTGTTGTTGTTTTTTGTTTTGTTTTGTTTTTTTTTGGTTTTTTTTGTTTTTTTTTGTTTTTTTTAGTTAATTCTTTCCCTCTGTTTCAACACAAAATTTGATATACTATAGGCATTTTACCCTTCTTCACGTTTTGGTCTTTGATTACTAGAGAGATGTCAGAAAGTAGCAATTGTTTGAGCGCTAGGACACTGACTCACAAGATTGAAATTCAAGTCCTTGCTCTGAAACAGACTTCCACTTGTTACCCTAAGAAAGCCATAGAAGCAGTGCATGCCTCAGTTCTTAACTGTAAAATGGAAAACAGAAAAATCTTTAAAACTGTGCTACATAATATAGTATAGTACATGACATAGTACATCACAGAATATGAAAGGCAATCATATCCTATGGCAATAGAAGCTATATTCACACTGTAAATATAAATTAAGTCTGGTTAATCCCACAGAGAGTGGTATCTTTTTTCCCAGAAGTGTCACAGATTCCAATCAGCTCTAATACCAATTGACTATAAGTCACTTGTGGTCCCTCTATTGGCATCAGTCTGCTTTAGGTTAAGCTCTTTCACAACCTTGTGATATTTGGGCTTACAGTATTGAAGGTATTTCAATTAAATTTAGAAGATCACTGAGATTTTTTTTCAACAATAAATAATTCCATCTGCTTCTGTAAAAACCCTTTGTTTCCAACCCTTTCAGTTTTGGCATAAAATACTTGCCAATCTCCTTTCTCACTACTGAATGAAATATAGAATGGAAAGTAAAATGCAACAGGAAAAAATCAAATGGTGATGACAGCGAGACCTGCAAAAAAACCCCAGCACTGATAAAATCTCCCAGGATAAAAAGCCAGCGTGAAACATGGAAAAACCAAAACCAAAAAACCCCATACCTGGAGTGGAAGTTGGATAATAGTTGAGCAGCTGATAATCAAATATTCACTGATAAGCAAAAGAAGAAGCTTACTGAAAAGAAAAAAAAAAGTAAAACTGAAGCCACATGGGAGAGAAAGGGAGCATGTTTGAAATAGGGAAAAAAGAGACAAAGGAGGAGAACACTCTACATGCTATAAGTCTAAAGGATTTGCCACATGACACATGGACAATGTGGTGAGTGAGATGCTCCTTTAATGCTCAGCTCCACCAGTTTTTATTGGCTTCAACAAAACTTCACATCATATGATGTCTCAGCCTGTCATAAGATTATCAGTTGCATCTCCCATTATTTTTTGCCCTCTGTCAACTCAGCAAAGACATTCAGTTCCCCACCTGCCTTGCCTCTTTGTCTGTAGGGGCTTCCTTGCAATCGTGACAGTTATAATTCACTGTGAAGCTGCAAGTTTGTCACTGTATTGCAGAGTACAGTTTTGAGCCCCACTAAGGCCTCTAATCTTTTCCAAACCAGCTGTGTTTTTCACAGGTAGCGTAATACCTCAAGCTTCTTCAGCCAAGTTTAGCTGAGTGGCATTAGTTTTTAGGGCACATACAGCATTATCATGTCAGGAAGAAATGTATGTTATAAAAAAAAAATGCCACCATTCACTGTGTCACTAGGTCACAAGTGCTCCTCTATCTGAAAAACTCAATGAATGTAGGTCTATTACTTCAGTGCTTCCCGCAATGCTGCCACTCCACATTCATCATCAACAATCCTAAGAGTTCTCAGCGCTGCCCCACAAAAAAACCACACTACTGCTCTTTCTTCACCTGCTATAAAAGCAGTTGAAAATGTACAAAGCAACCCTTGGAGCTAGCAAGGGCTGGTGGAATGGTCAGCACCGCAGTGTCAGTCCAGCAGGACACCTGGGTCCAGGCTCATACCATCAGCATTCTGCTGCAGAGGACATAGTGGCATGGGACATATGCAGATTGTCAGAATGGTCCACAATGCTCCCTACCTAATGGGAGCCCTCTTTGTGTAATACAAGGTATATAAACATACATGAGTGTGTTTGACAATGAGTACATAGTTACATGTGAATTTTTAGGAAATATTTTCATTTCTAAAGAAAGAAAAGATCCATTCTGCTGGCCCCAAAGTGCATTCTGTTCTTACATTGCTATAAATCTTAATGACTAAGGTCAAGATTAAAGATGTAAACATGCATATATTTTGGCAGCAAAACCAGATTAAAATACAGAATATTATTTATATTTAAATTTTATATGTGAATTTTATATTTTACTTAACATGTGAATAATGATACAATTACTTTTACTGGACATAAAAATCAAAATTGCTGTCAGCTTTGTTCTTTGTGTGTTTTTAAAAGCCTCTGCAATACCACAATGACAAGACTCTTCTAACACGGCCTAATTCCTCTTACAGCTCTAAATATGCCATCTCAGGATCTAGAAGGTTGAGAGACATGTTTTTTCTGCAGATGGCATGAGAGAAAAATCAAGATGTGACGTGGAGAAAGATGTTAAGTAGCAACAGACTAATGGAGAACATTTTGTCCTACTTTTGAGAAGCACATCAGGAACAGCTTGTTTTTATAGTGGATCTGAAGTATAATCACTGGCACTATATAACTGCTGCAAGCATTGCTCTGCACTAATCACTACCATATTATTGTGAGTTTTGCTGAGCATTTTGTAAAGGATACGTTGCATTTCTTTTTTTTTTTTTTTTTTTTTTTTTGGCACTTGTCTTGAAAAGTAATCAGATATACAAAAATCTCTAGACCATAAATAATTATTAAGTTGTAGCTTTCAATATTCTGGATAAGTTTCAGAGATTTATTGCTTTTTGTTTTAGCTACCTGCCAAGAATCAAAACAATGATTAAATCTATGTATGGATTTCTTTTAGGTAAATCACAATAACTAAATAGTGGAAGTAAGAGATGTCTTATGTATAAGTATCAAAGCCTTGAAGCACCTATTTCGAAATCCGCAGCACTCACCACAGTAAAGGCCAAATTTTTTGAAGAATTATTTTTTTAAAATTATATTCGCAAATTTCTGATTCAATCTCCATAGAACCACTGCAAACACAAATCACAAGGAATCTATTTGAGATTTTCTCTTCCAGGCATACTGTTTTTCTTCAGTCTTGCCATCTCAGTTTTAAAGAGTAAAATAACAAAAAAAAAAAAAAAATTCCACAAACCTAAATATGAATTGTTCATCCAATTCTCCTCTGGGCAAAGAAAGAAGGAGTGAGACAAAAAAACAACAACAAAACTGCAAGTAACACTTGTTAGTTGTATTACTGCATATTCTTCTGAGCAATCCTCATTTAGTATTTAGAGAGTTAAAAACATTCAAGCTTTGCCAAATCAGCATGTGTACGTCCAACAGAGATATGCTGTGTATGTATGACTGGTGGGTTGGGGGACTGTATAATCTGCTAAGCTTCTGGATCAGCTAAGTGTGAACAGGCTCTTCCAAAATCTGAGCAGAAGCAGATATTTATGAATATACTCACTGTTTGCCACCTGAGAAAAACTGGCCATTACGAGTTAGCTCTTACTCTTTTGAAACTCTTGGAAGAGCAGCCATTTGCTTTGACAGATGACTATTTTACCATGGATTAATTCTGGTATAAAGTGAATTTTATTTCCACCAAGTTGATTTTCAGTTAGGGGAAAGATACCTGATTATTCTTTTAGTAAAGCGTTCATGGTCTCTTGGATTCTGTTTATAGTCTTTTTTTTTTTTTTTTCTTTTTGCTATTTATAGATTTGGACATGCAAAAATAAGTAAGGAAAGGGTTTCCTCCAGGATACAAGTAGTTTATTTTCTGTCAATCTTCAGTGCTGCCTTCAGTCCCTTACAAGCTCAACATTTGAGAGAAAGCTCACCACAGCTACTTGGGATCTTCTCAATACTGTTCCTAGACAATCTAGATTTTATCACAATACCTTTTTTATCTATAGCAGGTTTTGCTTAAGCAAACAAAGAAAGAAATCATAAAAAAATATTTGTGGTTTGTTTCTTGCCTTACACTCTCCTTAACTGAGGAAAACATCCTTCATTGTTTCAGAAGTCTAAAAATCATCCGAAGCCTAGAAAACATCTCACAGTGCTCCATTATAAAGCACAAAACCCGGCATATATCTATATATGTGTATACACTGATCTAGAGTGCATGTAGATTTTCAGTTCTTTCTTATCTCTCTTAGTCTTATAGACATGCATGCATATACACATACGTATACTTCTTTCAAGCATGTGAGGAACAGGATTTCACTTCCTTGTTCAAATAAGATGTACTACTAGCTGCATCACCCATCAAATTCCTCTGGCCTTCAGCCAACTACAGGCAAAAGTTTATTTGTACCAGCAACTGCACCAGCCTAAGTAAAGGGCACCTTTGGGGTTTGGCTTGTGTAAATGGGGCTGTCCATGATCACAGCACAGCAGAGCCTGCTCTCATGGCTGAGGATGCTCCTAGGTCCTTTGGGACATGCTCCTGTGGCAGCGTGGGGCAGCAGGTTGGGACAACAAAGGAGTAATTTTCCCAGCAGTGTTATAGTAAAGGCAAAGCTGCTTGTATTCCCTTAAGAAATGTTTCTCATCACTTCAAAAATGCTATCTTGTGGGAAGATTGTTCCTCTGACACATGAAGCAAGCTCACCCTGCCCAAAAAGAGAGTGTTAGGGATAAATGCTGAGGATGTGTGCGCATGTGTGTGTAACATCCAGCCTCTTAAATTTTAATTGAACTCATACATAAGTTTCTCTGGTGATGGTGCAAGGGCCGGAAATACAAAGCATGCACACACACCTCCCAGCAAATGAAACGTGTCAGCAAGTGCTGTAATCAATAACAATATAATATTCTTTTCTAAATAATAGTAGAGCAGCAGAAGTGTGTAAGACAGTGATGAATTATTCAGCAGGTCTGCTTTGCTGCTACATTACTCCTTCCATGCTTTAAGCTTTTCTACAGTTGAAACACCTGGCACAGCACTCTCTGACTTCATCTTATTCTGAATACCTAAATCTATTTCTTCCCTCATATAAGAATTGTTACCTAAGTGCCTGAAGCTTTAAACAGTCTTCAATGGCAAAACTGTGTGATGTCTTGAAGTTTTTAAGTAAGTGCCTTATTTCTACTTCATAGCTTCACATGCCGATTTGCTTTGTATGTTAGCAGGCAACTGCATATTAAATATTTTTCAAAGTAAATGCTTCAGACTATCGAGAATTTAATTCACTAGAGGGTGTATGACATTCTGGACGAAGTATTCATTAAAAGACACAAGGCAGATCTATTCAAGCTGTTAAAATGAAAGCCCAGGTTATGAAATGCTTGCTTAAATTGAACAATATAACTACTCCCATGGAGCTAGAGTTGGTGAAAGATACTGCTTGACATTATCTAGAATACAGTACATAGTAATTTAGTTTTGTAAAATAAAGTGAAGCAAGACATTTTAGGTCACCAAATTCTCTAAAAATGCATATATATATATATATATATATACATACATAAAGTACGTGTCTTGCAGCATGTAATTGAATACAGATTATTAAAGGAACTTTACAACACTGAACATTTATGTAGAGATGTTCATCTAATATACCATTCTGCTAGAGATGGTGAGATCCCTCTTAACGTATTTCATGTGCTGTGCACAGCTCACTTTTAAATGCCACAAGCAATACAAATCCGTCATCTCTCCTTGGGAAGCTGCCTGATTCTGTAATACAGCTTACCACTAAGTAGTTTCTCTGATACTCAAGCTATATTTCTCCTGCTTGATCCATGTTCCACTTCCCATTACTTTGCGTTAACTCCCTCTGCCCCTGCTATCAAATGAAGGAGATCTGATTCCTACCTGTACTAACTGCTAACTAACTGCTGTGAATGGAGCAGCAAGAAATAAATAACCCCCCGCCTCGGAAGGTCACCTCTGTGATCTCTCTGCCATCAAGCCGTTCCTTGAACACTCACTGCTGTGCACTGCCAGAAGCAGAACCTGTGCTGTAACCTGAGAAAGCTATTTTCCTCTTCTAGGAGAGGCTCCTGGATCACTATTGAAATAACTCAGCACTCCTGGAGGAATATGATTTTAAAATAGGCAGTGCATTAACTCTCGAGTTCTTGCGTAAGAAAGGTTTGTAACAACAGTTTCAGGCACAGCCAAAGCTGTTCAGTGCCATGTGCCTCTCAGCAGCTGATATAAAAGCTCACAATGCGGCATCAAACAGTGCTGCTGCTGAGGAGCAGAAAGAATGCACGTGAAGTAAGGTCACAAGGTTTCGACCTAGATTTCAGTCAGCAGGAGTCTGCATCAGAAAATAAATTTGGATGTACTTCAGTGCCCTTGACAAAAAGGCTACAGGCCTGGGTGAATTAGGAGAGAAGGTACAACCTTGCCTTTGCACCACTCTGCGTAGTAGGATGAAAAGTAGACTATACGTTCGTTTGTCTGCAGTACCCTCTGTGATCGTGCATTCAAAAAAAAGGACCTTCTCTGTCAAGCAGACTGCTCCTTTGAGCAGAGAAAACATCTGTCTGCCTCCTGAACACTGAAAAACAAAGTATTTATTAAACAAGACATTGAATTTTAATAGTAAAGTTTGGACAACTTGGTTGGAAAATCTATGCAAAATTATTTATGCAAAAACACTTATGCATAAACTATACTTTCCTACCAGAATCCTTTCATGTCTCCCTCTGATTCTGGAAGTGGAGACATGACCTATCTAGTCACCGTCATCATTAGACTAGGTTGACAAAGAAGCAAATTTTTTAGAGCAGTTTTATTGGCTGTGGCAAATGGAAATTAAATTAACTGCAAGTTTTCAAAAATGTATTTACTCTAGCAACTCCAGAACATGAAGGAGAAACAAAATGCATTAAATATAAATAAGTACATGAAGATCTTAACTGTCCATCCCTGTATCAAAGTGAATGAGCAAATAATATCAGTTCTACACAGAAAATAACTGTTTTCCATAAATCTTACATGTCCTTAAGACAAAAAAAAAGCTGATTTTTTTTTTCTGCTGTACAGAGTAGGATAACTTAGTAAAGGAAACTATGACAAGACCACATATGAAAATACATTGTAAACTGTTATCTGCAATTCTTCAGCAAAATGAAAAATCAGGTTATGTAATCTCAGGTGACAAATCAGATCTATTATAGCTATCATCCATGTTTATCCAAATACTTGTGATCTTAAATCATCACAACTATTACTTGTCTCCTTCAAGTTCCAGTGAAATTTGGATATTAAATAGCACTCATAAAACAAAGTTACAATTTGCCAACTAAAAATGGTACAACAATGAAATGATCTAATCTTATTTTACAGGTCTTTTGACAATGGATGCAGTAGCTCATTGTAACTATCCTACTTGCACTGCAGCATCTTCACAGAGAAGACCTAATTACTTTCAATTTCTTGTATTATTGAATTTATTAAAAACACTGTACTGAAAGCTTCCCTATCTTAAATTTACTAGTGATAGTTTTTGCCATGAAACTTTTACAGGAATTTTCATTAGTACAGATGTAACTAAAGCAACAGAGGTTAATATCCAAAATATGTTTGGAATACTAATGGATGCCAGTGTTGCTGCTGAACAGAAGCCAAATTCCAAATTATCTACTTCATATGAACATCCAGAATCAAATCTTATTCTTACTCCCACCTTGACACACTGAAGAGAATTTGCTTAAAAAACAAAAAGCATTTGCAGGAACAAAAGCCGTTGTGTACATGGACAGAAAAGGGAACAGATCATTTGCAGCGCATCCTACCATATGAAAGAGACCTTGTAATGGGTGTGCAGGCAGCGAGCATGTTGAGATGGTAATGTGATGGGAGGGAAGCTTTCATAGAAACAGAGAAGCCAAACCAGGATTTGAAATCATGTTTTTAAAACTGACATACAAAAACAGCTGAGAGTTTTAAATAGCAAGACAAACCATGACGAAAAGATGAAGATGCCTGCTCTCTACTGAATTAACTGTAACAGTTTCTAGTGTGGTGGACCTGTACTTCATGCTCCTCTTTTTCCTTGGTAGTCAGGCAAGACTTTTTTTTTTCACAGATATCATACCACATCGAAACTTTTCTCCTAAATTAACCAATTTCATAAAATTATATTTCTGCTTCTGGGTTCTAGGAATTATGTGACATATAACCCCAACTTCAGCAGAGTTCAAATCTTTTCTCTATGTACACTACTGAGGCACCTGTCCTAATGAAAAACAAATAAAATGACAGGGGACTAGGGAGGGGGTGGATTTTTAATGTTCTTATTTGCTAAGCAACTGAATGGGCTTAAAGGAGGCCTGTGTTCATTTTCTACTATAGCTACACAATTGTTATGCCATCTTGGCCAAGTCACTTAATTCAGCATGTTTCTCAACTCGGAGAAAAGGACAGTAACTTCTTGTTTCATAGACGACAGCAATGTTAGCTAAATTCAAACTACCATGCTGAGGTAGTGCAGTGATAAGGGCAACAACAGCTTCTAACCACATTTCTGATCTCCTCAAGATGGCACATCCGTTCCACACCACCATGTATCTCAGCCTCTGGAGAATCCTTCCTTGTGAGACAGATCCAGGTGACACAGTCTCGTTCTTACACAGCAGTAAGTGAACACCTAAGTCCGATGCTGCATAGGAAACTACTTTGTCCTGAGGTTAATTTTAAAAACAATAAAAAAAATTATACATGAAAATTCTAATTTACCTGAGCAAATATTTTTTGACTTGAGGCATGAAATAATTAAATCTGAAAATCTGTGTAAAAATAGGTATTCATCCTTGGAGATCCTTTGAAACATATTCTTTCCACGTGCATAAAGTTCTTCAGCTGCAAGTACTCATTCACAGACACTCTCAGATTGCTTAAAGCATTTTGCCTTTTAAAAAAGACAACTAGAGATATTAAATCTGTATACAACAGTTATAAACTGGCAGTATCATTTAAAATAATCTGTTAAATTAATTTGAAAAATAATTTTCTTTCTCACTATCTTTTTTTTCATGGTAAATATGTAATTTTAATTTGATTTCTCATCTGATATGGCATACAAACATATTTAATGCAATTTGGTTTGGAGTAGTTCACATTATCTACATTAACAAACAGAATAATAGTTCCTGAAATTTATACCATTAAATGGAGAAGAAACAAGGTCTGACCATCTTGGAACACAATTCAATCCACTTAAAAACATTTCAAAAGCTCTTTGTGGTTCTCCTCATAAAGCTTCTGCCTCTGGTCCACAAGGCTCCTGCTTCAGATGTCTCCAGGTGAGATGCATGACGCATGCATGGAAAGATACATGACTGTATAATGGGTTGCATCTCACAACACCTGCACAAGAAGGTTTTAACATAGTGTGTAGCCTTTTGGCAGTGCTGCAGTGAAATCTACAATCACCATTCAACTATTGGTAAGATTCATCTTGCATAATGTTATGACAAGGTGTTTATGTTACAAGCTGGAGTAGTCCCTAAACTGCCTGGAATCACAAAAAGGCCAGGAATACCGGAAAACAAAAGAGTCATCTCCTTTACACTGCTTGCCTGGTTTTGCCTGATGGTGCTTTGGAGGTGCCTCTGTTCATTGACTGCAAAGTGAAGCAGGGACCACTGTGTTATTACTGTAAACAGCTCCATGAATTAGGGTAGTTCCAGGTCTGCATCAGTGTACAGCATCTCCCAAAGTACACAGAAAAAGTTATCACACAGCTTTCCCTATCTCATATAGTCATAGTCTCCCCTTGTTTCAACAACTGCCACTTTGACACACTTGCTGCCATACAAAGTGCTTATGGAGAAGGTAATTGACTTGGTTAGATGTTTTCGTCATATTCCTTGCTTTATGCTCCTTTTGAAGACTGTCTCCTCTGTATTATTTACTTTGCCATAGAATTATTTTTTTTTTTTTAATGTTCAAGAAAATCCACTGCTGACCTTCCACCTTTCCATCATTTTTCTTTCATACTGAGAGTTTTACTTCTGTCTCTGATAAGCCTGAGCCCAGCTTCAGTCTTCTATTCACTTTCAAACAAATACCTCTCTATTTGTGCATGTAGCTCAGTGAAATGTCTCCTAGCTACCCACTTAGAAAGCTAATCCATTATTTTTTAAAAATTTTCACTTAGAAGTGTGATTTACCATAAAATAACTCTTCATTTTTTTTTCCTGTTCCACTGTCTCTTTGATTTTACAGAGAATTTAATTCTATGTTATGTATGTGTTGGGGTCAGGACATATATTTTTGAACTCTGTATAGAACCCAGTCAATGGATTATTGTTTCTAGGTGTTATATAGTAAAACACCAGAGAATAGAAACATTGACTTGAAAATTTAGCGTTCTTTCCTGACTCTCATGTCTTTCTTTGGAAATGGAAAGCATGATGTTCTTTTTCTAAATTTGCCTAGCCTTCCCACTTTAGTACGATTTAACACTGGAGAGCTTATGAATTGTTTTTGATAGGTACATAAATTTACTACATTACACATTGAAAAAAAATGTATCCAGTTTTGTCAAATGTAATTGAATAAAAGCATACTAATTTTGGTTCTTGCACTGGTGTCTCAGCAGAATGTTCTTCTTGTTCCCTGTTAGAACAATAAATATAGAACAAGGATTTTAATGGTATTCTCTTTTAGAGCAAACTGATGGGGTGAAGTAATTGCTTTTGGTGCTCACAATATCTGTAGCTAGATGAATTTACAAGGAAAGCACTTTAGCCTTAGAGCAAAATTATGAATATGTATCAGGCTCCTGCATTACATTTATTGTCTCCAGTACATAAAAATCAACTTTGGCATTACAAGAAGAGAGAATAACCAACAAACTATCTCCTAAAGTAGAAAACAATTATTTAAAGTGACAAGTCACCCCTCTTTTCCTTTAAATAAAAGACAAGGGTCTAAAACTCATCTATTCTTTTTCACCTCTCTCTGTAGCCTGTTCACAAGGAGACTGCCATTAGGCATAGCAGTGCTGACCAACATTTTTATACAATATTTCTGATGACAGCTATTAATGCACCATCAATAGGAGACTTACAATACTAAACATGCATTAAGGAGCTACTACTTTCTAGCTGTCTGGAATTTCTCTAATACAATCAAGAGAACTGGCAGAAGTCCTAGTTTGCCATCACATACAAAGTGAAAGAATTTCCATTCATCTAAAGCAGCAAGGAATAAGGCTTTCTTGATGCTAATCAGGAGAAAAAGTACTCTTTAAAAGCAGATTAATCTTCAGATTAATAAATGGTTTAAGATCATACATTCAAAGATAAGATTACTGAAACCTAAATAACTGGATGAATGTACAGCAACTGATAATAAACGTTCAAATGAAAAAAAATGTAACTGAAAGGACTGCAAACTGATAAACTAAGTACGATGGGCTCTCACTGTGCATATCACTGACTGTCTGACCTACCAAGTCTTTTGCACATTAGTTACAAGCCATGACAGAAATATTATTCCCCCAGAATATTCTTAACATGGAATATATGATTTAAGAATCATTTCAATACATAATGCCTCTACTTCCAGATGATATCACTTTTTGGCGCTGCTCTAGTATAGTAAAACAGATTGAGAAGGCTGATATGAAATGCTTATGACCAAAGGGAAGGAAACAAAGAACAGGAAAAAGCCGAGACAGATGAAAAGAGTTGCATGTACATTTTGGAAAAAAATACAATGGCAACTAATGCAAAACTAAGAAATATACAGAGAACCACAGAAAAGGCATCCTAAGCCATATCAAAGCTATGTTTTTATGCAGTGTACTCAGAAAGAGTACTATATTCAAACAGTGTGCCAAAAAGTACCAAGCATAATGAGGCAGCCAGCTCTTGTCAAAGTGTATTCCTAAAAAAACATCATATTGGTCATATTCTAAAAATTATTATTTTCTGTGTGGGTTTTTCTTTATCTTGCTTTGAATTCTCCAAAGTTTAGGAAAGGTTTGTTTCCACATGTTAAGACCTGTTTGTATTCGTATCTGTAAGTAGAGCCTATCTAGGAAAACTAAAATACTGATGTTTTAACATGCATCTAAATACCTCTCAAAAAATCCTGTTTGAGTTTTATTTTAATTTGAAAAGCAAAGAGCTTAGATTGTTGCTGGGAAATTAATCCTTGTTTTCATTCCTTGTTTTGGCCCCTCAAACAGAAACTTAACTTCTGAAAGGTTAATTTTTAATTTAATTGCTATAAATAGTCTGCCCTGTACAAGAACCTTGTTTCCTAGTCAGACAATGGCTTTATCAGAGGGCTTACTGTCCAGCCATTGAAATGTACATGTCAATGTCAAGCTGAAATACCATCATACTCATGCCAAGTTAATGAGAAAGCGTTCAGGCACTTACTGGAGCTAAGTCTCACTTTTCTCTCTTTTACAAGCTGTTTCTGAGCCAGCTTCACATTTGATACAAGCCAAAATTGTTGGGAAACAAAACACGTGATGGTTTTGCTGCCGTATAATGAAAAGCACCGTGAGCAACCATTTCTAATTCCTGTTGATAGCAGGAAAATCTGTGAAGAAGAATCTTTTAGATCTTTCATAGCCACCGTTAGTCACATAACAGCATGTATTCTCTTCTCTTTATCAACCAGTGAGGATGACAGATCTTGTCATCTTTGTCACCATCACACTCCCTCCTTTCTAGGTTGAATGGGGACAGAGAGAACCTGGGCATTTTATAGGGCAGTCTTTCCCTCTTAGGAAAGGGATACCTCACAGCTGACAATTCAGAACAGTAGATGCAGCCTCTCATCCACTGGGCTGCAATGGCATGATGCCACTGGGTCCATTGTTTAGGAAATGCAGCTATTGTTTCAGTATTGCCTTTGGAGGCTTAGGCTTCTGGGGAGAGGACTAGAGGATGAGTATGCTTTGGAGAGTTCTAGAAATCCTAATTTACTAGGCATGAGCTCACTGCAAGGCCACCATTTCCAGGTGCTAGTATTTGCAGACACTGCAGCATTTTTGAATTTGCAGGAGCCAACTTGTGCCATTTTATGAAATCAGTCTAAAGAATGATAAATTACCTTTCTCTCTACTGAACTGGATCCAGGATGGAGCAGACTGTACAGGAAACTATTGCTTTAAAAATAAAAATCCATCCAAGGCACATTTTCAGGATGATGTCAACTAAGAGATACTACATTATCTGGAGAATGCCTGAGAGAGACAGCAGGAGTTGAACAGCTATTGCTTTTCACCCACTCTTTCATAAGTAATCAAGAACCTGTTAAACCAGTGGTCAGCAATGCTTACAAAGAGAAAAAGCATTCTCTTACTAGCAATCTTCAGTATTTATTACACAGAGAAGAAAGGGAATCTTTTTCAGACATGTTCAGTTTGAAATTTGCAAACATCTGTTTACAACTACTGCAATGCTCAGGAGCAAACTAGTCAGAATGGAGAGGCTAACAACTTCTCTTTTAGATGGGACACTTAGACCTGTCATCCTCACTGAGGCATCTCTGAAGAGATCAGGAGAAAATAGTTGTGTAAGTCACATGCTCTGGACAAAGCACAGGGCATTGAACACATATATTTCTGACATATTTGCCATTAAAATATAAGGAGTTTCATCCAGGCTTGAAGGAAAGCAACCCTGCAATGCTTAGATGGATGTGGACTGAGCTGTAAAACTATTTCTTACATTATACATTTTAAAAATTGAAATGGTTTTCTTAAATGAAGGAAGGTTTACTCCTTCATCCTCGACCAAAAGTTCAACTCAAGAGAAACTACTCTATTATGCTGGAACAGATTAGATGGAGAATTACTCTTCTTTTTTTTTTTTTTCCCTTCAGAAAAAGTCTTTTCTCACAAACCTCCCCCCCCCCCCCAAATCGCCCAAAAAAACAACAAAAACAAACAAACACAATCAAAAACAAGCCAACTAACAAACAAAAAAAGAAAACAACCAAAAGAAAACAACCACAGAAAAACTGACACGAGAGAAATCTTTGTGGAATAAAAAGGACAGAAAAAACAACTTATATGCAATTTGCACAATAAAGACTTGCTGTACTAAACTGAATAAATAAAGCAGTCAGTTTAAAGAAAGAAAACTTTCTTACCAATTACACAGATAATTTTCACCCTCAGAGAATTCATTTGTCCCAAACTGTATTGCTTTCCTGTCATCAGGAAGCACCGCTTTTCAGCAGAGAGAAGTTTTCACATGTTCAAATATATATATATATATATATATATATATTTATATAAAATATATCACTGTATTCTTCTGAAAATGTGTCAGGTATTTTGAAATTTACAGTTGATATAATGTGACAATATTTTCTTTTCACATAGCTAACTTCCATTCATTCTTAAAGTGTAGCTACAAAGTTTATCAGGAACATATGTATAGATAAAAAAATACATTACACATACACATCAAGACAAATAGCTTTTCTTTGGGCATTAGCATGTATTCTGAGCATCAGGATAAGCAACAGATGCTCCAGTGACAAATGGCACAACTAGAAGCACCCAGAGTGCATTGTACTGTGGCCGATACCCCGTTCAGACTTCCAGATCACTTCTTCCTATAAGTCTCTGTGTATAAATGACAGTGTAGAGGAGGTGGCCTACTTGCAGAAGAACTTATTCTAATACTATTTAAGAGAAGAGTGGCTATTTCATAGGAATCTGACTCTCTAAGCTATGATTCACTTACATTGCTGTGTACATGGTATGCTGTACTGGAAGTAATGAGGAAAGAAGAGAGATGCGGTGGTCATAACACTACATGTACTAACTGTGACCTGTATGTCCTCTAGTTTAAAGTTCAGATTTCAGGTGAACTGTGAATGTCAGATTACTGTGTGAACTTATGATCATCACTCCTTTCGCTCCAGGGATCCTACTTCCCCAAGGACCTCATAAAAATATTTGCCCTGTCTCAACCTTTCATTTTGTTCCTCAAAGATCCATTGAAAAGGTATCAGTATCACAGCTGCAGTTCAATGTCAGCCAAAAACAAAGTACAAAAAGTTCTGCTGAGCTGCAACTCACTGCACTGAGCTGAACAAAGGCTTCCTTCCTGAAGAATAGCAAAGGCTCTACTTCTGACAAAAGCTTGCTTTCTTTCCTAGCTCTTTCGGATTCAGCATCATGACTTCAGGGATAACTGTAGATGTGCAGAGGTTATGTGGAGATTTCTGAGATCTAAGATTCAGTTCCCATTATATTTCATAAATCACTGTGCTACCTGGCTATGATACTTTTATTTTCAGGTATAGAAATCAGCCTGCTGAGATAAACCTTTCTGGAGACAGCCATCTTTAGAACTGTCATGTTGTTCTGGAGTTGTGTTCATCAAATGCACTATCACTTTCCTTTGCGATTCATAAATTAATTTCAGGCATTATACAGATGCAATTTTACACATGGTTTTGCAAATTGCTGTCATTTGATCTGCAAACACTGTGGGTCCATTCCTAACAAATACTAGTGCTGAATTTCTAGCCAAAATCTAAGCACGGTTTAAATGCCTTGCAAGCTCCTTCCTTGAACTCTATCTTATAAAATATTCCTATGATTTTCAAGACCATTAAGTGCTAGTGTTAGGAAAGATTTTTTTTTTTTTTTGCTTCAGTTTAAACACTGGCGATATCCCTTACAGTAATGTTGATTCACGCACATCTACTTGCTCTTTTTTCCACCTTAAGTTATGGAAAAAAAATTGAAAAACTTGTTCATTTTAAACTTGTGTCAAGAGGCTAAACTATACTAGCTGCAATTTTAATCACAGAATATACTCATATTTGTCTGACTTTATGAGGTACATGAAGTATAAGGCCTATTTCAAAGAAAAAGGTCATAAAAATGAATCATAATAAATGGAATGTTGTCCAAATGTAGCAAGGAGACTCATGTTTTCACAGAATTATTTGGAAGGAACAATATTGAGCACTCATACTAGGAAAGAAATACACAATGCAGAAATAGAGTTCTAGTGTAAAGATTAATATGGTGCAAATAAAAGATTATTGTTTGAGTTAAACAAATCTGTCTTAGCCTCATCTCATAAATAGCCACACATTTACTCTACATAACAACCAATTTTCATTCCCATCGTAACAATTTCAAAGTTAAAAAATGCAGTTTGAAATTTACAGCACAAAAGACAGAGGAGTTATTCTTCAAACCCACTAGCGTGGAATCAGACTTAAAGCAGCTCACATTTAGAACGTATTGTATTTTTCCCCACTGAGTTTATAGCACTATGTGAATTTATTTTCTTAAGTGCACATGATCTGTTGAAGTGTCCTGCAAGTACTTCAATCACATTAAAAAAAGTGCCAGGGAAAGCATTTATGTATGTAACTGAAGTATCTCATATTTTACTTCTTTTTTTGTGCCCAAACCAGTACCATGAGAAAACATTATCTATTCCTCATCTTGTGAGAAGGCCAGCAAAGTGTGATTACATCTGGCAGATCACTACTAACAACCCAGACATTGAACCCCTGGAGACAGGACATGCATGTATATGTAGCTGGAGCAGGGAGATTGTGGTGGGCAAGGCAGCCCTGCCTCACAGCCTTACACCATCCGCACCTCACACAGCCCCGGGGTGGCAAAAGCCACACACAAGCTCTGCAGCTTTAACTGTGGCAGCTGTGCAAAGGAAGTTTTGCTTTCCAGTGAAGAAAGGAGAGCTTCTGTTAGTTCTCAGTGATAGCCTAGTTTTCAATAAACAGTAAGCTATTTTCTGAGATGTTTAAAGTATTTAAATTCTTGCTCACTGGGTTTTGTGCTAGAAATGCTGCTACAATACCAGATGCATTAAACAATTTGTCATTCTCACATAAAAGGCTGGACACTATATTTACCCTCCTATTATTGAGTTTTCAGCTTGAAAATTACATGAATTGTCTAAGCATAGTCCTACTGTTTTGAAAAAGGAAATGTTTAAAATACCCTGGGCAAGTTACTGCTAGAGGTAGTAGAGATAAAAACTAACAAAGAAATAAACCCTTTAAACCATACCAAACATGAAAGGAAACAAAAATGTTAGAATTAAACTGTCATTGGATGACTGCTTTTAAAGTTCACTGTCTTCATTAAGTTCCCTATGAATTTATTGACAATAATTGGCAAAACAGAACTTTATTTTCAAGATTTATGGTTGCATTCTACAAAAAATCATAATCTAACCATGGCATATCTAATACATATGCAGCAAAGACTGACAAAAGCACATAAAATGGTTTTCTCCATCTCAAATTATTGATTTAGCTAAAATGTTCTGTTTGTAGGAAAGTTATAAAGAATTTATGGAAAGGCAATGTCTAATTAGTACCTGAAATTGTACTGGGCTGCTAATTCTAATTAATAACACTTCCTAACTGTGTTCAAAGGCATTTAAGTAAAATGAAAGCCTTCAGAAATGCATTGAAGCATTTAATGCCTAGATACTGAAGAGATAAGCCTGCTATAAAAGCCTAAAATAGGTTAGACAGATTAGATTGGCAGATAAAACAGAGGAAGAAACTACAAGCAAATAAAATACATAATCAGGTATGAAAGAGACAAATATGTTTGAAAAGAAACAAATACAGAAAGACAAAAAAAGTGATTCAATTTGAGGAAAAGCTTGTGCTTGGTTATAAAAAAACCTGTTTGTTGTAGCATAGTTTAAACATCATGCATGCTATAAAGGAAAACATAGCTACTCTAGACTACAGACACCATTTAAAAAAAAAAACAACCACAAAACAAGAAAACACAAAAAACCCACCCCCAACCCCCCCCCAAAAAAAAACCCCAAACAAACAAACAAACAAAAAAACCCAAAAACCCCAAGAAAAATAAAACTATCTTAAAACTTTTTTATGTAAAAGAAATTAACATTCCCTGGGGGATAGTGTTATGACATACATGTGTTCCACTGAACCAGTTCCTCTGATCAAATACATCAAATCCAAATAATCTGATCCTGCAAGAAATATTAGTCTGTGACAGCATTAGTATGCTTAGTCAGCAGAGCAAAATTAGGAATTGTAGGCCATCTCGTGCTGTTGAAAATGCCAAATGGCTTGTGATGCTCTGTTTCTTTACAACTATATGCAGAGCTCAGGCATAATATTTCAGTTGTAGACAACGAGGCTTAGTTGAGATGATCCCCATCCTGAACATTGTTCTTGGCTATGAGCTGATTCAGTCTCTGAGTAGAATTTCACATACTTACACAAATTACCATATCAGAGGAAAAAAACCCAATTTATTATACCCATAATATTCTGGTAATCCAAAGAAGCAAAAGACCAGGCTGCAGCCAAAGCATCCATGGGATCACACATAGGGTTTTCCCTCTTCCTTGCATGCCCACAGCAGTAATCAGGGTACAGCTGGGGAGCAAAGCAATCACTGTGTATTTACGCTGCTGGGTGTCCAGAAGGGATGATAAGAGCATGCTGAAGTTGCTGAGTGACTGAGGAAAAGTGAATTACACCCTTTTGAAGACTGACACAGTGTGTGCCACCCAGACTCCTGGGATGTCCATAAAAAGGTGTGTCACTCCCAAGAAACTGAAGCATTCGTTCAAAGTCTGCATGTTGGAAGTTCCTGCAACATTTGTAGCAACCTTGAGGGATGAAGGAAGAGGAGACCCAGAAGGGCTCAGGGACTTGTTTTTTTGCATTTTCAGGGCAGCCTGAACACCAATTGATAAACCTCTGAGATGACGCTACTGAAGGCAGAGTGACTGCAACCAAGTGGCAATGAGCCCCAGCTGCCCGGACTGAGCAGAAAGCTCACCAGCCACTCACCAGGCCACAGACCTGGACTGTTTTAACACTTCACCGGATTCCCCAGGGCCAGCCAGCTGATCATCTCAGCTTCAGGTAAAAAAAAAATCCAGCAGACCTGAAAGGAGGTGGAGAATTGCTCACTCTGCAAGGCAGAAAGACAGCGAGGCAGAGGTTAAGGAAGTTCCCCATTACATGACAAGAAATCCTCTCTTTTAACACTTTTGTACATCTCTCATAGCAGTTCCTCCTGCATAAACTTCCAGCAGGCTGGATCTGTGTAAACATCCTCCCCTCCCCTCGCTGCACTGAGCCTCTCACTTATCCCCCACTGGCAGCTGTGGCTCAGGAGGCAAACAGTGGTCATGCTGTTCTGTGCACAATGACAGACAAATAAAAGAACAAGCAAGCTAGGGAGATTTCAAATCTAGAGCTGAGGGATTTCTCCGAGTTTCACTGCGTCTCTGTGATCCTCCCACCAAATGCGAGAGCTGTTTTCTTCAATAAATGAAGCCCGTAATAAACATCTCTCCTCATGTCTCTCCAGAACCCTCAGGGAGTTCTGCAATAGCAGGGCATAGAAATTTGCAGAAAGGTGTCCTCTGATGGGTTGACTTACACAGCATCAGTTGTTATAAACTGCCAAGAAATGGGAAATGGGATGTCTCAAGACACCCATGGACTCTAGCCATTAAAAACTGTTGTATCAAATGCATATTTGAGCTTTATTTCAAAGAACTTTTTGATTCCATCAAGCTATTTTTGAAGCATAAAGGTTTATCTATAAGGACTTTTTGCCTTTCATATCTTCCTTGTACACTCAATTCTCAATTCCTCTCCTTAAGGGCACAAAAAGCCCTTGTGTGTTATTAGCCACTTTAGATTTCAAAATGCATTTTCTCACAGAATAATGAAATCAAAATACGTTAAATTGAAAATACAATGAATATGGTTCTAAAGTTGAAAAAGGCAAGACCAGGTGGTAACTAGACCTCACATCTGCACAGTCAGAGTAAGTATGATGGAGGACAGGCTCAAAGTCTCTTGTCTCAGCAGGGTAATATTATGGTACATATTGTACATGCAGAACCTCAGAAATTCTCACAAATGTACTTACAAGAACTGAGAAGTAAGTGCTTTGTAATCTTTGATCAGCCCAACATTCAAAGCCTGCTGAAATTAGAGCGGATCTTCTTTCAGCAGGGTTAAGGTAAGGTATTTTATTCTGAGTATATAAAAATAAACTCAGGAAAGTCATTGCTGGACCAATTCTTGTCCTTCCCTCTCACAAGGACCTATCTGCCCAGCCATTCTAAGAGTCGTGCAAGTCTCCTTTAACAATAAGTACCAAGTTTTTACCACAATCAGAATCACTCCTTATTTAAAAGCTGGCTGAATTTCTGTTTTATCTTATGCATCATCAGTAAATGATTTATCTAAACCTTAGCTTTAGAATTTTTATTGGTAGCTAAATGTAAAAATCAGAACCACAGATTTTCAGATATTGTACTCACAGAGCTGCCAATTAGAAAAGCCATCTTTGAGTTCCTACCAGCACTGACAGGAAAGTCATTGAGAGGAAGTACAGGAATTTACAGGCTTTTCAGAGTAATTTTTTTTTTTTTTCTGATCATATTACCAGTAATCTTATATCTCTAAAATATTTGTGCACAACCTGGAGTGATGAAAATGAAAACAACTTATAAAGAAGGGTGTAAAATGTCCCCAACACTGTAATTCCAATGCTTATTTACAAAGATATGTAAGCTCTTTGTACACTTATCAGCTCAACACTCCACAAAGACAGTGATTCCAGTACAGTTAGTAATAACTATCTGATGGCACTGTGTAATTTGGATTGGACATGGATCCAACACAGTCTGGGAGGCTTCTGAATGCTGTTTGGATGATCTAGATAGATGTGTTACACCAGTATGCCAGCTCCTACAGCAATCATACATTAAATCTCTATTATTATCAAGAGGAACATGATAGTTGTTGCTTCTTCTCGAAAATAAAAACAATAAAAAAAGGGTTGAAAGTCTTCAGAATTCAGAAGACAAGAGATAATGCCTGCAAACAAAAACTGCAAGGTCACTGACATGAGCTAGAATTTTATGGAAGCAGGCAAAAAAAACTCTACACAACACTTTTCTGAAACAAAAAGGTAGGCAAATTACTTACCTGAACAGGGAAAATGTAAGCCACACCAAATTATCTTAAATTATATAAATATTAGTTTAAATATAATGAAGTATTTATATATTAAGTATTATTTGAAACATTATCTTACTTAAATTATGTACATGCACATACACCCACACAGATTTTAAAAGCATGTTCTACACATGGTTATACATAAAGATATATAATAAAAAAGTAAAATAGGAATTAATAATTTCCTACGTTTAGTCACTTTACCAGTTATGCCATAACTGTAAAACCTTGTTAATAAATGGTTTCTTACAAGAATGTAAAGGACAAAAATACTTCAAAAAACTGTCAAAGTGAAAATAAGTAAAAAGACCAAGATTAGGGGATACCTCACAAAACAAACATCTGAGTGATTTTTATTCTGTTTATCAAGTATTAAAGGAAGAATTAAACTATATGAAACATTGAATAAAAGTAATAATTTGCTATATAGTTCATGCACAGCAATGCCAGTTATTCACAAAAGACCTGAAAGCATCTTTGGCAGAATTTTATCCTCAGAATCCTGTTAACAACTCATTGTGTATCCTATGTTTATATTTTTGAAAGAACAAAAAAAGCCAAATATACCTTGTTACAGTTTATTAACTCAGCAGATTTTTCACTGATGGAAGAAGTGACCCTTATATCTTGCATTATTATTGATTATATTACCATCTTAATATCACTTGCTTTAGCACTGACAGTGTGGTTAGTGTTGTAGAAAGGCAAGAACTTCACAGACTGACTGTCCACCAATGGTTAACTTTGAAATGCTGGTAGATTTTTAGTTTGCGTATACGTTTACACTTGAATCAAGCCTTTGGGCAGTACAGTGTGTCAGAGGAGAATTGGGTAAAGATAAATGTTGCTTTGTCTAGTGTCAGTAACTAATAAACAATCACCTTGGTTTTAATCCTTCCCTCTGCCCTGAAAGGATATGGGAGGCTCCCTTCTTCTCAACCTCAGCCCCTACCCAGCACTTATGAGGCAGCTCGAATTTGTGTCACTAACCAAGGACTTTTCACAAGTCCAGGATGAACTGATTGTCCTTTACTGTTGATTGCTCCTGCTTCTGTCCTTCTCCTGTACCCAATACAGCCCTAAGGAGAGCAGTGTCACAATTGGAGTTGGAGGGAATTGGTTGAGATTCTTTGGCTTTTTCTGAAAAGCATACCTATTATCACACCTGTTAATAAAGAGATGCACCCCATATATATTTATTATTACTAACAGAAAAAAATTATGAAAATTGATAAATTATATTACATTACAGTGAGTGAGGCTAGATTTTCTGTTGGTATGACCATCACTTCTTTTTTGGTTTTCATTATGCCTTTCATTCCAGAATTTTTACAAACTCTTCTCTTTCAAGCCCAACCTTTTCTGATTTCCAGTATAGCACTTTTTGTCACATTCATATGAGACAATACAGACTGCAGCTTTTAGTTTAAAATTCTCTGCCAGCTGTATTTTCCCACGATTTTGTTTACCATCTGACACACTCAAAATTCTGTCTCTGGTTTCCTGAGTTCTCAACTGGGGACTTGATCTTGAAACACACATTCAACTTTCTTTAATTTGCTAAAAGGGATTGTCTGTAGAATTGGCGTCGATGCTGTAAAATGTTCTGCAAATGCAGAGAGCAAGGCACATGGGATCTGGCTGTCACAGTACACTCCTGAAGTTATTGTTTACATAAACATTGTCTGTAATCAAAACACTAAATCAGATAATAACAATAATGGACAGTGGTATATCTCATCTCTTTTACTGACAAATAATTATTAAAATGAATATTATTATTCTGACATTTTAGCATTTATTGTCCAGAAAATTTAAAATTACAGATAATTTCACTTTTGATGCCTTTTTAATAAAGTTTCTTCACTCCTTGTATCTCTTCCTACAAACTTTATCATCCCTCTTTTTGTGAAATACTCAAAAATGTCATCCCAGGATAACCTTTTGCTTGACCTTTCAGCAGATAAATATCCTCTAAAGATACCAAACTTATTTTTTCCAATTTCCAACTTTCAAATCATCAAGAGCAGAAAATATACAAAGAAATACTGTTCTGATTCTTGTTCTTGAGCTCAAAACACCAAATTACCATTTGACCCATTGTAATAATTTAAAATTACATTTTTTTCTTTTAATCTCAAAAATGTCAATTAAACACTACCAGTTGCAATGATATCAAAAGACATAGCATACTTCTTTTGAAGAAAATGATTAGTTTAGAAATGCAGACCAGTTTTTATGCATTTATTAATCATAGGCTTTAAAAATTAATAAACAAAGGAACAGATCTAGTACTTCCAAATACCAAAAGTGCAAAGTACATCGTGGTACCAGTATTGTCACTGAGAAAATCTGCAGAAGATCTGGATTGGGCCCATGATTAGACTAAATGGGTCTGGTCCTGCTTCATTCCCTATTTTAACAGCTGGAAAATATGGAAGAATGCTGCTTGAAGTACTAGCTTTACAAATGGCAAAAGTCAGGGTTGGCTTGGTCCAACTGACTGTTGCTAGCTGCTGACTCACTGTACTAAATTTAGTCTTCTAAAAACCTCGCTGAAAAAAGAAAAAAAAATAGGAGGGAGGAAGCAGGGGAGGTTAAAAGTAGCCATATTGTGATTCAGAAATAGGAACACTTTAGAGAAAATAAGAAAATAATCTACATATTTAAAAAACGCGGTCATAGGAGGACACAAAGGGATCCCTATGCAAATGCTCATGTGTGTCTCTTCCTATCTCCTCCTTCTCAATATTTGCGTTAGGATTGATTCATGTTCATAACATGAATCACCTCTCTGATATTTCTAGCTATACACAAACAAAAGTAGTTTCTCCCAAAGCCATTGAAACTTCTCCAAGTCCTTCCCTGACTTTGCTCTGGATCTGGCCAAATGTAAAGAAAACACGCTAGATAACTCCAACTTCTTGGCAACAGTGGGTGGTTAAATAAAATAAATTAAAAAGCATAGGTATACTTTCTGTTGAATGTAGTTCAGAACTTTCCTGCCAAAAAAAATTATAACTTTGAACATAACTTCCCAGTGGGGAATATTGGAGAAGCAAAACTTATGAAAAAAGATATGGAAAAGTTGGACTGATTTTTACTTGCTGTTTAATTAAATTTTAAATATTTTGGTTTGATTTCCTGAAAATCTGTAAAGCAGGACACTTTTTTTCTCATTAATGCTGTAGGATTATACTGACAGAACTTTTAGACAGAACCCAGACTAAATGTCACTTGGCAGACCAATCATGGTGGTCTCATATCAAAAGAATCTTCTGCTGTCTGTATCTTTGTTCAGCAATGGAAATTAGCATAAGTGAGGAAGAAGAAAACAACAAAACCAAAACAACATTCCAATGTTGAGCAACATCCTTGAGTAAATGCACACCTCTTCATCTGGCCAATCTGGGATTGGCCAAAAAAATGAGACATCCGTGAGAGTATCACTGAGCCAAATTAATATAAACTAAATATGGAATGAGTTCAGCTATTTGCTTTCCCAGGTGGAGAGAATTACATATGTGCATACAATGACCCAAAAAAAAAAAAAAAAGTCTTCTATGCATATAGGGTATTTGATGATTGAAAAATCTCTAATTTCAAAGTCTGAAGTGCATGGACATACTAGATTTTGTGATAAAGTGTATGCTGACTCCAGCCAAGGCTGTCCCCTTGACATGACAAATAATGCGAGAACACTCACAATGTTTTCATTTTTCTCTTTCTGCAGGTGGTTACCTGCACCTTGAAAGTCAAGATGTCAAATTAGGAAAACCTTATTCTGAGTAACCCGTGATTCAGATCAGTACATCACTTCTTCTTTTCCACTTGTAAAAAACTTCTGATAAACAACTTAAATTGATTTTCAGTTAATGCAGATGCAAGCAGATACTATTTTCAGCAAGAACTCCTTGTCCTAGACTCCCAGACTCTGAGAGTGAATCAAGGCCCAAGCTTTTTCAAACTGTGTACTGATAAACCATTGAATTAGTGGAAACTTAGAAATGCTAGCTTTAACACATTTTGAGCCTCACTCAAACACAGAAAGGTAAAGGTTTTAATATTTGGGAAGCATTTTGAAAACCTGACAGAACGGAAGTATGGACAGTATCCAGAACCTTATTTAGAAAAGTGCAGTCACAGCCCTACAGCTAGTTATGCCTAAAATAAAGGGTGATTCAGATGCCCCTCCCAGTCTGCAGCACTTGCCTTCCTCTGTAATCAAATAACTGCATAGTCAGACTGGGGAAGACATTTAAGTGACTGCATTCCAATGATTTAACGGGGTATAGACTCCTAAATACTTCTGTGGGCAAGACCTGTAGTGCAGAATCTGCCTAACCTTAGATATCACTAACTATTCCCATTGACTTCATAGACAGCCCTGGGGAGCAGGATGTCTGAAAGCTTACTGCTGTTTCAAATCTAAAGCAGGTATATAAAAGTAGACGCCCTGACTTTTGCTTCAGTGGTTCTGATGAGATAAGAGAAAAAGAAAGTAGTCTGGCTCCAACCTTCATTATGATTTTATGTAAATTAAGTACAGATTCTTGCCCTCTAGTGCTCGAGGATTCTGCAGTTGATTTACTTTTTCAAGCTAGTTTAGCAAACTTTGAAAGACTTTGCAAGCCAACTTTATATAAATCCACAATGATGCATGTGTGCGTGTTCCAATATAATAAAAAACATCTTTAAATACCTGAGTGTTCTTTTTCATCTACCTTTCCATTCTTGCATTATAGAAACAGTACATTCTCTCTCACTGTGAAAAAGTCACACTGGAGAATTATTTATTCAGATAAAATTTTTTTGTAACATCTATAGGCTGGTTGTCTATGTATTCTTACAAACTTATTCAAAAGTCTCTAAAAAGAACTACATAGAGGACTGTCTAAAGAAAAAACCTGAAAAGATTGTGGTGATGGACCCTAAAGAACAAAAAATGAAGATATAGTAGCTTGCATAGGATTTCACAGACATTTCTACAGAACACTGCTCTTTGTACTAATTTAACAGAATTTCTTCATAAAAGTAGATCCTTGAAATTTTCATATCCCTGTGCCTGAATGAGCTCTCAAATTACAAATATATGCATATTTAGTGGAAACCATTCTCCTGAGTTCCTGAAGTTCTGGCATCAGACTCTGACAGGAAAGGAAGCCATGGAAAACAGAAATAGTAGTCCTGAATCCTAAAAGGTTACTGTTCTCAGTAGAAAAACTCAGCTATTTACAGCATGAGGCACAAAAAAGATAAACAGCTTCCCCATAGTCAAAATGAGTAACACATCTGGCTTTGATATTCATTCTTTTTCCAGCAAATGTCTGTACCAAGTTAGAATTTTCAAAATGTCTATCACTTTACATATATAGATTTGGTTTAATTTAATTTAAAATAAGGCTCATTGTATAAATGCATTACAGCTTCAAAGATAGGCTTCCTCAAAATTATAGCATGAGAGTTTCCCATGGTTTCCATGGAAATGACCTTTCACTATTTCCATGGTAATGGATCTAGTTTTATATATTTCTCTTTTATGAGACTGTATTATACCAACAAAGCTAACATCCAGAATACAGTCCTTAACTTATGTATGTGAACTCACTGAGAGAAATTATCTGACTCCCAAGCCCCATGGGCATGCTAAGCTTTCGGATGTCTTTTTAGTACTGTGTAACAGACTTTTGAGAAAGATCACCTCCTGCTTATTGTCAGTAGAGAAATGCTGATATATTTTGCTATGTCTCTAAAGGAGTCTCTGGATTCATCCTCTGCAGTCTTTTCCAGACTGCTCCACTGCTCCCAAAGGCAGAACCACTGGAAAAAAAAAGAATGGATTGAGAGCTCAGAGTCTTCTACAAATCCCAGGCTGTGGACCATATCCTGCTGTGAAATAAATATTATTCTAGGGCATTTATTGAAAATCTATAGGTCTTTGAAATTACATATTCATAGATTTGTTGATGTCTCTTTCAGAATTTATACTTGGAATTGTTTTTCTCTCTTTCCCTCCCTTTTTTTTTTTTTTTTTTTTTTTTTTTTTTAATTATTATGGTTTTTGGTGTCATTGAAAGCTAAAATCTTCCTCTTCACCCTGGAGACAAAAAAAATGGAAGCAATGGATTCAAACCCATAAAACTGAGAGTAGCAGAGCAACCAAGGTACCCTGGTCCCCAGCACCCTCAACACATAAATAAACCCAGCTAGACTTAAGGTGTTAAGTGCCTTAAGGTGTTACGGAGAATGGGCTTGGGCTTGGACAGGATGGTGCTGCCACTGCAGTTCACAGATAAAAATCCTTTGGAGTAATCTTTCAGTAAGGTGAAATTTGGAAAAAAATTTCAATAAAGCTTCTTCCATCCCAGTCACAACATCTAGTGTTTAATAATGAAGTAAAGACCACTCATACAGAAAAAGTAAACAAATTAAATCTGTGAGGAAACCTTTAGAGAGGCACAAATTCCTCAGAGAATGAGACAAACACATAAACCATATTGTGCAATTTTGTCTGACTCATGTGTAATTGGTGATGATGCATAAGAAAGAATTTAAGCCTGTCATTCAGATTTGAGTTTTCTGGGTTAGTCATTAGAAAAATGCCAGTTTTTAGAGTAAGTTAGACACAAGTCAGACACAGGTGGCTGCAGATAATGTTTGCATGCAGCAAAGGTAAGAGAGCCACTTTTCAGCATAAAATTTAATTATAATGCTCTCTTTTATTTTTTTTTTTAAATTAAAAACTAGGACAAAATAATTGGTGGTTAGAGAGCTTGCTCTTAAAAATGTTCTAAGAATTAACTCCTTCCCTTACTTCAAAGGAGATAACAACCAACATATCAATCACTTCTCATTAAGTGGTCAACTGATATAAAAGCACATATATTACTTCAGATTACTGTTAAAGAATAACTGAATGGCTAGGATCATCACTCATGCTTTTTGTTAATGTATTGCAAAGACAATGGCTATCAAAATTTCAGACGGCTATTACTGGAAACAACTCCATTTAATTCTATTCCTTACACACTTCTAAACAAAGAGCATTGCAAGTAATGACTTTTATTCTATATATTGAATGCACAGCCTTGTCAGAGAAATACTGAGGCTGGAAATATTTAGAACACTCAAAGAAATACAAGTTCTGAAAAAACTGATCTCATCTAGCTTTAAATCTCTACAGGGTTCATGTTTACATATGAGCTACTTAACATTTAGGGTTAAATTCATAGGACTGATTTTGGGCACTTACTTTAGGATGGAATGAGATCAATCAATGTCCCCAAATTGTTTGTTTCTCTCCACTAGCTATAACAGGTGCCTAGGTGATTGGATCATTCAGTCAGGTGAATTTAATCCAAGATAATTGCAGAAGCAAACAGCTGACAATACTAGAGGACAGCATTTATCTTTTCTGAAAGTATTCCTCTTGCATAGCATTTTGTGTCACTAGTTCATTAGGGAAAATATTTAAAAGAGTTTTTGAAATTATTTTATTTACTGAAGTTCGTATCTTTATTGATCATTAAAGATTTTTTCTTTTTTTTTTCTTTTTTTTTTCTTTTTTTTTCTTTTTTTTTCTTTTTTTTTTCTTTTTTTCTTATTCCTTGAAGTCCGTAAAATAGGTCTATCTAAAGAAGGCTCAACCTTTAATGAAGTGAAATATTTGCTTTTGGCAACCAGCTATTTTTGGATATAACAGCGAATTAGTTTTTCTCTCAAATGATGCTGATTTCCCATTTATTTCTACTGTAGCTTGACATTCTTGTCACACTTACAAAGACAGACTACCTAATTTCTTGTCATGGTCTATAGCAAAAATGTTTATAATGGTACTTGTTAAGTGATTTGGATCAGAACAGTAATATACTGTTTCCATTTCTGAAGATATAACTTTTAAGTGATGTCAACATTTGCTTCCTACAAGATAATACTCTGTCATCCTTTAAAAGAGCTATATCAGCAAAAGAAACTATCTAAGAAAAATTAGGGAAAAAAAAAATCAATAATTTTGCAAGTCTGGAAAGACTGGAAAGAGAAGACAAAAAAAAAACCAAAACAAATCCACAACTAAACAAACCCACAAAAAATCCATGTCAAAATACTTTAAAAATAAAGCATAGTAATACAAAGCAGCATGGAGACCTAGCACTGCTGAAGCTTTATTATTGTACCTGTAGTATGTAGATACGTCACCAGAGAGATGGAGGTCTCCTCTCAGAGACTACTTTAAGAAAAGGAATGTCAATGGCAGAAATCACTGTTTTACAACCACAGTTTAAAAGCACATCTGGAGAGAAATACCAAGTGTACTGGTTGTAAAATGATGTCTCCTAGTCCTGCCATTGCAGCGCACACAACTCCAGCACCTTCTACCACTACCTCTCACGAGGGACAGAGTGGTGACATTCCTGTCTGGAAAAAAAAAAAAAAATAGTCTAGGATAGTTTCTGCAAGCGGGGCCTGTGGTTATCCTCTCTTACCAAGGAACAAATAATTTTCTGGCCTTAAACGAGGCTTCTCTCTGTGATCTCTGAACGTGCCTTTGGAAGGGCTAGTTTGAAAATGATGAAGCAGAAAAAGCTTTCCAAACCACTGATAATGTTATTGTCAGACATACTGCTGTGTACTAAGAGACTGAAAAACTAATGTTTCTGACAGCAAAATGAGCTCTTACGTTATTTTGCAATTAACATATGTTCCAAATAATAGATTGTGTTTCAAGTATTTAACATTTAAATAAAAAAAAAAAAAATAAAGGCAAAAGGAGGGGTGATGTGACACTTCTGGAATTGAATCCACTGGTATAATCTTTCTATACTGTATTTTCTGATCCATCTAAATAGCTTTGTAACTGGTTAAAGCATGGCCCACACCTTCCAATTGTAGGAACTGTCACACACATTTGGATTCAGACAAGATTATGCTCTCCACTGTTTTTAATTAACATATTTCTGGCCATAGTGAAAGCAGTACTGAGAAATTTCCATTTAACATTTCCCCTCTCTCTGAATTCTAATCCAATCACTCCTTTTGATAAGACATTGAGTAGTGACCTGAACATAGTGCTGCAAAGAAGTTTGAGAAAGAACTTGGGGAGGAGAAAAATGGCAGTGTTAAAAATCTGATATCCACTGGTTACTAATTTAAACTGCTAATGATCTAATGGAGCTGGAGTTAAGACTCCTATTGATTAGCTGAGGTTCACAAAACATTCACTCCCAAATATAACTTGCTGTATATAGTTACATTTACAAAGCAAACAAGCTATAAAAAGCAGAGCAATTCCGTCACATACTAGTGGTAATGAAAGCAAATGCTGTGAAGCTCTCTGATGGGATATGACATGCGTTTCTCCATACATTTACATTTTAAAGTTTTAATGAAAGCATATTGTCAGGGAATGCCAAGCCCACTATGTATTTTCCCTTTGCAGTGCTGTGACAAGATCCTGCTTCATGTTACAAACAAGAAAACATTTTGTATTAAATGCAGAGTGAATATGCAAGAATGAAATTGAACAAGTTCCTACAGCAAATCTGCTCCCCATCAAAAAGCTAGGGGAAGCCTTTTTCGAAGACCAAATAATTTTACTCATTTTCTTATGAAGCAGGCCCTTATCAGATATTTAAACACTGGCTGTTGGAAAAGTCTTTCTTCAAGGAAGCAGCAAAGATACTAGAGCACTTCCTGAAACTTAATCAGCAAAGTAATTTCTTCTATTAAGAAAGTAAAATGGAAATAAAGTCATGCATATAGAATAACTGTCAGACTGTTAGATGCCTTTTAACATCTGACTTCATGGATTGATGGTATTACTTGATATACAAAAGCCTTCAAAAACTGAAAAAAGAAAAGTAACATTCATAAGATCAAAATAAGATTTAATTTAGAGCTCTTTCTGCAGGGTATTGTTTTTGAGTTTATCTATGTTCAAAAACTGAATTAAATTGTCCCCCTGGGTCCATAATAAACTGTTGGGTTTTTTTTATCCTTTGATGATGGCTATCAGTGATGATATTTTACTTCATTTTGGCCATAATCTGTCTTTTACTAAGCTAAAAAAAGTGTATGTTGTTGTGTTTACTATGACTAAATAGCCTAGAAACTTGTGCTCATCAGTTTCACACACATCTCTTAAAGAAGCACAATACAGGAACTCTGTCCTACTTGCGGCAAATTACCATACCCTAATTTGATAACAACTTTTCTTTTTACTACCATTTTACCAGAACATTGCAGTATTATAAAACTTTATGAAATGAAACTCAGGACAGGACATCTGCTTATGGACACCAGGGATCCTTTTTCTGTCATTGAGATCGAATTATTTAAAAATGAACACAAGAGCCCTCAACCTAAGCTTAAAGACCGATTCTGCACAAGGGAATCCACCTATTCAGCACTGGATTATATAACCCCTGGCACGCCAATGAGCACTTACGAGTGCACTGTGAAATATTGAAACTAACAGGGCCCCTTGCAGATTTAGCTGCCAGCTAATATGAGCCCAGGTTAGACAATCAGGTTCCAAATTAGGCTAATAACTTAACTTTGGCAGTAGTATTGCAATAAAAAAGATTCATAATTCATAACAGAAAAGGCAAAGATGAGAACCGTAGCAAAAAGACACAAAGCCGTACATCAAGAGGCAATTATGGGTCTCAAACACCAGCAAGCCAAGCAGGTGATGACGAGCATCAAACCCATCAACAGGCAACGCGCCGACTTTCATTGCTAACGACAGTGAGTGTTTTGTTTATTTTGCTGTGCAGTAATCCTGGTGTTCTATTTCTGGTCTCCAGCTGTTTTTGCAAGAAAAGTGCATGATCCTACCTCCTGTTGGTCATCAGTGTTTCCTCACATACTTGAACATCCACTCCTAATTCCAGAATTAAAAGTGAAAAGGGTTCTCATTTGGAGTACCAGTGCTTCACCATAAGTGAGTGTCGAGTTAGCCCTATAGCACATCTTTAATGAGATAAATGTTGTTAAAGACTGTAAAAAAACAGTTGAGTATGGTGAAACTATCTCTCTGTAGAGATCTGAGGGCTCTCTTTAGAGCCTGAATTTCAGATTCTTTTCAAAGACAATTCCAAACTGTTCCTCAGTCTTTTAAGACGCAGTAATTCAAAAAGAAAGATCTGATTTTCTGTAGGAATCGTACCATTAAAGCTAAGGCATTTCGAAAGTATTCTGCTGAGTATTATCTGCCATTAAGATAATTAGGTCTAATTTTGCCTTGGACCTTAGTTGAAGCTTTGCAGTGGGAAATAATTTCTAGAAGAGTTTTACCTATTTTAGACAAGTTAAATAGGGGATTTTGAAAGACATACATGTCTAGCTCATTCTCAAATCAGATTTACTTGACATCAGAATTACATTTTTAATGTGCAAACTCTAGCTAACCATAGTTAAGAAGCTATATTGGGATTTCTGAATGGAAACTATCAAGCTATGTATGTTTTCAGATATGGAGATAAGCAGTGCTAGTGAAAGCATATTGAAAAATTACTTGCTCATGATAATACAGGTATGCCATATGGGGTTGTCAAAGAGGTACAAAAATTACCTAAAACTGTGCCACCAGCAATTTTCACAGTGACAAAGCTAACTTTTTTTAAGATTTCATCCATAAAATCAGAAGCCTAATTCTCTTTTGGTTAAGCAACAGCTAAATAGTAATAAATTTCATGAGGAATAAGGCTATTTTGTCCTCAAAAGAAAAATTATACTATCCTCTTGCTTAACCTTTTCAGTCACTGCTAAACATATAGTTAAATAGAAACTTCTGTATCTGAGCGAAACAATTGTCACTTTTATTTCCAGATGGAGAAGGTCAGGCATGAAAAAACAATTGCTACTCTAATATCTACAGAGCTCAATTACTTCTTTAGTAAGGCAAATTCCCCATTGATGCCATCAACATTTTTACCTCAGTAAGTGCTGAATTATCCAATAATAAAGTAACATTAAAAACAAAAGACGCGGAGAATAAAAATGAAAGCTAGCAATAAATTTGACTGTGTACTGTACCACTGCATCTCTTTTCAATATTGCCATATTTATTTTTGTTTCCATTGGGAGCTATAAAACAGATTTTTGGATATTCTAAAATAAACATATTTTTTACTGTTTACCCCGCTATTTACTATTTCATCCAACTCACTCTGCACTGTCTCCTGGATTGAGTTGATACACAAAATACAGTATACATTTTCTCTCACCCTTGAAGTCCAATACAGAGAGCTTCTTGAACCCAGACTGAATCTCTGGCAGAAATTACATAAGTGCCCGGAGACACTGTGTTCAGTGGAGTAGCAAACCCGAATTTAATGAACATACCTCTGAAGTAAATGGAATGGCACTATTTTGTGATATGGCACACCTGAGTTAAATCACAACTTACACATAATTGAGGAACGTGGAACTTAACCAAAGTACCAGTTTAAAAAAAAAAAAAAAATTGAACAAGAAAATTCAACACAAAGCCTCAACATTGTACAAAACAACTTCTGAAACTTTATTGTGAAATTTAAAGTACATTTAGAAAGGATCTCATCCTTAATATCATTAATTAAAAATAAATTTGAAAGAAATCCACATACTAGTAGTTTAAGCAAAGTTCAGTACAGACCTTTTGAAGTCACAATATATACATTGCATGAGTGCAATAAGCTTCTATACATTAAGTATATATTTCTAAAATAAAGAGCTTTGATTTGACATGTGTGAGAGGCATATTGTTTACAATGAAAATGTTTTACAAAATATAGCAAAGGAAAAATTGGAATTTAATACATTTTGAATGTACAACTACTTTATACCTTTTTTAGGTAGTTCTTTACTCAAAGTGTACAAAAGTCCATTTTTTAAAGGACACCTGTTTGTTTGCACTGTCCAACACTGATTAGAAATTATAGTTTTAAAGATTCATTACTATACATATCAGTGAATTCAATTCCATAGCCACTACAATGAAGAAAATATTACAGAATCATCAACAGCATCTTCTTCTCTCCTAAAGTATGCATAGATAAATACATAGCAATGGTGCCTATTACTACAATAAAAGTGAAACACTTCACCTGATTTTTGCAGCTATTCTTTGCATAAATATAATGTATATATATATATGTATATATATATATTAGTTTATTTAACAATCAACTGATTGCTTATTTTAACACTCAGTAACATACAAAAGTACATACACTGCTATCCTTAAATATTTTCCACTCTGTAGTGGCTCATAAGATTCAAAAAATCAACACTGTAAATTCATAATTCTCAACCTGGGGGAAAAGTATCCCTCAGATGAGACTGACACTACTTATACAAGTTCAACCCTATTATGAATCTATAGCGTTCACCTCCAAAATACGTAACAGGAGTAATATAGTATACTGTAGCTACTAACTACTGCATAATCATTATATAGGAAATCGTCACATCAACTGTTTCACATTTATGATTACTCATTACATCACACACAGAGCAAAACTTTCCCAACAGATGGATCTCCTTTTCTATAGTTTTTCATGTTTTAGAGAAAAATCATTACACCATGACAAAGTTATGTCTTGAGAAGTATGCAAAATGTGTTTCCTTTTTCAGGATAGAACAGTGAGCAGTAAACTACTAATTATTTTACAATAAGGATGTAAAATGAAATCTTTAAAGAGAAAGTCAAGTTTCAGCACCACAATTAAAGAAACCATGCATTGGGGGTGTGGGACTGTCACTCAAAACTGTGGGAAAAGCATACCAGAATATTAGTTTGCCAATAATGAATTAAAAGTTGTACTTTCCTTTCAAACAGAGCACAGTAGGGTTATGTCATTTGTGTCCAACCACTTTGCAATGTGTTATCTGAACAGCTCAAAGCATTTGCAAAGGACAAGACAGCTTTGCATTCATTATTGCCAAAATAAAAGGAATATGCTGAAACATGTAATAACCGATGGTGGATTTCTAACCACCACCAAGGATGTCTGGGGCATTAAGATCTGCAAAAGAGAGCACATTATTTCTTTTCAGCACACGGGTCGGGTGGACAAAAATCCATTCTACATAGATTTGCAAAAATCCATCCTACGTATTTGCTTACTTACTTTTTTTTCACCATAGTTAAAAGGAAATGTCTTGCATCAAAAAGCCTCACTGCCTTTTCAATATAACTGTCTCTCCTATGGAGAAAAAGTACTCTCTGTCTGCAAAACACTACCTATAGCAGTAATCACTCAGAGGGCAGACATTGCAATTCAGATGTAATCCACTCTCAGCTGGGCTACTAATCCTGGAACCCCTCTTTGGTTTTTCATTCTAAATGTAGCAGACTAGGCTTTCAGCTGTCATCCCTGTTAACAGCAGGAAGAAATACTAATAATTTTGCAGATCCACGTGATATTTTTTCACTTTTGCTGGCAACTAACCCACCAGAAACTTCACGGTGAAAAGCTATAAAAATATGCATCACGATTTTGCCTAATATCCATGCAAGAAGAGCACAACATGCCCACCGACTTCAGTCATGCTACACTTGCCTGTCCACCACACGCAGCAGCACTCAGGGTGAGACGTATGAACTGCCTCAGAAACCTGAAGGGAAGGGAAACGAGAAGTCCCTGGCATGGCTCCTGGAGACAAGACAGGTTTAATGGCATGCTGACAGCCTGTACTTTAAGACTGCTTCTTCGGAGAAAAAAAAAAAAGAAAAAGGGGAAAAAAATAAAAAAAACAACCAAGAAAACAAACCCAGAAGCTTTACCAGTCAGAAAACCTGCCCAGCATTTCTGTATTAGAGTGTCACTTTAGGTTAGAAAGAAATCTTTTAGCTTACATTATGTGGCACATTTTTTCTCTATTTCTGTTTAAAAGACACAAAATAGCCCACCCCTTCCTTTGATATCTTCAAAGAGGATAACTGAAGCCTTCCAGGATCCTTGACAGCTTAAGTATACAGTAGGAATAGTTGACAATTACATTTGCTTTTCCGAGTGTGCAGAAAGGATGGCTAATGGAATTAATGAATCGTTTGCTGTTCCACTAGTCAAAAGTCTAAATAACAACATGACCTTCAGTCAATGCTGCTGAAGAAACATTTCCTTAAAGAATTCACAATAAATGAGAGATGAACTCAGATAGCAACTACGTTTCTGTGATATTTCTTTAATTTACTCTTTCTTGTGTAGACGTACATAGATAAAAGTTTAACTGTTTCCACCAGTTGCTATTTTTGCTAATGACTGTTTATACCAAACTGAGAGGAAAGGAAAAGCACTGTGATCTAACGGTTAGTTTAGCTATTATAAACACAACATAAAGCTAAAACCTCAACTTCGATTAAAAAAAAAAGGCTCCCAAGTTTATATTTTTATTAGAGAGATAACGAACAATGATTATTATATACTAATTTCCTTTTTAAAGAAAAGTTAGTTTTAAAAATAAAGATGAATAAGTCTCTTCTTGCTTCTCCTTGTTTCTATTTCATGTAAATCTGCTACCACCAATGAGAAAACAAATCAAGCATCTGTTAACAAACTTCTGATGTTTGAAACTGCTAAAGAATTTATTGAAACAACATAAGAACTTGGGGCTAAGATTGCTATTCTTTTTTTGAAATAGGTATTTATCAGTAAGATAGCGGAGGTTACTTAATATCAGGTCAGCACATGAATGCAGATTGCAAAATAATTTTTACATGTTTTGTTTTGTTTTGGCTTTTCTGGTTGTTTTGTTTTGTTTGTTTGTTTTTGTGTGTTGTTGTTGTTGTTTTAAGTTCTAAAGCTGAAAACACTCTTTTTAAACAGGAACTGTATTTCTTAATTATCTTTGGAGAGAAGGGTTGGACTAACCCTACATTTTTAATCATTTTTAGGATTTAGTTTAGCAGGATAAGAGGTTATAGCAGAGTAAAAAAATGATTTAGTACAGTGCCTACAATCCACTGATGCTTAATATAGTTGATCATCAAAATACTTAAAACGATAGTATTAAATGATTTATGCAGTTGATGACATAAATGTTTATGACAGCCTTAGCCACATAGCTGCATCTGCTTGACTTTCTCCCACTTTATTTGAAGACATGCATGTGTAAAGATCAGTAGCAATTGCCAATCTGCCTGATGTACCACATCAGGATACAAAAACTGCTACAGATTTTCCCCCTCAGGTGCAATTTTGTCATACTCCATTAATCCTTTCAATCCTCCCCCAATCCTGTGGACTTGTTATTTAGTAATCCCTGATTGTTGTGGTGAAGGAACATTAGAAAGTCTCTGCTGTCTGCAAGGCAGAAAATTACAATGGTCGTCTATTAAATTTGGCTCTAACCGTGCCCACTTGGATCCAGCCTGCTTATCACAAACACAACCAGTAGCCATAATGTCAGGACAAATTATCACCAACATCCAAAATGTCAATTTTAAACTAATTTTGCGTCTCACAGTGTTGCCTCTTCAGTACCCAGACAGAGGCGGAAGCCCTGCTGCATTTTTAAGGAGGGAGAGAAAAATTTTACATCAACACATCACATTGGGTAGCTTCATTCACTTATGCATGTCAGGTTTTCAGTTTTCAACTCCCAACCGGGAACTCTCCCACATGATTGCAACCCATTGTGCAACTGAACAACTTGGCTTTCTTCCACTTGAGTCGGTTAAAGAGAGATTACTGGGAAGTTCCTTTCCAAGGCTGCTCTTGTTAAATGCAAGATTCTCTATAAACACCAGGACTTCTCTTTTTAATTCAACATTTTTATCCTGCAAAGTAATCTACCTGTTTGGATCTTCTCTCTCTGACACACACACATGCATGCACATGCACACAGATGCAGGATTTCTCTCTCTAATCATCTTACTTTTCCCATACAGACAGAAGTCAAATTCATTTACTTTTTTTTAGGAAAACAAACAAATGAAAAAAACACAGCCTTTCATCAGCTTGATTAATTTAAACCTGTAAACCTTGGTTTAATTCTACTGACATGAAAAAGTAACAGCTACAAGCTCCCAGGCAGGATTTGTGATTGATTATCTAGAGAAGCCTTTAAACAAAAGCTTGTTTGTTCATTAGTTGTACTAAGGTCTGTATTTAATGACATATGCAACCACAGTCTTTAATTAAGAGTAAATTGGCTAAATATTTAGATTTTTTTAATTCTGAAAAAATAAATAAATAAGCAATTAAATAAAATTTACAAAAAAAAAACAAAACAAAACAAAGAAAAACCCAAACAAACAAACAAAAAAAACCCAAAACAAACAGCCAAAGCTTCACAATCAACCAGAAAATAGAGAAAATTTTAAAATAAAGTTCTTCTTAAGAATCTCACATATTTTTAGTTGCAGCATTTTATTTCTCAGATCTGGCTTCCCTTTTGGAAGTATTGTACTTTCACTACTATCTCATCCTTCAAACATCCAACAAGCTCTTATCGTATCCACTGTAACAGCAGTCATGAGTACGTGCTTACATGTTTACATGATTAATGACCTTACATGATTACATGACCTACATGCTTGGACACACATTGCTTATGTATCTTTGCATACTGTTGCATAAATCAAGTCTTACTTGCCCATGGGTACAGTGTATACTGCCACCAGAACACCAAGCTAGTTTTGATTGTTTTGATGGACATAGGGCATAACATGAAAGTTTTGTGCAGAAGAATCATATTTAAGCCTGAAGCCTAACCCAAACTTAACACATTCTATACTGAAAGCCAAACCAAAATAATTTGCTCTTACTGGTTTTAAAAACAATTGAGATTTCACTGTTGAATTTCAACATCTACAACACAATTAGAAATAATCTACAGTAATAACAGCCATGGCTCCCTGCAACACTGTTGAAAACAGCAGGATACTCTTATGATAAAACACTTAGCAAAATGCCATTTCTTACACGAAACTAAAAGGCTCAATGAAATTTATTTAAGAGATCTTAATGCATACTGAGCAATAAAACGCATTCAACATGACAGAGAAATCTGACCGAAAAAGAAGGTTTGGGGAGTCTAATTCTGACCTTAGCAGCTCTTTAAAGGTCATACTAGGAGTAGCAGATACCATGCAGTGCACAACAAGTCACATCAGTCTGCACTGCTGCCTACATTAACCCAAACAACACTGATGTGTTGCCTAAGGAGATGCTCAGGACCTGCCTTCTCTTCAGCACAGCAGAACCCAACCATGCCATGACCAACTGTACAAGCCAGACTGATGGCAAAGAGTTTATCTTCTAGTACAGTGCAACAGTTTACACACCTATACATGGAACTTGTGCTACCTGACAGTTCACTCTTAGTATCAGCACGGTGTTTCCCTGACTGGAATTTTGAAAATACCTGCCCAGATGCCACAGGACCAAAGGTTCATATAGTTGCAATGCTGAAGACTTTCAAATCAAAAAACAAATAGTAAAATGCAAGTAAACCCAAATGGAATAACAAGTATGTGTGGAGCTGCCTTGTGATCTCTTCCATTTAGAAACTCTCTCCTATAACGTTCTAGCTGATATTTTACTGATATCCCTATGTGTTCCAGTTCTTATTTAGCCTATAAGCAGCAGGGATACAGTCAAGGAGCTGCTTGCTAAGGAGGAGCCTGGAAGTTATAAACTGTTCATCCCATTTGCCTTCTATCATGCTTTTGTTTAAATGCATTCTTAAAGAATATATTCACCTCTGATGTATACATGCCACAGGTCTCTGTGGGAGAAGCTTAATGCTGATTTGGACTGAAATTGCACTAGATGTTCAGATGGTTCACTGTAACATTCAGCATCTGTTTTTATCCTGTAAAATATATCTTCAAATGTCATGAAATTAGATCCTCACCTATTTTCATAAACAAAGAGACCGTCTAGTACTATCTGAGGATTGTTAACTTCTCAACTTGCAAATGTAAAGTAGTTTTGGGTTAGTCATAACAGAAGTATTGTTGGTTTTTCTAAAAGTGTTGAAAATTACTTTGAACTTTCCTCCTATGATTCTTGAGCTATTAACTACATACCAGTGCATGCTCTTTAGGCAACATGAATAATGTACCTTTGGCCACCATAATTTTCTTTTCTTTAAGGCAGAATCCTCAGTATGTTTCAATAAGTATATATAATCCTGTACATACAAGCACATGTATATATCTGTTCTCATAGCTACACATGCACATGCACAGCCTCAAGGCCACACGATGACTGACATAATATTCTCCTGGCTTGAATTTTTAGGCCTAACTAAACTAATGCAACCAAAATAACTAAAAAAAAATAAACCAGCCAACCAAGCAACATTAACAGAACCAACTAAAATTAATAGAACTAAAGCAAGCAGCTAAAAAATATGACTATTATACACTGGAAGAATCACGATTTTGAGACAGTGACACAGTATGAAACTTGATCAGTGGCCGGTTCACGGAGTTTCTCCTTGCACAAAACAGCACCTACCTGTTAAAAGTTTTAAGACAGTGTGGCTGATCTCTTGGTGGTTTTGTTTTGGTGTTGGTTTATTTGTTGGGGTTTTTTGAGACTAACTACCATCATCACTGTTTCCATTTAAAACATTTTAACCCACTGATTAAATCACCTTTGAAGTGAAACAGTAGGCAACATCCTCAGGATTTAGTTCTGTGATTCTTAAGAGTTCAACATGAGACAAAAGCATTTCGTATCAATTGTAAAATTCCGATAGATTTTAATGGAAGACTTTTGCTAATTCTAAACTGTTCTGATAAAAATTTCATCCCCCATGAATTTGGGATTCAGTTACATTGTGCACAGAAGCCCATGCAGCTACTTGTAGATCAAATGTTACACACATCCAAGTTTTAAAAAAACAAGCAGGTAAAGCTACCTGAAAAAGTGAAAGAGGCATTGTAAAGTAATGATGATCATCTTCAAACAAATAAAGGGAAAGTCAAATCAGGGAGCAGTTTAATATTCACCCTTGACAAGAGAAAGATGTTCATTTCCAGCTGTTTCCATTTTTAATTGATGATTTTTTTCCGTATTTTGTGAAAGCGAGCCAATTTTCTTCAGCGAAGTGCTTCTATTCTCTTAACTCGGTAAGAACTATATGCTTCTTATTGGTCTACTGCACCATGGGGATGGGGTAAAATATGAAAGCAAGGATCTCTCTATTCTAGTTTGGAAAATTAACTTTTAAGCTCAGTGGGGGCAGAAACAAAGGTGGCATTTAGATACAACTAATTTAGTATCAAACCAAAGCAGAGAGCCTTCTTGGAGAAGGAGACCAAAGGGAACACAAAATTGTACCTGAATTATTTCTGAGTCAATTCCTATAAAAGCAAAAGAACTTTCTATTATGCTTAAATGGATTACACATTTCTTTTTGTAATATGCACATTGTTCATAGATTTTAAAGATAACCTAACGAACAACAACTGCTAAGAAAGGAAGAATGAAAGAATGCCTTTCTTTTTTTCAACACATTAATGTGCAAGGGTCATCTCAAGATGAGGTCTGGACTCCTTTTTAAAAGGCAGACTGTGGGACAGACCCATAGTTGCTATGAAATAGCTCTGCTAATTTTACTGTTCAGTTAGAATGTAATGTAACTATCATTGCAATTTGCTTACATTGCCATACGTTAATGAAGTAACAAACACAACTTAAAAATTTCATTCTTTGCTTTGTTTTGACTGTTTTTAATTGCTTGGGTTTTCTTTAATTGTAAAGAGTGTATTTTGAGGGGATAAACTCTCACTTGTGCTGACAGACCCGGCTAATCATTTCCTACTTAGACACATTTCTAAAGACCTAAGACTTTGCTTGAAAAGAGGCTTAGAAGCAATTGTTTTGCGTTCATTAATCCATAAACATTTGATTTCTAATCAGATTGCCAGCAGACATAACCTCTTTGCATTTCTACAACAGAGACTTGATTTGATTAATCAAACAGCTCTGATTTACTGAATTATCTCCAGAATAGTTGTCCCTGGCAATACTATGCAAATAGCTGCTGATGTGGTATTGGAATCCCAGCTTTCTAAACCTGCTACCCTTTCCTCCATGAAAACATAAACGTTTTATATCTAATTCAACAACTCTTCTACATAAGGGCTACTGCATCTGATGTACCTAGTTTTTAATCGATGTTCTATTATTTGCTTTGAAAATAAGCATCATCTTGAGATGTTATTTCTCTATACCTCAGTTACTGAAAAAGAAGAATGATATTTCTTTATTAAAAGGGCTTTTAAATTTATATAATTTTTAAAATTTTATTTTTAGGAGCCATGCAACATTTTATCTTGTACAAGTATTTTTGCGTGTTCTGTTTGAAAGAACTCTCATTTATACAGAATTAGATGCATGGGTTTAGGAAACAGGAAATCTTTGTAGTTTTAGATGCCAAAACCAAATATGCTAATTGAGCCTACATAGTTAATACTAACTGTTGATAAAACAGCACAAGCCAATAACACGCAACAGATGTATGATTCACTTCATAACAAATAATGGTTACTCTGTGGGAGTGTTTGCTCATTCTCCTGCAAAGTAAAACTAAGGTGAAAAAAAAAGTAAGCCTGCCGTCAGGGTAAGAGAGAGAAAAGAAGTAATATACTATTGTTACCTTTGGCTATATAATAGAAAAAGAAGCTGAAGTGCCCTAAAGAAGCAAGAAAAGCTATGCCCGTAGCCTCAACAAAAAAAAAAAAAAAAAAAAATCTGAGTCACAAAACTTCTATCAGTAGATTTCCAGACAGTGGCAGTTCCCAAGCCCCAGAAAAAAAAACTTCACCGACTTCAAAGTTCAACAAAAATCATGAACAGAAGGCTTCGAGGGAAGCAATAAAAATTGTGATGGAAGCAAGTATCTTTTTTTTCCTGTGCTCTCCTAAATACTACAGTTCCTAAGTGAGGGCTGATGCAACCAACTGTTTCATCCTACTGGCTGACCTTGAGGAGCACTGTGTAACTACCCACAATAAAGACCCATCAGAACCCACCACGCCTTTTGCCTTCCAGGGAGACATAGTCTCAATTAAAGGATTCACTATTGTATTAAATAACTACCTTAGCTGAGAACAGGCAAGAAACCTCAACCATCCTATAATTATTCTGCCAAAGTGCAGATTGGTTAGATTACGTTACTTCTTATTTCCCGTTTGAAACAATCTGTTTCTTCTTATGATTCAGAGAACTGAAGGATAGACCTTCTGCTATGATCTTTGACTAAACTCAACATATTGTTTTGGTAAGCTTCTTAACGAGTACTTCTGTATATTAAACTGAGTATTGTCTATACTCCTGTGAGATAAATTAGCTTACAAGCATTCAGTGTACGTGCAGCCTCCCCTCATTCAACCTGTGATAAGATGATAAACTAAATCACTCATGGAATTACTGACAATGTATTTAAGTTTCATAATTTGTATGTATTAACACCAAAAATATGTATGTCAGTACCTGCATCAGTTACTTGTTTATGATTTGTGCTGCATTTTTCTTGCTGCAGTGTTATATATTTACAGCAGTTTGAACTATCGTGTGTGTATTCAACAATAATAGCTTAAAGAATTACAGAACAGTTGGTGATTCTCTACTCAGATTTTTGGCAGACATTGAAGTCTCAGTACAAGTGAAAAAAAAAATAAAAATCTTTGTTTTAGAAATAAAAATTGCAACTCTCTTCATTTTTACATTGCCAGAAATAGGAATAATTTTCCCAGAGAAAAAGAAGCAAAACGAGAGGAAAAAAGGACATGGGAGTCTTGAGAAAGAGGTGCAAGACCATCTCCACAACACCAGAGGTAGCAAGCCTTCCAACATTAGCAATTTTGATTCAAAACTGGAATGTGGCCAAAAGTGAAACTTCTTTTAGACTTTCAGCTACTCTCAACTGGACTTTTTCCCAGCATACAGATTAGTATAATACCCTGTCTCTGTTAAAAGAAGGGTCTGTGACTCGAAACAGCAGGAGCGCTGAAGTCATAACAGAGTTGTTTGAGAGAACTGAATAAGGAAGGCTGAATTCCTGCATTTACTTATTTTTGGTTTTATTAACAGGAAAGACGTGCCCCATCATATGCTTGTATTCCTTTCAAACACCTGACTTTGTAAATGTTGTTACATTACTTCTCAGCCGAAGCTTAAAATAAGAAGTTTTGACTCAGTTGAAATGCAAAGACAAAATACTGCATTTCTTTGCCATCCGAGCTTTTATTTAATGTGCCAGATTAAGAAGCTTGCTCTGCTTTACTGGATCAGAGTCAACACAGTTTGTCCAGGAAACTCAGAGATAAGGGCCAAACAGGTCTTAATCAGGACAAATTTTCAATTAAATGAGCAATTTGCCCAAGTACATTCTGCAGAATGTATAACAGTACTTTTGCCTCAGCTAAGTCTGAAAAAGTGGACTGATGCTTTTGTACCTATGTTTTGGGACAGCTAACTCAGTCCAGAAGAGAATAAAACAAACTTATCCCTTTCTAATGTCTGTTTTTATTATGCTTCAAATAACTAGGAATCCCCTGAAGAAAATTCACACAGTAAGTTGGAACAGCATAATCAGAAGCTCCAGTGGGTTTGGATTAAGTATAATATGTCTCACCATTGTGTTAAACTACTTAAAAATACCAGAGATCTGTGGACTAGAAATGTGATTATTTTGTCCCCCGTGATTAGAAAATAACAACATTTATTTTATAACTCTACAAGCTCCTGTTAAGGTTGCAGACTATTAAAACAACTATACTTGGAAGTATTTTCTTACGTAGAAAAGTGGATGTAGCCTGACTTGCATATTTCAACTGTTTTCATCAGTATACACCTCAATCTTTTCCTGTAAATTTCATGGTACCCTGTTGTTCTTAAGATATTAAAACACCGCAGACACTAAAAACTGGAATTCAATTTACATAGCTCAGAAATTTTATCCCAGAAATGTTTACTGTTAGACCATCCCTAAAAAAAATTCTGTCTATATGCATAAGTAGCTCAAAGTGGGCCATGACAGAAAGTGTCCATGCAGTATCAGAGATTACTTCAATGTGCTTAAAACTGCTCACTGCAGGTCACCCTGCAAAAAAAATGTAACTCAAGAAGTTAGAGCTACGTCTTTGGCACACAGCTAGAGTAGAGTTATGCTTATAACAGCATCAGATAGGCAACTCAGTGGTTAAACTGGTAATTACGGAGAGGGACTGAGCTTTAGCTTCCCTAATTCTTGCTATTTGAAGTGAATTAATGCTTCTTTTTTAAAAACCAGATATTACTCAAGAAGATGCAAGAAAAGGATGGGTGCCACAGAAAGGAAAAGAGAGTCTTAGAGATCTTCGAGTCTCCTGCTGCCTGTTTGTGGGAGGAAGAAAGAGGGATTATCACAAAAACATGAGGAGACAGATTCAACTCTTGATTACAAGCAAAACCATCAGTGAAATAGCTGTAATTTCACAAATACGAAATTAATGGATGTGAAGTAAGAATTGGGTTCAGATAGCCCTTACGCAGAGACTACTACAGGCAGCCCTAACTCCCCCCAATAAAAAAATAATTAAAAAAAATTAACTTGGGAGTAAATGGTATTAGAATCTTTTTGGCTTTTGTCCATAACTATAAAATGGCATTAATATAAATATGACTCAGACTTGGGATCCCTGGTCACTGTTGCAGCCAAGAGCCTAAGTATATGAAATCTCCTTGGCTCTGTTAAAGCACTAGTGCTAAATTCTGGGAAATTATAACACTGATTCATCTCAAAACAGTCTATATATAACAGCAAAACTAGGCACACATAAAATTATGCACTATCTTGCCCCAAGGTTAGCAACATATTCCTAGTAGAAGGAAGAATGTTATTTTCATTCCCTGCAATCATGTGATAAATAGCTGTAGGGCAGATTCAGCAAGATCTCGAAGGTTATGATTTTACAATATAATGAATGTATGTCTAGCTCTGCCACCTGAAAAAGCAGCAAAGCAAAGCAGGACTTGTCAGTATTTTGCTTATGGCAGAAATCAGACATTGTCCAGAACCCTTTATGAGACACACTGCTACCTTCTTAACTAGTTTGATTATAACATTGACTCCAATACTTCAACAGCTCAGCTTTCCAGCATATGGCATAATTGGAAGCAGCAGCCAGCAGGTATCACATGTGAATGGGAAATGTCTCACACTGAGTAACTACTGACTGTATCAAATACGTGGTCTTGTAGGCAGGTTTTTTGGGGAAAATAATTATAATTAAAAAAAGTATATTGAAAATGAGAGGATGGGTTGGGCACCTGTGCAGTATACGAAGCAAGAAAATTACCTAGAAAGTTCGGAACTAGAAAATACCAGAAAAAGTCATTGAGTTTAGTTCAAAAATAAAGAGATGAGGCAACACTACATGAGTATTTTAAGAGGTATAAAACAGCTGTTTACACTGATTGCTTACCTAAAATGAACAGCAAACCTTATAGGCGATTTTTAAAGGAACGGTAACCCTTCTTGACAGCAATCCAAATCTATGGACAGTTTCAGGAGAAACTTTAAAAAAGGTGGGAGACATACACTGAGAAGTGCATTCTTAGGAGCTGGCAGACACAAACTACTGCACAAAAAAATCAGAGAAGGCAACTCATGCCCATGACTGTGCATCTCACTTGCAAAGAAACTGGCGTTTTTTCCTATTCTACTCATTTATTGTTAACATGGATGAAATGTTTTAGTCTGATCACGATTTCTATAAAGTACTGTATTTTACTGAAGTAAAAATTGAATACAGGCACATCTACACCAACACCATTATGAGGTAAAGGCCTATGTTGAATTAATGTTTGATTTTGATGATTCATATTACTCTACGTTGGGAGATGACTGAGTTATAGCCACTCTATGCAGCTGCAATCATTGATGCGATCATGCATAGTTGCAAAATAGTAACACCGACATCAAAAATGTATGAAAATGCATTGGAATAATACCAAATGGTGATGTAAGCCTGGCAGGAAGTCTTAGGGATACCTCTGCTAATATCGCCAGGATTGTATGTGAAAGTCCAAGGACTTTAATTAAGCCACACGACCAAATTGTATGGTTTTGCAAGACAGTAGGACAGAGACTCACTTTGAATCAACTTTAGAAGTGTTAAAGCACCTTGAATAAGTACATATCATTCATATCCTCAAAGGCACCTCATTGCAGATAGTGTAACATGATTTTACACTGAAGTAGGCAAGGCGGTATGAAATCCTGCTAATGATAAGGTATTGTAGTTTTACCTGTAGATAACCAGTAGAGAACAACCCCAGGTGTACTGTTCAGGGCTGACCTCAACCAGCTACATCAAGGTACCAAGCATCTGCTTCTTGTCTCCACAAGGACTTTACATTTAGACAGATACCTCACAATAGCAATCTTGATGTAAAATGCACCTTTTCTTTTTCAGTGAAGATAGGATCCTAACAAAAATGAGAAAGAGGCATATCATGTTTAAAGAGTAATGAGTGTACAGCACAGGCCAAATGTAAATGAGATTAAGTTTGCCTCAGTCAATTGCATTGTGCAGAATAAGACAAAACCAGAATTTTTCCTTTTGTATGTTAAAAAAATTCTCTGATCAGCAAAATTTACAGGAGAAAATGTCAAACAAATTGGCTGCACAGATAGAAAAAGCCATATGATTTTTTTGTGTTTACAAGACTGCATCTTCTGGTGCACAAATTAATGCACTTTGTGAAAGTTACTATGCCATGGCTTATAAGCTTCAGCGGGATGTGGTGGCAGTTCAAATTTCATGACAGAATGCTAACTTATCTTTGCTATTGAAAAAACTAATGAGGTGGTAAATAGTTGCAGAGCAGAGTTACATGCAGTGATATGCAGGTTTTTCGGGTTTTTCATTATCTGTGTAACTGTATAGACGTAAAGGTAATGAAAACCCAAAACAGGCAGCAAAAGCTTAAGGCTTTAAAGCTGGAATAGAATTGTGTCAGTGTTTTCTAACAGAAATATGATAAATTGAAGCAATCTCAGAAAAAATCCCTCGATACTTCAACTAGGGTTTTCTGCTAGGTCTAAGGTCTCATGAGCAGCGCTTAGGTGAAGATCACAATTAAGCTAACATAGGCAATTTATTCTCATGCTGGTTTTATTCTAGCGAGGCAATGGCATAATGTTAAGCAGTCTTAAGGATTCTCTTTGTTATGCTTGTTGCCTATGGCTTTTAATTGAAGGTGGTATCACAGCATCCCTATCAGACTCCAAATGTCATGAGCAGTAGCAAGCAGGAGCACACAGTGCAGAGGGCTCTCCTGACCCCCAACTATCTTTACTGAGGACAGCAGGATGTAAGATATAACACTTTCCAGTAGCTAGAGGCTTACTGAAATGAACTTCCACAATACTGAATACAACTAAGACTGGCATTTAGCACTAGGACATGAAAATGTAAAAAAATACCAAGGGTAAGATAGTGAGTGCAGAATGTTTTTTAATACCGCCACCACTGATCCAAAGAATGAAAGTTCTGAAATTGGAATTACTTCTGTGACATATTTATGACAGATAAAAATCAGAGATGACAACAGGAAGTACTTTGTCTGGAGGTGATCTGCACAATCTATAAAGCATCAGCAGGCCTTGAATGAAACCACTCTGCTGAGAAGTGCTCAGCACGCTGCTTTAAACAAGCAGACTCAAGGATCACTGACGATATGTGTATCACAGCAGCACTGTCAGCTTTCTTATTAAAAGAGTAAGTTTTCCTACAAGTCCAGTCATCTTTTAACCATTTTGAAATGTAAAGATACATGAATGTTTTCATCTCTTATTCCAATCTCCCTTTCAAATTGCTGAATTCAAGAAGCACTATTGAGTTACTGAGTTGCAATCTCCACTGTTCTGCTTTGTGATTCACATTTTTTGTTGTTGTTTTCAGAATCAATTTTCTACTCTAAGTCTGTGAGATATCACACCTATTACAAACTGGGAATGTATTATGCCATATGTGAGAAAAATACAAGCAATCTTATAGAGAGAAAAGAAAAAAAAGCGAGCAAGTAAAACATACATTAAATAATTATTTTGTTTGCTTGTTTCAACTACAACAGATACAGGATGGCTACAAAAATAGTTGGTGAAATCCAGCAAGCTAGCTGATACTCCTGTATTGCCCAGTATGTCAGCAGCTGTAGGTACATGTACAGATGATTTTAGTTGTTTATGTCTATGACAGAAATATTGACTGCTATAAAGCAAAATTATTCATAAAAGCCATTATGCCATATGAAACTAGTTTCACTCCTCCATTATGCACATCCTGGATGCCTATACAGAATGAATTACAAGTAAATCAGATTTGGTCATTATTAAAATTCAAGTGCACAACACTAAAAAATCAACCACCTCTGTCTACCCTATACCTGCGTTTAGTACTTACAAGTCCACCATATCAAACATACTTCAGATTTTGAGATGCAGCTTAGGGCCTGATCCATTTACTCCCGCAGTTGCAATTATAATTAGAAAGAGCTGTCCCAGCTAACGTGCCTGCAAGACCATGGTTTGAAGTTAGGCCCTAGTTTCTCTTCTGTCAAACATTCAGCTCAGTTTTGCAATCCAAATGCAGCATGCCACCAAGCCACAAAGAGAAAATATGTGTTACATAGAGCAGGAACAGATTTTCTTCTCAGATTAGTTTAAAAAAAAAAAAAAATCATTCTAATTTGAGTATTTTAAAACTACTGGAATAAGTCAGAACAAATAACTATCTAGTTTAGAAAGTGGTTTACTTCCCATATTATGCTTCTATCCAGATTATTATACTTCCAAATGTTTAAAATCTTTGAATCTTAATGAAACCAGCTGGTTCATTAAAAGTCCTTGTATGGACACAAGCAACGTGTAGCTATGAGTTGGGTGTACTAAAACAGATTGTACATAAAATGTGCCACTTCTTTACTGTGATATTATTCATTTGAGGGGAAAAGTCAGATTTCTAATATGTGCATAAATATGTTTTATGAAAATAAGTATGCTCAGAGAATGAAAGAAGAGATTAAAGAGAAAAACAAGAAAGGACAGAGACGGTATCTCATAAAAGAAAGAGATGTATTTAAGCATCACCCAAATGACACTATTTTTCATATCATTTGTAGTGGAAGCTTGAAGACTAAAATAATCTACAACCCATTAGTTTCTTGATACTTTGTGATAGATTAGAACATTCCTTAATCACCTGCTAAAGCACAGAAGAAGGCCAAAGCCTAGATTTGAGCAAAGCAGAGTAATAGTGAAATCAGAGATGTTCAGCAGGGATGCTATCAATAGACATATCACAGAACCACAGAAGTGCATAAATTTCTTAAAACTCTCAAAAGGCACCTATGATTTTGTTAATTTCTTAGTTAAGAATTTGAAAAATGACGTTAAGAATCTAAAGTTCTGATTTGCCATCAGGGAAGCAGACTAAAAACCCAAAAATGTTACAAGATTCAAGTCACTTGCTAAAGGTTCTGGACCACCCCTTTTTTGGAGGCATTTTGAAAGCCTACACGGCCCACTCGGAAGTGGTCCTGCTCTATTAATTAAATACTATGGCCTGCACGAGGTTTCTTGCAATGCTTTTAATACTAAAGCAAGAATGAATAACAAAACTAAGTGTATTTAAATCTCATTCATACAAAATATTTTCATCTCACTCACACAACAGTGACATTCTTGCAATTCATACAGAAAGTCACCTACAGCTTCACTGAGCAGCTGGACTGTACCAGTACTTTCAACAGAATGGGCACCAGAAACCAAGACAAACAGGACCGGGGTAAACCATGGGTGGCTTCCCTTCGCTATATCCATGTTTCTATCTGTTTCCACAGGATAGACAAATACTGCCATTTTTAAGTTTGAAAAAGAAAAAAAGCTGTGCAAAATAAAAATAAAATGTCAATCACAGCAGCAGATCACCTATGTCATCTCATTTTGTACTTCTGCTGATTGACAACCTGGTGCTCTTGCAGAATACAAAGGCAAAAAAAAAGTCAGGAATTCATTTTAAACTGAAATGTTTGACAGATGAAACAGCTTTCTGCAATGAAACTGATGAAATCTCAAATAGCACAGTCCATCTCCTGTACAGTAGAGAGATTAAAGTTGAACAGGAAAGGTTTATTGTCCTTAGACAGATGCAGATTTCATTTCGATTTTTGTTTGTTTGTTGTTATTTACTTATCTGGCATTTGGGAGCTGACTAGAGCTTTGCGACTGGTAGGCAGCGTATCTCCTGCTGTTCTGGATGCCGCAGACTTCAATACAATCCATGTTTCAGGGTAGTGTTGTCACAAACTAAAGGTAATTTCAAATTTTCTTACAGGTAACACTAGCATGTCACTGATATTTTGACCTGTATTTTTGCAATGGTGAAAGTGAAACAATCTGACAACTGACTGAAAATTCATACTGCTACAGACACATGCCTAAACCAGAGAGGTAGAGGAAACACATTTTTACACTGTAATGTGAGTGGCCTGTACTAACATTCACAGAAAAAGGTACCAATGAACAAGCAGCGCTGAGGAAAAACAGAAATACTCAGAACAGCACCAAAATTAAATAACTGTTGTTTCACTGCACCTTCTTCTTAGACTAGATAGCTATATAAAAATAGCCAGATAAAAATGGCCAGATAACAATTTAATAAAAAAATCAGTAAGTCTTCCTCTTGATTCTGGAGCCTTTGAATTTGAGCCATAAACTAAAGAGGACTTTCTCAAAGGCAACTGTGCACATTATACATGTTTTTTGCCCATCTGCACTATTCAAATAACACCTTCACTTAAAGAAATACATAACCTTAAAACCCTTATCTCAGCTTCAGTGAGAAAACTGGACTGGATGATGCTCTTCACCAGTAAAGTGAAGAATATGGATCACATTGAATCACTCTCTTCACTTGATGTGGGATGGATCTCACCCAACTGTGTTCCTCAGCTTTGGCAAGCAGATTTAAGCAAAATATTTTCTTCAGGGTGGAGTAAATCATGAAGCCAGTGAAACAGATTAGATTTGATATACAATTATAATTCAGACAAGATGAATCCCACTATAATGTAAACAGAAGCAAAATGTACTGTGTGCACAGGCACTCCCAGCTAAGTATACTTGTGAAAACTATAAAAATTATACTTTCTGTGGACATAATTTACAGAAATAAGGCTAGATACAAAATCAGAGGTTGGCCATCTGAAGTAACCATAATGTTCAAATATACTCATTATGTGTTGCAAGAAGAGGGACTGGCATAACAACAGTATTCCCAAAACCTACACCACTGAATGGAAAGCCATTAAAACAGGAGTCAAATGCCACTCCCCCAAAGGTTCTGAACCTTATTCTCCATAGGAAGGAGGTGTTCTCTTAAAATTCCTTAGTCTGCACACTTTTCTGGAGCTCCGGGACTCCTTCCTGTTAAAACAAACTTCTGTGAAAACTTTCTTCCAAAAAATACTGGTAAGACAAGACAGAACTCAATGGTGAAAGCGTTTCACCATGAAGTTCAGTAGCAAATTCTTTATTTCTCATAAGGAATCAGAATGAAAACTCTCTATAATCTGATAACATAAATAGAGACATATATATCCTACAGAACCTTTACATCAGAAACACAATTGCCTCCATAACCTTATGTGTTTTGAAGGAGCACAGAAGATGAGACAGAAATTTGCATCTATCACGTTTAACCATTTAACAGATACGACTGCTAGCTACCATTCAACAAGAGACTGTAAGAATGGCAAATACCATTTACAACTGATATGTGGTCTTCCTCTTACTTTCTTTTGGTGTTTCATAGGCTGTATTACCTTATAAGGCATAGGTTAAATTAGTTCACTTTGGTGGAAAACATCATACAAGCAGATATTCAAGAATTTTAAGATATTTAAGAAATTTATAATTAAAAAAACTGACCACAGAATTTTCTTACTACCAACTCATGAAAGCCTAGGAGGTACTAAACATCTTGCAGAATTACAAATAAAGTAGCTGTATCTAACAATATGACTGGAAGGAATGAGGGCAAATGAACAACTATCAGTTTCAGGCTACAAAGTGTTTTACAAATCAATATAAATAGTTCCCCTTTTTCAACTGTCAGCCAGTGAGAATATCCAGTTTAATTTTCTGGACTGGGAAAAAGTTGCTATTCTAAAATTTTACCTAGATCTTGTTTCTGTGAACCTGGGGGAGGAAACAAAGGAAGGAAGAAAAATCTGACAGCTGATCCTCCACATTTCATCAAATTCAGCTCAAAATAAAATTATTTTTAATTCACTTCATTCCTGAATAACTTTACATATTTTTTAGGTTTTGGAAATATTATCTCAACATCAGCCTATTACTTTTATAAAGAAGTTAACATCAGAAAGAGCTGCAGATGGCATAAATCAGAAGATTTACCTCAGCTTGGATTTAGTTTCAAATGCTGAAATATTACTCTAGGAAAAGGCTCCTTATATTACTCTTGTAATAAGAAGTGTGCATATCCCAGAACAACTCTGAGGTAATAATATTAATATTCATGCACAAAAAAATTCAGTGTGACATTTCACAAAAGAAATGGCAAAGCTATAACGTTAGGTCATAGGAAACTACAGATTCTGCACACCAACAAATCCTGACAACAGCTGTATTACTCAAATTTCTCTCTGTACAACAGAAGATGCAGGACAATCCATGCCAAGACTTTAAAACAAATCTCCCCCACAACTCCCTTGCTTCAAAAGAAGAAGAAGAAACAAAGAATGGGTAACTTTAAAGACACCCCAGTATTACTACAAACCAGATTTTTAAACTACCTTTCTCTGCATTATCACATATAATTCAGGATACACGAAAACCACAAAAAGTAAATTGAGAATGCAGGACAAATCATTCCAAGATTTCAAAGTCCAGATAGTTTAGTAAGGTCAATATGAATTTTATATCAAAATTATAGTGGCCCCTATGCTTTTCTGAATCCCAGTGGTCCCAGGAATAATCTACACATGTTTTTTTTTTATGGCTACAATGATGCTGCTATTCAAAACAATTTATTATTTTACATAATCACATGATCAATGAAAAAGTGTAGCAATATCAATTTAAGGTGTCTTCTATCAGAAATAGCTGTTTCTGCTTCAAGAGAAAGTTTATAGCTCACTAGAAAACAATCCATTACAACAAAATTATTGCAACTCTATTAGAAGGAACTTTTTTGCATGATGATTTAATTCCAAAGGAATGGTTAATATGATATGCATTTTGTGTCTATATAAGTACTTAAAATCCCAGTTAGGTTAAGATGCTAAAGCCCTTTATGTTGTAAATGTCTTTCCAAAAGATGCCACTAGAACTGAACAAAAAATGTCCTCCTCTCCCCACACTTCAGTAAAATATGATAGCATACATTCATTTCTTATCTACAGCCTGGGAAATCTTTTGCCACTCAATGGAAAGCTATCTCATGTAAACCAGAAATGAACTGATTAAGTGCCCACATCAGTGTATGGGGATAAATCATTTTACATATATTGTGCCACAGGCTGGAAAGACAAAGCAACAATAAAAGCAGGAAAAAGAATAAATGATTCTGTGTATGTTTGTTTTTTATTCAGCGAAGACATTACAGAATAAATGTGAGATGCTGTACTTGAGTAGCAACTGAAGAAACTTAAGAGTATAAATCTTACAGACCACCGTGATGTTTTGTGGAAGCAGTGAAACCAAAAATTCAGATATGACCTGTAATTCCTGACAGATCTTTTACAACACTGTACGTCCATTTTGTAAGTTCTATCCTGTATGTTTGGTGCAATTAAATGGTAAAGTAAGAAGATACAGCATCTCCTGAAATAAATGGGACTTCAACCCAGCTATTCTTGAACAGAAGTTGCCTAAATGAGGATCAGTCCATTAGTATTACGTATCTGGCCCTTGGACTGTATATATCTAGGCAAATAGCTCTATGGCAAAAATAAGAATCCTAGAACTGATGAAGGGATATTGCTCAGGACTTCAAACGTGCACTTCAGACAGGTAGACTGTGCCCGTAAAGAGCTGCTGAATGTAAATGGGTCACAGTTTTCATATCTTTAACATCTGTCGTTTATACCCAAGAAAGCGCATCGGGGGCAAGAAAATTAATTCCCCAATTGCTGTCAACCGCGTTAGGGAAGAGCAATAAACAGCTTACTGTAAGCCTTGAGCTACAATAAAATTGCTGTCAATAAAGTGTGGTTGATAGGGTTTTGCTGTGCTAGAAGAGATTCTTTGGAAGTGAAATGAAAACTAAAAAGATCCTCCCTTGTTCCTATATACAAAAGAACACTATCACAAAATACCAATAGCATTAAATTCTCAAGATCTGGTTCTCACTCACATGTGTGGCACAAATTTCTTCGCATATGTGAAACTTTGTCTTTGGACACTCAGGACAGATGAAACTCCAGTGATCCTGATAAAAATCTTTTGCATGGGAAACATTTAAAGAGAAATGAAGCTTACTAAGCTTTTACTGTCTCTATCTGTACACACAAAATGTTCCCTACTCTAGTTTAGCAAGTCTACTGTCACTATTAAAAATGGTATTATAGCTTAGGGTTATGTTCAGATTCCCATTATAACCCCCAGTTTTCACATGCTCTTAACTTTTCTAAAAAATTCTTCTTTTCAGCTGAAATTTTCCATGCTTGGTCTCAGCTCAAAGATGAATTTCTTTAGACAGTTGAGCAAAATCTGTTAACCTATTTTTCAGTTATACAATAACAGAAAAAATACACTGCACATTTTCACAATTTCTGATATTTTAGCATAGATATATAAATATACAGAACTAGAAAACAATTGAATTTTACATGCAGACACTTTTCCAGGTGACTAGTCCTCACCCAAGACCAATATCCATGCATAAAGCAAATTAAGCATACAAAAGAAACAATGAAATTGTACTTTTTATTTATACTAAGTGGTAAAACAAGGCCACTAAAAATAATACTGCGCACAGAATTGTGGAATGCTATGGTTACAGAATTTTAATATTTGCAGGTGACGTAAGCTCTGCACTGCTGTTCCAATGCAGATTTCCATCAGCTTATGCACCTTGAAATTGCCACTCTCAGCGTATCAAATTAAGAGTCATTAATGTTTTCAGCTTTTCTTTTCTCTTACATAAACCCCAAAGTTACAAATTTAAACACTCCAGAATAAGATAACATCAATTACATTTGTCACATAAAGCTTAAGTTATGTGCATTGATCAGTAGGATCCTGGCTACTTGTTCCTTGATCAGGCAAGATGTCCATTGACTGAAAAAGGAGTAAAACAACCTTCACAGAGTTTATGCTATTGACTGCAAGATTAAAAATATACTTTAGTATGGAATGCATTTAATGTGTCAGCAAAGCCCCAAATCCTTAATTTCTGCCATTAGAGCACAGAAATAAAAGGATAGTGTTAACATATATCTAGCTTTCCTGAATCTCCTAGAACTGTGCACATTTCCAAAATTTATAAATTATCATCTTGATTCAGAAAAGTGCTTAGAGTGTGCTTACGGCTGTCTTTCTTAAAGACATCTGAAGTCATTTGGACTTTTAAGGATCTGCTTCAGTCCCACCACTTTAAATGAAAGTTAAGCAGATGCCTAAATGCTACTTGATTAGGAATGAAGACTGAAAGTTTTGCCCATAGCCCATAATGAAACATGTTTTTAAACCTGTGTTGTCACTACTGTGCTTTAAATCTGATTAAATGAAGTTGTTATAATTTAAAATTGGGATAACCACGGTAAATTGGCCCTAATTTCTTTTCTTATTTAATCTATTGTTAATCTAATGACATTGAGTAGGAGTTTTTGTCTGTTTATTTGCTTTTCAAAAGAGGTCTTTCACATAGAAGAATGCTTGTCGTCTTCTTCTGTATTTCTGTGTAGCTGTTTGGTGTAATGACTTACTAATTTGAAGTGCATTTTAAAGTTCAATCAAATACTGAAAAGAACACTGATTGGGAAGCCTGCATAGATTTCAGTATTCTTTATGAGTCATAACACTGATTTTGGAAGCTAAGCTATATAAGCTGGTGGTATGCAACATCCTTTCCATACTCCTAATTATGTGAATTAGCATTTAGAACAATCCCAAGTTCAAGTATTCAAAAATGCTCTTTTCAGAGCATCCACCAGGTTTACTGCAAGATAGGCACTTGAAGGAGGCTTTGGTTTTCGTACTGGGTACTTGTGAAACAACAGTCTGTGCAATTCAAAGTGGCATGTAAAGACTTAAGTACAGAATTTGCACTAAATTTATTGATGATTGCACAGATATTGTCCACCAAAAAGAAAAAAAAAAAAAAAAGGAAAAGAAAGAACAAAACAAAGCACATAAGATTTTTTTTATTGAGCAATATATTTTTTTAATTCTAAAAGCTTTTTGGACTTAGGACCGAGTTCTAACAGATTTCTAGGGCCAAACTCTCATCACAAGGAACAGAATTTTGCTTGAATGAAGTCCAAGTGTGGACTTAGGTCTTACCTCTCTACTAATATTCATGTATTTGCAAGATAATTTGTGTGTGTATTTACCTTGGACTGAAACAAACTGTAAGTAAAAATGGAGGATCCTAGTATTTCTTAGGCATATATTAATCCTGTATTTCATTTTGCCCTGTCTTAACATCCTTCACTACAATTCCTGCACCCTTTTCAAAACATACCAAGACAACTTGCTGAATATATATGTAACTTAACACAACTAATATTAGATGCAAATAAATTAGTTAGGCTAAACAAGAAGAAAACAGTACAATGGCACAGAACTAAGTGTCTCTTCCTAAAGGAATTTTTTAAAAATGTTTTTCAGATGCTCTGGCATTAGCACACATTACTATTCGGTAAGATTGAAAGTCTTAATACTTTACTTGAAGGCCATAATTTATCACAGACCTAAAAAAAAAAGACCTATGAAGGTATATTTAACCAAATGTGCCAATGAATATTAGCATCCCAATTTCGGGAGTTACAGACAGAAAGATAGGAAGACTGTTGATGATTACTACCATTACTGGCCATACTCCTTCAGCCAAAACTGAAAAGGAGGCATAAAAAAGTAACACTCATCATTGCAGAAAAAATAAAAAGACACTATCTCCTTCCTCACCAAATAAAAATACACAAGCTCAGTTTAGATAACTGTCTATGTAAGAAAGACTCATATTTTCAGTTACATATAATAATACAGCTTTTGCAGGGAGCAATCCAAATCATATGAGTATCTGCTTGACTTCAAAAAGGATTCACTAAGACCTCAGTGAAATTTGAATCAGGTCCATATAAAGGTATAATGACTGATACTATTATTAAACGGAGACTAGTGTATTTAATGCAATGAACACAGGTAACTCTGGAAATACTGCCAGTATTTTTTGTTTGAGTGTAGGGGTTTTTTCCCCTCATGTTTCATTTCATTGTGCAGAGGTTATATACTCTGTCAGGTAAATACTATTTGGGATCTTAACTGCCTCTAGATACTATGGAGGGTTAAATCTGAGGTTCCAAATAGAGTTTGGGAAGCTAATTTAAGCTAAACTAAAATCATCTCAGAACAGAAAAAGAATGTGTCGTTTGGGGTTTTGTAACTAAAACTGGGGAGAAAAATTCATCTGAGTAACCACAGATTACACCAAGTTCTATAAATTTCTGGGCTTTTTTTAAAAATCAGTTCTTTTTCACTTAAGCTGACAGTATGAGCACGGTGCTGGATGCTTGAAGACGTCTTGGGGACCCGACCCTTCTTCAAAGTCCTTTAGGAAGACTAAGGTTCTGTGAGACTTTTCTGTGGTGTTTTCAGTCTCCTGTTGTAAGTAGGAGTTGCTTCAGAGCAGTTACTTTAGCAGAACTGCCACAAAAGCGCTTGTTTTATTCCTAGCATCTTGTTAGCGTGACACCTTTCAGACACCCCAAATCGAGACACAGTTCTGGGAACGTCACATTCATCTCAGATAAGGCTAATGCAACAGCAAGAGGATGACTTTATCCTAAAACTTGGCTCCTGCCAAAATCTTTTTGCGAATACAAGCCTAAATGTGTCTCACTTGATTCCCTAGGATTCACATCCCTAATAAATTCAGGCAAACCGCTACGCGGGAACACGGGCGCGACTCCCGACACCACCGACCGAGCCTCTGCGGCGAAAGCGGAGCACCGAGGAAGCCGCCTTACAGAGACGGAAACTTAACTACTGACCGCTCCGGTGCAACTCCCATTAAATAAAAGGCTCTCCGGCTGGAACACCGGCTCGACGCCACCCCCTTCCCTCCCTCCCCGCCTCCCCCCCCCGGCGCTCCGCGGGGCCGGCGCGGTGCCCCAGCGCCATCTAGGGGCGGCGCGGGCGCTCCCGCCGCGCCCGCAGACAGGCACCCGGAAAATAAATTAGACAGCACCGCATTTAAATCTTTATTAGCAAGGAATTATTAGACCTAAGAAAAAAACTAATGCTGGATTTGCTTGAAATATGAGTCTCTCAGCCTCCTAATCCCTCTTCATATGGCGTGTTTCACGGTTTAAAATGAGCTATGACAGATCACTTATGCATTACTAAGATGAGAAAATATTTACAATGGGCTTTTTCTTTTTTTTTTTTTTTTTTCCCCTGCGTAACTCAGATGTATTCAGAGAACGCATTCCTTTCAAAAGTATGCTTTGGCCGTTTTCTAAAATATGCAGCAAACTGCCTATGTGATACCAACTTTCATCTATTACAACAAAATCATGTTGAATTCAAACAGAGGAAGACTTCCGTATGGCTTAGTTATATCCTACCAATAAACCACGTGCTTCACTGATGCAGCAGCTTGGAAATTTGGCTGTCTTTGTTAGGGAAAAAAAATTAACCCCTTAATAACACTAACTTAGCAAGGTTCCAAACCAGCTTGAACTGTAAAAAAACCCTTAAGCCAACTCACTTCGAAATTTGAATCAGAATGTACATATCCCTTCAATCTTGAAACAGCAGAATATTCTGACTGAAATTTAGCATATAAGGAAACAGTTCTTCAATAACTTTTACATTTGGACAGTCAGATACTGGGGAGAAAAAAAAAAAGTCGTGTTCCTTTTCACTTTTGGTTATGCACATGTACATGCACATACACAGAGGCATTAACAGTCCTTTAACAGTAAGTATTCTTCAAATCCCAAAGTATCAGAGGCATTTTGCAAACTTGTGTTTAAGCCCCAGGTAAATGATAAAGGGGTCAAGGGTTGTTTTTCTGGTTTTGTTTACTGTTTTCGTTTTGGTGTTTTAGTTTTTTTTTTTTTTCCTTTTTTTTTTTTTTTTGTTCCCCCCATAATGTTAACTAAATTAAATCAGACTGAAACAAAAAAAACCCCACAACACAGTGGCACTTTTAATACTGGTTGATCGGGCACTTGTATGCAGTACTTATAGACCAGTAAAAGTGCTCGTTTACCTGTCTGGTGTGTAAGGGGCCCTTTGTCTTGAAGCCGCCTTGGGAACTGCACTCTGAGGCACTGAAGTGATCTGAACTAGTGGAAGAGCGTTTGGAAAGGGTGTCACAACCACCAACAAAGGTGTTGTCCAACGGGAGTTCCTGAATCACATGGTGCTTTTTCACTGAAACTGGAGTGTCAGGTTTGAGATGAAAAGCAGACTGTGGAGAGGCAGATTTGTAATGCTTGGCAAGATCCGGACTGTTAGGCTTAAAGGTTGTTGGTGGTGCTGTGCCCCAATCAAATCTTCCTATACTTTGTTCCTCCAGCTCTGCTGGAAGGCTTATTGTCCCGTTGATAGGTTCATGAACTGCATCATCAGGTTTGGACTCCTCAATGGTCACAAAGTTCAAAAGAGAGCTCTTTGGAGATTTCCTTTTCTTCCTTTTCTTTTTCTTGTTTTGCTTGTTCTCCTGATTGGGAGACATCCACTCAGCACCTTGCTTGCTCCTCTGGGCAGCTTTGAACCTGGATGCATGTCGACAGCGAACAAGAACTGTGACAAATATCACCACTATGACAACCATGGCACCTGCCACGATAGCGATCATGATCGTGAGATAGTCCTCATTTTGGTATGGTTGGCTACTGTCCCCTATGTTCCGATCCAGAGGTGTTTCCATAGTCCTGCGTATCAAGTCATAAATATAAGAGGCATTTCCAGCAGTATCATTTACATACAAAAATACAAGCACAAGAGTATGCAGGGATTTGGGATAACCCAAATCACTTATGTTGACAACCAGGCGATGCAGCCCCACATCATTAGGAGTTGGTTTTTCTTCCAGAGTGATATTGCCTGTCACTGGATCAATCCGAAACAAACCCTTGTTATTGCCGCTTACAATTGTGTACTTCAGCTCAGCGTTCATGCCAGTGTCTATATCCACAGCAAAGACTTCGGCTACTACCGATCCTGGAATTGCTGAGAGTGGCACTAGTTTAAAAGAAGTATTAGAAGGTGGGTAGATGACAACGGGGCTGTTATCGTTAACATCCATCACATTTATGGTTACTTTCGCCGTAGAAGAGCGAGGAGGTTGCCCTCCATCCATTGCTTTAACATCAAAGGTGTAAGAGCTCTGCTGTTCTCGATCAAAAGACACATTGGACTTTATAACTCCAGAGTATGGATCCAGCACAAAGTTTTCATTGTCATTCAGGATGGAAAGCGTCACTGCTTTATTTTCCCCAGCATCCGCATCAGTCACTGTGATCACCCCCACCGTGCTATACTTTGGTAAGTTCTCTGATACGAAAAACTGGAAATGGTTATGAGTAAATTTGGGACTGTTGTCATTTTCATCCAACACAGTAACAATTACAGCTGCTTGACTCTGCAAAGGAGGGGTGCCGTTGTCTCGGGCTGTAACAGTGAAAATGAAACGCTCCTGCTCTTCTCTGTCAAAAACTCTAGAGGCTGTCAAAACTCCTGTCTTTCGATCCAGATCGAAAAAGGAGGCATTAGGACCAAGCTGATAAACAATGTCTGCATTTTTCCCACTGTCTTCATCTGTGGCACTAATAGTTGTTAAGTATAGACCACGCCGGTTGTTTTCAGAAACTGACAGCTCAATTACAGGCTGGCTGAAAATCGGAGGGTTGTCATTTTCGTCCTCCAGCTTAACTCTTACCAGGGCAGTCTGGTTCAAACTGGGCTTGCCAGAATCAGAAGCCACAATCTTAAAGCTGAATTCTTTGGTGCCCTCATAGTCCAACAAGGAAGAAGTCTCTAACAAATACTGGTTGTCGTAAACCGCTTTCAAGTGGAAGGGGACCTCTCTCTCAATGAAACAGATCACTTTGCCATTCACATCAGTGTCCTTATCTGAAACTGTAATTAGGGCAATCTTTGTATTGATGGGATCTTTCTCAGATAAGTACACTGTGCCATTGATGGGACTTATTATGTACCTGAGGTCTATGTTAGGAGGGTTATCGTTTACATCAGTGACATTGATGGTGACAGTTGCCCGGGCTGGTGTAGAGCTACCATCACTAGCCAGCACTGTCACTTTGTGAATAGCAGTCTCTTCTCGATCTAAGGACCTCTGAACTGTAATAAGCCCTGTGGTATTGTTTAAAGCAAAAAATCTTTTGGTTGTGGGGGCGACTTGGGCACCAAAAATGTATCTGATTTCTGCATTGCTTCCTATATCTGCATCTGTAGCATGAAGCTGAATTACAGAGGTGCCTACTGGGGCATTCTCTGGTATATGAACCTCTACTTGACTCTCTTTAAACACTGGCCTGTTATCATTGACATCACTTACTGTGACTTGCAGGATAGCTGTACTGGATTTCTGAGGGGTACCTCCATCCTCCACTTTGATTTTCATCACGTACGTGTCCTTTTGCTCTCTGTCCAAGTTCTGCTGCACAATCAGCTGAGGCCATTTCTCTCCTTCTGGAGTTTCTACAATGTCCAGTCCAAAGACACTCTGCCCATTTAACAACTCATAGTGCTGCACACCGTTGAAACCTGTGTCAGGATCTGTTGCTGATGGGATTGGAAAGCGACTGTTGATCAGAGTGTTTTCTGGGATGGAGATATTAATGACAGGAGATGGAAACATAGGTGCATTGTCATTAGTATCCTTAACAATGATTTTTATTTTGATCAGCCTAAAAAAGTCATTGGGGAGAATCACCACTTCAAGTTCAAAGAAACACTCGTTTTCTTCTGCATAGGAAGCTCCAGCACAGAGTTTTTCTCTGTCTATTCTGTTAGATGTTGTAAAGATTTCCCCCGTGTTACTGGACACTTTGACCAGAGGTGCATCCCCTGCTTTAGACACCAGTCTGTAGACAAGGCTGGCACTGGTCCCTGTGGCAGCATTGATATGAGAAATGTTCAGGTCCTTTGGTATGTTCCCTATGGGTACGTTCTCAGGCAGCTCCTCTCTAATAGTGTAAATAAGTTCTTGAGCTAGCGCAGAATCCAGCCTTAAACAGGCAATCAAAGCGGCCAACAGGTAAAAATCCCTCAGGTCCATGATAATGTTTTTATTCTCTTTTCACGGGTTTTAGGACTTAAAGGTTTCCAGAGAGGAATGATGCGCGATTTGCAAGAGGAGGCATGCATGGACTGCAGGATGCATTACATCTCATTTCTTATTTGGAGACATCACTGTCAATACAACCATACAGAACAGCATTATTGTTTTTTTTAGGCATGATAAATCCACAATCTCCAACTACTACTTGTTTTTGCAATGCACACTTCCAGCAGTACATTTTCCTACTGCTCCCTTTTACAAGCAATCCCTCTGGACAAATGCACCAATATCCCAGCGGCTGCACTTGCACAGAGTGCAGATGAAAATAACTACTTGCAGGATTAAGGGTAGCTACCGTTTCGACACGTACTTTCTGAATAATTTCTCGGTACACCGTGTAATCCGTAACGTGCATTCCCCCTCTACCCTCCTCCACCCAGTCATTTGGTGCAAGTAAAAAAACCTTCCTGGACTACTTCTGGATTCTAACTGCTATGTCAGCTGCCAAATGTAATTTGTTGTTTGCTTCCATACACATTTTTTAGCTTTTGCTAACCACATTTTTCTCTGCTCCCTGTGCCTTGTATCCCCCTCTATAGCCATCGTACTGGGAAATAACCACCCGGACATGCTGCTGCCGCAGCAGTCGACTCTGGCTACTTCACATCCCTGTTAACTGATGAGACAATAACAGGACTTACAGTTTCTTACACTCTCAGCTGAATGTTTCCTCTCCAGATGTTGGATACTTCTCCTTCTGTTTAATAACCTAAAACTTTATTTGTTGGTTTTTAAACACAGTCTAAATCAGAAGGCTGGAAATTCCAATCGCAACTTAGAAGCAGGAAGCATGTTTATGGTGGGGGGTGGCGGGGAATATACGTTTTCTGACGACATGAGGAAAAAAGGTGCAGCCTTTCCCCACTGACACTGATCTCCCTTCAGGATGATATTAGCAGCTGCCACACTTAAATACTGCAGACTAATAATGCAGGTGAAAAATAAAAAAAAATTAAAAAAAAAAAAAAGCAACGGACAGACTTCTATTTGCATGCACTGCTACCCGCGAATAATCTGGGTGCAAGGCTGCCAGCACCTACAGTTTTGCCAGAACTGGGCAGCCCCTGAGCACCAATCTCATCTGCATTAAGCTGCACGGTAAGTGATGCCCGTGATTACTTCCAGCAGAGTAATGCAGGTAGGGATGCAGAGACAGAGAGTAGGTGAGCCTTTGCCACCACCATCAGCTGAATCCCAAACACTGATTCTTTCCCCAGACAAATATACTGCTTTTTGGTTTTTTTTTTTTTTCTTCAAAGGAAATGCATCCCAGTGTAAGGGTAACTTTGCACTTACGTTAGTTGTCTACCTTTGACGATCTGCTGCAGCTAAGCAATGATCTGTTCCAGCAGATACAGCACAATGCATCTGGTAAACCACCAGTTTTGGAGAAATCAGCAGCAGACAAACGCTTCGTCCTCGAGATATGTGTTGCTTCGGGGTGGAAAATTAGCAACTCCAGGGAACAAATTCACAGTTCTGTCGTTAGTCATCCTCTCCACGTTTCATCCCTATGAAGCGGCGATCCTTTGGGTGTCTAACGTGCACGCAACAACCCAAACAAACAGCGAGAGAAAAAAATCCGGTGCACTTCTTAGAGGGGGGGTATTTTCCACTCTGCACTGCACAGCATTCCCATCCCTCTCTCGGCAGAGGAGAGGCAGCTACATGAAGTCTGCAACTTCTGACTGGAAATGGGAAGAGTTGGTCTGGCGGTGCTTCTTTTTTCCCTCTTTAGCTCTGGGGTGACAGTTGCCTACTCACAAAAAAAAAAAAAAAAAAGAAAAAAAAAGAAAAAAAAAAGGAAAAAAAATCCTAATAGGTTATTGCTTTAGTGACGGGAGGAAGCGGCGGCGCTTTCCCTCTTCCCTCCCTCCCTCCCAGCCTCTCTCCTTCACAGACACTCTCTCCTTCTCCCTCTCTCTCTCTCTGAACTGAAATTCTTGATATAACTCTCAATAAGCCCAGAGGGAGGGTGGGAGCGGCGCAGGCCACCCCTCCCGCCGCTCC
>JAWWEW010000001.1:63885096-63937893 GCA_035583185.1 Anabacerthia variegaticeps
TCCGCGGGCGCGGGGGGGCCGCGGGGGGGCGGCGAGGGGACACGGCGGTGGCGCCGCGGGAGGAGAAGGACAAGGGCGGCCGCGGGCGGGGGTCGCGGCGGGCCGGCGCGCAGGCGGGCGCTCCGCGGGCGGGGGCGCAGCGCTGCGGGGGCGGGCAGGGCAGCGCAGCGCAGGAGGGCGCGGGAAGCGTCATCGGCTTTGCGCGTAGCTCCGGGGTTATCCGAAAAATCAAGGCTTGATGTGGGCTTGGGTTGGTGGTGCGGCTCTTGGTGTGTTCGGGGTCGGGGGGCTGCCCCGGCGCTCGGTTTCCCCCCTGCGCGGACAGCGCCGCCGCCCGCGGGGGTGCCGGGCCCGGCGCTCGGCGCGGCGCAGCGGGGTGCGGTGTGTGCGGGGCCGCCGCCGGCCCCGGCCCTCCTCCGCACCGCTCGGCCTTATATTTAATACATGCCCTTTCATCTATAATTCAGGCTGCTCTGACTCCAGCCCTGTCTCGGCTCCCATTTACGCCTGCACACCTTTCTCCTTCCCCTTCCCGAAGGGTCAGCCGAGACACTCGCCGAGGGAGGGAGAGAGCTGCTCTGCTGGTTTGGGTTTTGTCTGCTTAAACATTGAACTGGAAAAGATTCCTCCCCTCTGTGGTTTGATAAATAATAAAAGTGATCGTTTCGCCTTCCCCATAAATGACACAGGTAAATTACCCAGCTAGCCACAAAGAAGCATCACATGCCTAGAAGACACTGTAATAAAATGCCAATGTATTACGATATGAGTGACCTCAAAAGTGTGACAAGAAGATGATTATAGTGCATTATCTATAGTGCATTATATGTAGTGCCTTTATCAACGTTTTCTGAAGCATGAATGAACCTTCATTTGACTGTGCTTTTATTGCTAGCTCTTCTCAGCTTGAACTTACAAGCCATATGACAGAACCTATCCAATTTAGTATGCCCAGGTACGTGGCCATGCTCACTGTTGGTTCTGGTTAAGCCTTCCAAATATATAGGTGTAGAAAAAAACAAAGATAACATCAGCATACGACTCTGTGTGGTGTTACCTAATTTGCACATTTTCAGTTGATAGCATTGTTAAGCCAAAGATGCAGTTTCTACCTTGAAGATTTTACGTTTTCAGATGCAGGCTCCTACCCTTAGACTCCCGTATGCGTCTGCATGTAGGACACACTGTTAACTAATGGTGGAAGCTACTTGTACCTGTCAGAGGTCAGTAATTTGCATGGCTTGGAATTGTGTGGCCCATACTGATAAATGTACATAACCATGCAAGTCATATAGATGCAGACGCTGTATGTGAGCATTGCACAATCTCTAATCCCATAATGTGTAAAGATTAAATGCTCTCAGTTTTGCTGTGCTTTGTATTTGTGTCCGAAAGATTCCTGTTACAGATACACAGAGGAAAAAATTGATCCTGGTTTTGATGATATCAAGTAACCCTAGAAAACGGAACTGAATCTAATAATAGTTTAAGAAAAATGTTCATTATGTATTACAGGAAGGATGGCTAGAGCCTCAGCATTGAAAGTCAAGTGACATGAAGGAGCAACCTTACTGCCAAACCATTTAGAAAAAGAATTCTGTGAATGAAGTACACAGTTCTTTTATTTTTTAAAATACAAGGCAGAACAGCCATTAATAAAGAAGGTAATTAGAACTACTAGCATTCCGTGTCATGCAGTCTGCTTCTGAAATACGGCATGTTTATGTATGCATTAATAATGCACACATTTTTCCTGACACTAGTCATATCACAGCAGTATGGCATCACAGACGTTTTATAGCCCCATTCTAGTAACATCACAGGCATATAACATTCTTATTCTAATCACACCATAGTCATTTCAATGTCACATTGTAATCACATCACATAGCCTGGTAATAATTATTTAACTTTATTGCTAAGCTGAATAGTTTTCTGTTTGCTCAGGGATGACTTAAACTTGTAGTCAGAACCGATTAGCACATGCTCATAAATGAGCTCTTCTCAGGTACACAGAGTTAGACTCATGAAAAGTTAGGAAGAAAAAAAGAAATTTCAGTGTACTAGTGTCTGTTGGATTTAAACCCAACACAGTCACAAGTCACAATAATAGCACATTTTTCTGCATTCTGAAGTAATTTTAGAAAGCCAAAGATGTTTACGTGCAGATCTGTCATGTTAATGTTTATGTCCTTGCTTTAAAACACTGTAGTTCTTTAGCTAACCATACATTATTAACTTCGTGGAGGGGGCAGATCTTCAAACCATAGTATTTGCACATCAGATCATAAAATTGAGGCCCAGAATACCAAAGAGGCTAGAACTGCCACAACTGCTTCTAATAATGGGAGAAAAAGAATGGAAAGGGACGAGTTTCTGAGCAGGAGTTGGAATTGTCCAGTGCAGCATTAACACCACCTCTGAAATGTGAGGAATTGCTCTGAAATATGTCCTGTGTTCTCTTGTGTAGCCGTTTTTATACTCCAGTAGATGTTTATTCCCTCACTCTTATATTTGAGAAAACTGCAGTATTTGATGTAGTGTTCTCCTTCAATGCAGCTGTGTGCCATTATTTATACCGTTTCTTAATAGTCGCCTTTCTTTACCATGATGTATTAGCCTTTTGTCTTTATGTAAGAACACTGGCCTCCTAATGACATCACAACATATTAAAATTACTTGCATATTATAGCATCTTAACTATTCATCCACATCATTGCTTGTTATCTTTGCCTCCACATTATTATGTATCAAATTCTTTTTCATATCATATTTGACTCAAATTCCAGCATGCTAGAAACTGATTCCAATTATTCTGTACTAGCTATAGTCAAATTGCACTAAATGGAATTGCTTACATTGTATCGTAGTGGCTACAGGCTCACACAATGCATTATACATGAAACTGATTCACATTATGCTTTGCTAACTAAAGACTTTAATCTTGAAGTGTTGAGCACAAAATGCTATCATTCTTTACTGAACTGGCTCTGGTCACTTGATCATTTTGTACCTGGGATTGCCTCTTACAGGCTGTTATTATTAAAGCAAAATGGCTTTTCCTCTCCTGCAGTTCTACCACTTTCTATGGAGAGCTGATTCATATGCTAATGAATGAGCTTTCTTATTTCATACCGTAGCACTGCAACACTGGAACCTGACCTATGGTGCACCTATAGGATTCCCCTTCAGTCCAGCATAGTGAAAAAATGCATTATAAAAATCCACTTGTGTGTTCAGATAGCAGGTTATGTGCTAACCATTTAACAATCCTTAGTATTATCCTCGAAGGTCTTGTTTCTGAATGTTGCTTAAATCATTAGCACATATATCCTTGGTGCCATCTGCAACAGGAAGTAGTCAAGGCCGAATTACTGGTTCTGCTGAGGTCTTTTGGGGTGTTCCCGATATTATTGTCCCTCAAAGGAAAGGAGGTTAGGAGGTCAGTGTGGCAGGTAAAGAAGTGAAGACCCACCCCTCTTACAAATAGTTTTTAATCCATCAAGTAGTCCACTTCCACAAGGTCAGATGTTCACTCTGTTTTAACTGGCACTGGCATTGCTGTGTCCTTGTCTTGGGTTTCTGCCATAATTCAGTCTTGCAGTAAGCTCAGGAAACCGACTTCTTAGAAGAAGTACTGGGCCAAAAAGTGATGCTTATAATCTGCTGTACTCCTAACCCCCAAACTTTCAGGGAATTTGTGAAGACAAGAGATGGGAATGCCATAAAGGCAGGAGCAGCATATGAAGATGATTGTGGAGCCTGTGTTTTCTGCATATCCTTACAAGCATGTTTCTCCTTGCAAGCATGATGCTTTGGTCCGGACCTTATGCACATAATCGTTTGAAATTCAGAAGCTCACTTCAGAGTTTCCTTCTCTTTTTGGGTAGAAGGATTGGACCTGGAGTCTTTATTTAGATAAATGGTTCAAATGAAGTCAATAAAAATACTTTTGTAATTTCAAAATGTATTTATTTGTTTTTCAGAATGATTGTGAAAGCTCTAGGAAAGGAAAAACACTTAAGCAAGCAGTTCAGGACTATATATTAATCTGTACTCTTAAATAGCGAAAGCTATGTCAGTTAATGATTAATAATTTAAGCCAATTGAGCTACTGAGCTGGGGCAAGAGGTGCAGAATTGGGCCCTTTTAATGTGCCTTTCTTCAGGGAAATAAACTCAGTCCCTGGATAATCAAATCACAAAAGGGGCAGGTGATGACCTTCATTCCATTTGAATGGCAGAACTAAATTTAACTGAATTTGCCATTTTTTTTTTTGACTGACAAAGATTGCAAATGTCAGTTCATGGCTCTGAAGGGTCTACAAATGCACAAGCTGAAAACTGGCATTTTGCAGTGCCAGTGTTTAATCCCTGTCACTGTACAATACAGCAAGGTGCCCAACTCCCATTAATTATTGGTGTTTATTTAAAGGTACAGATTAATGTACAGGCTTGAATTGTTTGCTTGAAAGTGTGTGGGGCTTTTTCTCCCTCAGAGGGCTTTAGTAACTATTTACTATAACAATAAAAATTCATTTGGATATAACTAAAAGAGTGCTGTTTAAAATGCAATTATCAGACCACTTAAAAGAGATGTAATTGCATGTGGAACAAAAATTAAAAAAATCTTAATTCTTTGCTAGTCTCATGGCATTTGTTAAGATGGAAGTACGCAATGAATCAGAACACAGAAACAGATTCAAACCAATGTGGTTTTGTGTAAGGTGAAAATATTCCAAAACCTGCAAATAACCTGATGTCTTATTGATGCTTTCTTGTTTAAGAAGGGGAGAAGGAAAAAGACAGCAAAAAAAAGGAAATCTAAAGGTTTTCAGGTGAAAAAATGTCTGAAGAAAGCTTTACTGAGGCATTTTCATTTCCATCAAAGCAGTAATGTAGATCTGATAGATAGAGTTGTGCTGATGCAATGTTGACAGGATCAGGAGACCCAAAATGTGGAATAAGACCTCCTTCAGGCATTGTCGTGGTTTACCAGGACAGGCATTTACTTTGTTTTTCTGCTTTCAACATCTGACCTGCTCCTTGTTTGCACAGAAAGTAGAAAACGCTCAGTTTAAATCAATATATATACTCATGCTAACTTGCTTTAGTGAGATTGACATCTTTACATCTGGATTTGAACCTAAATACCTTCTCCTTTTTAGTCCTACTCTGATGTCAGTCATGCCTCACCATTTACAAAGGGTTACTAAGGTAGTAAAGCTTGATTAAACCCTATGTCCTCTGGGGGGAAAAAACAAACAAACAAACAAACAAAAAAAAACCACCCCAAAACATTTGATGTAGACATAGCTTCATTCTTTAAATTACAGATAGGCAGACAGACATATGACTAATTTCTGTTCAAAAGCATCATGCTGTTATGATCGCTTCTTCTAATTTCTAATACTTATGCTTTTCTTAATATTCCAGTTAAACCAAGTGTTGAGGTTTTATCTTTTGGGATCGGTATGGTTTGTGTGCTGGTGATAGAAATATCACAAAAACTACACCCTATTATTGAGCAGATAATGCCCATCTATTTATAATGCAAATGCACTGAAGGGAAGAGCACAGATTCCTCAACCACATCCCTTTTCAGTGCCCCAGTGGCATGGCTGTGATTCTCAAAGATCCTTTGTTCTTCAGGGCTCAAAAGCTGCAAAAGAGAAGGTGTGTGTCTTCCTCCTATGGGCAGCAGTGTTCTGACTCTGTACATGCCACCATGTTCTGGGGAAGTAATTTTGCCTTTCTGGAGGGCAGTTCCTCTCAAAGCTCCTCTTTATGTGGAAGCCAGAATTCTGCAGAGTGGAGCTGAACCTGCAAGAAAGGATTAATCCAAATGAAATTACTCTCATGAAAACAATGGGGGGAAATTACAGGTCTGTATTTGATATGTATTCTGAGAATAGGAAATGTCACCAAATATCTTTGCAATAATTTACATTCTGTTCAATATCCTGAAAATATTTATATTCTGGGCAAGAGGGAAAAAAATCTAGATGGCCACATTTTGACTTCTCCATAAATTTTCATGGTTCCATTTAGTGATTATTTTTTTATTTATTTTTTTTTTGTCCAGATTCCTTAATAGGCAGAAGGTACTCAAAGCCTTAAACTAAATAATGTGTTATCCTGTATGTGGGAAGTTATAATGTAAGCAAAGTAAAAATATACAGATAATGGGGCAATGTTTTCTCTTTATGGAACTTACTGGGCATTCTTAGTTAGAAAGTAGTTTAGGGGAAGAACAAGACAGAGAGTTTCCTTGGTTTTCCTTTTTTATTACTAATAAATCACTGCTTCTGCCTCCCATGTTGACAAGCAGCAGATGTTTCAACACAAACTCCATCAAAGTTAGTCATTTTGTCCTCTCTCTTATCAATGTTTCTGTCGGCCTGAGGACAACATGCCTCAGGAAATAAGTAAGCACCTATCTATAGGGGCATCACTCAGTCATGCTTAGACAATTATCACAGCAAAACACACCTCAGACTGATCAATATTTGCTTTCCTTGTCAAATTTCTGGATGTCACAAGCAGCACCAAAGAAAGGGATCAGACCAGTGCAAAGCCTTGTCTAGACAGGTAGATTAGATTGCTTTTAGTCCTAACAGAGGCAGGAAAGTGCAACAGTGGTCCACAGAAAAGCCGAACAAGGCACCCATCTCCCATTTCCCGGCACCTGGGCTTGGGCAGACTCAGGCTGCATGAGCAAAGAAAATCTCTCCCATGGAGGACACCTTAGAATCTGAAAAATGCAACATTAGAGATAGCTTTGAAGTCCCACAGTTTTTTCCTGACAAAGTTTGTTCTGACATAGGCCAGAAAGTTGTTATTTTCAGATGGATTTACAGGGATCAGTTCTTAGATTCCCTTTCATATCTCCGTCTTTCCCCTTTATCTTTTTAAAGCTTGGATAGACTGAAGGCCTTCTGTCTGATTCTCTTATATCTGTGCTTGGAAACCTCAGGCCTATGATAAGGAGAGGATACTTGTTTCCAAGATATAATATTTTAGAAAACAGTGTCTCAAGTTTATTCACAGTCCTCTTTAGACATTCTTATTCTGTATAGTATATACCTATGTAACTATTCGTCACTGAAGACAGTAAACTTGTGCAATAGACAAAGAAACCTACAGATTTTCTTAGACTGAAAGCTCAGGAGAAATGCATGTGGTGGTAGGGGAAAACACATGAAGGTGTAATGCAAAACTTATATGTTTATCTCATTTCTGTAATTGGGATGTTTTTTACTTGAAGGCATAACAAAATATGTCAGTCACTATAAAACCAGATCCACCCTCCATATTCTATTACCATGCCAGTGAGGAGTGGTACTTACAAAAACTGTGGGGTTTTTTTTCCCCCTACTGCTGCAGTGCTGTCAATCCCACAAAACATCTGCACAATTTAGCAAACTTCATATACTGAACATTGGTCATTTCAAACGTGAGCTTCAGCTATTGTTTGGTTTACATTACTGTTCAGCTGATTCTTGACTGCGAAATGTAGAGTCTTACTGAAGAGGCTTTTTTTTTTTTGATAGCATGAATGCCAGAGGACTTCAGGATATACAGTGAGAGCCAGTTGTATTCAGCACAATAATCTGCTTTTCATTACTGATAGAAACAATAAAAAACAAATAATCTGAAAATGATGAAATTCTTATTAACATGATTACATTTAGGTGGAGAGACTGTCTCTGCTAGCCCTGAAGATACATGTATTTTGCAGATGATATAGCAAAAGTCTTTCTCTGTACACATACCTATGTTACTACGAGAGAACCAGTGGAATTGTGAGCCTTCAGTTTTCTTCCCCATTAAGTATTTGATCTTGAATATAAGTCTTTGAATGTGAGTGAAAATCCATTCTGTTTGTCACCCCACTTTGGTGCTTTTGCGATGAATCCAGGTATTCCTTAGCCAGACTCATCTGTCGCTTAGAAGCATTAATGTAAACTACTGTAAGGTGAAGGCTTATGCCAAAGCTTGGCATTCTTTGGCTGTGACATATTTATGGTCAAAGAGTAATCTTTCTGGTTTATTTATTTTTTATTTATTAGTGGATATAAGCTTTCAATTAGCTTACAGAAGTTGAACCTAATGCAAGTCCATATGTTTCAGTTCTCCTACAAATGCAAAGCCAAAAACTGGTCAGGAAGCAGAAGCATGCTATGCCTGAACATGGGCTTTAAGGCAAACGGAACTCATTTGAAGATCAGGACCTGCAAGTCTTGGCAATATTAAGAGGACGTAATGACAAAAACCAAGCTTCTTCCCACTAAATACAAACATGAGACTAATTTTCATAATTCTTTCTTTAATTGCTTTCTTTAAGTTAGCATTACAAATGTTTATGCGAGCGTTCCCACTTAGCCTAAGACAGCTCCAATTTAAAGTATACTGTCACAAATTCTGGTCTCATTTACAGTGATACTGCTTGTTCTGATGTGCGGTAGATCTTACGTAATACTGAAAGACACTAAGACGCTATGTGCTTAAAAAACCCCAAAGTCTCAAAAAACACGTCCAAAAAGATCTTTGTTGTCTCAAGTGATGGAGAGTATATAGGCATCTACCTCACAATGCAGTACTGAAAGTCTAAATTTGAATGTCAAACTGGAGGAAGTTTGTCCACAGTTTGCTTCAGTTTATATAGTTCTGAGAAGCTGAATTTGTACTTTTGTGGCTTTTCAACAACGTCTTGGTCTTGGCCTGTCTAAGCAACACATAACTCAAGTGATTTCAGGATCTACAAATAAGATGCTTTTCCTCTTCTCACTGGATAAAACAGTGCATGTCTACAAAATCAAGCTTTGTGAAAAACATAGTGAATTTTGTTTTACTCTATTTTTTAAGCAAAACCATGAAATTTGTCTTTAAATGATTTTAGTATTTCTTTAGCCCAGAAGGTACTTACTCAGTTTTTGACTTTATAGACTCAAAATCATAGCTCCTAGTTTCTGGAAGAACAACTTAACTGTGTCTCCTAATGATGCTGCTCACCTTGATAATATGATTAAAGTCCTACTGCAACAGGTTGCATGTGTGTGTGGCTGTATATGTGACTCCCAAGCATGGTGGATAAGACTGGAGGGAGACTCTTGGCTTACATTCTTTACTCCTTGAACTGTGTACCTCCCTTGCATGAAACTGTCACTGAAGAAAGCCCTCCATAGAGTCAGTAAGCCTGACTCTCCATGAGTAGTCACTGCGTTGCACTTTTGACCATGGCAGGGTACTGCATGCTCAAGTCACACAGGACAAAGGAGAAAAGCCTCCGGCTCTCCTGCTTCCTCAGAGAATCTCATGAATTTCTAGTTTGTGATTCAAGTGCTCTTGGTGCCTCACTTCCCACTTCTAAGACATCTATAGCGCATAATTCCAAAGCATTCCTAATAACAGTTACTTTCAGTTTCCTGAAGAGGGCTTTCTCATTCTTTAAGAAAATCTGTTGAGAGGTGAAAATTGAAAAGTTATTCCAAACATTGCTGGAACATCTCTCCGTGCAACTACATGCTCTCCCTGTACTTGTGAATAAATCACCGTGATAGTCAAAGTTCCTTCTTTGACTGGTTTAAGAGAAAAAGTAGCCTCTCATTTATTTCCGAAAGGTAGCACCCTGGAATTCTGCACTCTTTCCATGTGTTCTAGAGGCAACCAAGTTGCCACTGTGAGTGATAAGCAATTTAAGTATGAACATTTCAACCACTGAATGGCTTCCTGGAGCTTTAGCTAACCTAACTTACTAGCTCAAATCCTAGAAAAATTACCCAGACACTTTACAAAATTTTATCTTCAGTGAACGTTGTTATATGGAGACACAAGGGGAATTTCGGTAGGGCTTGATGTTATTTATTTATTTAAGTCAGAGAAATGTCAGTTAATGTCTTCATTTTCCTGATTTAAAGAAAAAATAAATCAGTATTACAGAGTAATTAATCCTCCTTGAAGACATTAACATCTAAATAGCAGCAACTGAACTCCAATTTACTATGCTACAATGAATGTAGATCATGGAATAAAGCATAGTTGGGGGAAAAAAATAGATTAATATACAGTGTCATTTGAAAACAAAGACATCCATAATAATAAAGTATGTGTGAATATGTAAGATGGAGTTTCTGTAACTACCAAGCATACCTATGGTACATTTTATAGCTTAGGATGCATTGAAAACTATTTTAATTGTATTTCAAAGAGCAGTCCTATTTGCTGAAGGAAAAGATTTTTTTTTTGTTTAGTTTTTCAGATAAATATAGAAGCTCTACTTGTTTTCCCTGAAACTGCTGAAATCTTGGCCACTGACGTCAAGAGAGCAGGCTTAGGCTCAAGCAATTCTTGTCAAATGTATTTCGTTCAATTTACAGCTATTTCTTCGGAACTGCCTCACATCTTCTAAATGCAGTAAACAGCGGCATCTAGAGGCTATTTTTAATTACTGCATGTCAGCCCCAAACCAACCTCTCTTCTGCAAAGACTTTAAGTGATAGCATGATGCTAGACAGTTACCGTAGTAATTTTTTTTTTTTTTTCAGGTATTACTGACTACCTGACTTTTTGGGACGCCAGAAATCCTAACACACTGTCACAACAAAATACTTGGATGTCTTAAGGCTTTTCATTTAATCACAGGCGTTTAAAGAAATTAAGCTTAGAAAATCCACTATTAGTGTGAAACCTTGGTTTTAGTTCTGTTAAGGTGAAAAAATGTTATTTAAAATTGCTAAAGAGAAAATAAGGAAAGAGGTTTTAATATAACGTACTTTTGATCAGTGCATGTTTAAATAGTTACCTTTAGCGATTTATGCTTATTACAGCATAATTCAAATTACACTAAGAAATTTATAAGAAGTATTTACAAAACCTAACTAAAACCAGCAGATAATATTTGCTAATTCATCCAACAATGGTATGGAATGTATATTGGGAACAATATCTTTGAAAGAATGTAAAAGAGAGGCAAACTGTGAATATCATCTTATATTGACAACTTGACATTACTAAGAGGTTTCTGTCTCCCACCATACATGCAATGAGTGCCAACAATTAACATAACCTCATTCCATGGACGGGTGATGAGTTATTCAGGTCTCTCTCCCTTTTTTATAATTCAGTCCTGCCATGTTCTGGGCTAAGATATTTATCAGACCTTTTTTATTAAAAACAAGCAAACCATAGAGCAAGACTAACTAACCAACCAAATGAAAAACCTATATATAAATAACAAATTTCTTAGAAAAGTGTTATTTTTTTGTCTTAAGTTGATTTGTTTTGGTTTTTTTCTCTCTAGAACATAAGCATCTTCATGTCTTGCAGTCCCTTGCTGTCCCTGCTTTGCCAAAGGACTTAAAAGTTTCATGTGTTATCCCACTCCTGCTTGTCAGTTTCATATTTTTTCTCAAGAATTTAAATATCTAAGACTGTCTAATTTCAGTCACGAGTCAGGCAATACTGCAATCTGTATAGAACTTGAGTGCAATGGATGTATTAGGATGTAACTTAATATCTGTTTTACAAATGAGCTGCATTAAAAACATACCATTTCTTAATGAGGCTATAATGTTAAATAAATGAAAATTGTAACATGAAATAAAATCAAACAAGACATGATATAGTAATTTAATTACAACAAAGTTTTGGTAAAGCTGTCAAGTTGACTACTTAAAGATAAAATCTTTGACAGGATAATACTGGCTAAAAAGCAATTTTCCTTTTATAATTTTGTTACAATTGAAGTGACCATTTTGAAGGTTGACATCACTTGCATCCAACAATAAGCTTATGTTTATTTGAGTACATATTATGGGAGTACTGGTAGTATTAGAATGGTGACTGAGGCAATTAAAAACTCTACTGCATCTAATGAATTATTGTCTGACAAGGAAAGCTGCAAACACTTGCAGAAATTAAGTGAAAGAGGATACCTGTAAGAAGATGCTTTTCCTATTTTAGTGAGTCTCATAAACTTGGGTGACAAGGACTATAGGAACATGATCTTCATTGCAATCAAGTGACAGGAATAACAGTAAAATTATCAAAAATACTGTTTCAATCCCATTTGTGTAATTAAAAGGCCTTGCTTTCTGAGGTAAGACCGCAGAGCTGATGGTGCACTCATTTATGAGGAGCAAACATAGAGGAGGTGGGGGAAGTGCACACCATCTAGGGCTGCTTCCTGAAGAGACAGAGACCACAGCCCCACAGAGCTAGGTACTTCATTAGGCACAGCTCCACTAGATTCAGGTGTGTTTGCCTGGTGAATGTGTTTATAAGGAGGAAAAAATGTGTTGATGCAGTTGCACAGAACCCTTCTTGTTTCATCCACTCTTATTTTCAGGCGGAGGAGCACTGTGAGACTGACTGCTCCCTGCACAGAGCCTGAGAGGCAGCATATGCAACAGAGGGTAAGTTTCTGCACATTAGTGCTTCTACATGCTCACTAATGTTTATACATCTCCAGAGGGTTTTGGTGTAGGAAGACAGTTGCTCTAGCAGGGTATCTGGAGGTAAAGTGTGAACTCTAAGGAAAGAAGTGAAAAAAGCAAACAGCTGGACTTCCTGTCTTGAGATAGCTGGGGAAATGGAAGAAGTCCATAGGAGCATCAGCTAGAAAAATGTGATCTCTTGCAGTAGATACTATTTATTTATTTTTATAGCAAAATAAAGCTTTATGCAATGATACACATTTAGAAAGCATTAGGTAGCAAAAGATGTGAGAGTATTCTGACAAGTAAGGACTGTAGTCACAAAGGCCAAGATTGAAGCAGAAACAAAGGCAGCATCAAGGGAAAGGGTTTAAATTAGGAACCAAAAGAAGAAAGAGAGCAGCATCTATGTAAGTTTGTTATAATTAAAACAATATTTTGATTGATGCTTATGCAACCATATTTTTAACCTTAATTGCAGCATTGATGAGGCTACTTGTGTTTTATACAGCTACTATTTGATATTGTTATTTGATAGTATCACAGTGAAGTTGTCATCAGCAGTCGAATGCCTTGATCTCTGGTGCTCATAGAGGGTGATATAGTTCAATGTCAAAGTCACTACCAGTGTCTCAGACTGTCCCCACCAAATATCTTCAGTGCTTGAAAAAATGGATTTTGTTCTTAGTGGAAAGAATCACACAAATACAATTGCTCTGAATGTGAAACCTCAAAGTAAAATTCTTGGTGTAACTACTTCCCAAAATATAACTTTTGCTCAAAATTAGTTTTGTTTGTGCATTCCAAATTAATGTTTGTATTTAAGTGGGAAGGGATGTTCATGAACTATCAGCATGCTAAGTCTCTTATATTCTCTGCTCTACTGCCCTTTTATATGGGATGTTGTGTTGTTGCTGTTCATAGTAGGTTTATTTTTCTGGAGGGCAGCCAGGAATTTCCATTTCCACAAGTATAGTTCACTGGTAAAAATACTGTAGGCTTTCATGAATTCATTTTTTGGGAGAGACATAGTGCAATTTAAAAAACTGTAGGAAGAAACAACCCTGAAAAATCACATTTTTCTTTGCTACACTTAGTTATTACTTTCTCAGTAATAGTTAATTACATGCTGTATTGAAAATCCTTCATTGCACTGACAAACAGTTGAGAAGCAGCAGGAGTTTATGAAGCAAATACCTGCTCTTACATACCAATTCATGGAACTGGGAAACTCTTACAGACAGCAATATAGGCGAGGGTAGAGAAGATAGTGGGAACAAGCTTTAGCTGATGGTGTCAGAGGATTGCTGCTGGAACCATCTATTAAACTTGGATTCCCGGTATTGGACTAGATAATCACACAGAATTGATAGGATAGCACAGCTTGCAATGGCAGGAATATGTTTGCAGAAAATTTATGTCAAGGTTGCCTTGGAGCTGCCAGCATCATACCAATATAAGATTTCCTTGTCAGTAGACATGCATTTTGTCATAAACATTTGTAAACTTACCATTTCTGCCTGCTTCTGGTCAGTTGCAAACCTATTTGAAACCACTGCCATGTCATACCTAACACTGGGATCAACAGAAATGCGGGACTGAATAAAAAAGTGAGGCAGGAAGACACCTTATGATGAAACATGTGTATGAAAAGCTTCATTTTCACAAATGGCAGCTTTAGAAGCATAGTGTATTTGTTAAAAACAAACAAACAAAAAAACAAAAAACCCAACAAAAAAAAACCAAACCAGACAAACAAAACAAAACAAAAAAAAAACAACAAAAAAAATCCCCACCAGACCAAACATAAAAAAAACCCTCAACCCAAACTTTAATCCTTTTTTTCCTCTAAGGAAAGCATCCTAGTTTGATACTGTGTTTTACCTTGCGACAAAGTATGCTGTACTGGGGACACTGCACAACCACAGATCTGCGAACATGAAGGTGCTTTCATTTCTGCTCTTCAGGTTGTCAGTTTTAGAACATAGATATCCATTAATAATTCTCAAACATTTTAATTATGGAGATACACATTTAGACCTTCAGGCATATGCTTGACTTTTAACAATACAAGAAGCTGTGTTTTGTATACATTCTGTCTTTAGTTAGGTGAGGCTCAGACAAGCTGGGATTGTGTCGACAATTGGTCAAAAATAACATGCTCTAACAGGTTTTCAGGTCCTTGATGTTGATCTCCTTGCTAAGGAACTTTCTGGAGTGTTCTGTGATTCCCAACTAGTCTATGTGCTCAGATTTCTTTTACAAATAAAACACAAAGTGCAGAGGAAAGGGAAAAAAAGTGAAAAAGTTAATAATTTTCTGCTCTGAAGTTGAGCCTGCAGCAGACCCATCCACCTAGAGAGTAATGGTAATCTAGAGTGGAAATACTTCAGATTTGTATTCCCATATGCAAGTGGAATTCTGCTTCTGAACATAACAGGTTCACAATTAGTAAATAAATGTCAGGATCTTCTGCATGGGGTCTCTGAAATCTGAATTCTTTACATAGCATGTTATTTGCAGAAAGAGGCCCTCATGGAACTTCCCTCTGCATTCACATGGTAAGAAAGCAAGTGCCTGAAAGAACTCTGCAAGAGAACAAAAGGACAAAACCAAAGCAAACTAAAAAAAGTGTCACTTAGCAATGCATTCTGTACCACTCCAGAGGGACGGTCTTTGTCACAGATATTTACATGTTATGAGAAGAATTTATTGAAAAGCAGAGAAACATTTGCACAAAGCCAAAACCAGAAGTAAATGGTATATTGGTTGGTTTTTTTTTCAGTGCTGTAAAGATCAAGTTAGAAGAAAAGACACAAGTGAAAAATGTAAGTATACATGCATTTTTAAAAGTAACTAATTTGGAAAAAGGTGGTTTGTTGTTGTTTTTTTTTTTTCCACTTCCTACTTCTCTTTTCTACTCCTATGCTATTTGTACAATTTGGTTCAATGTACTGAGTGATAGTTCTGTTTGGATTTATTTTTATATATGTAACTTTGTGCCTATGAAAGCTTCAAACTGGTAAAAAAAAAAAGGAATATATATCTTTAGAAAACTGAGTGTTGGAAAAGTGGCAGACTAGAAAAATTGCACGGCTTAATATTTCTTTTGGTGCTTTCATGACTGTTTAAGAAACTGAGAATCTGGAAGAATGAGAAAGATGGGAAAAAAACCTTCAACATTGTTCTTATTATTGTATTATATTGCAAGAAGCCGAAAAATAATAAGACAGTATATTGAAGTAATTTCAACATTTTCATTAATTACTGTCTCCAAATCTTTTAAGGATTATAATTGAAAAAATCTGTAGGAAGAAAAAAATATATCTATAACAATTGTCTTCATTCTTCCAGGCAATTTTTTTTTTTTTCTAGAAAGTCTTGCATATTTAGACATCTCATTTTTCCCCACTTCTGGTCGGTTTCCTTTCCAGCAGACTGCTACAGATCTCATTCCAAATTGGTGACAGTGTACTTTTTATACTTTCCCTTCTGGTGCAGCACATTCGAATGATAAAAAGCCATATCATGTGAATGTGCTCACTGAGTACATGATACCCAGGCATCATGCATATTAGTTTTCCTCATGGATTGATTGGTGTCGTGCTTTAGGTTACAGGTTTTGTAGTTTCCTGTGAGGTACATTTCCTAGTGTGACATTGTACACTGTCCAAGGTATATTTCACAGCTTTTTTTAATTCCATTTTATTTTAGCATTTTATCAAGTATAATGCATAGCATTTTTTATAGCAAACTCTTGCTAGGAACATTTTAAAGCATAAACTTGCATATGTATGAAAATATATAGAGATGACAGGGCATGGATAAGGCAGGAGGTAGAGAGTATTTTTAACCTCTAACATTCTCAACACTCAGTGCAAAGCTGCATTTATTTTATAGTGGAATTTGTACATGTCTTCCAATGATAAAAAAAAAAATAATTTAAGGCACAGAAAGTGTCATATTTTGGCTCTAATATTACAAGGCAGAGACACCTTGCTGTTTGTGGCAGTAATGATAACTATGTTCTTTTATCACTTTAGAAGGAATCCTTATGAGGAATAAAAATCCTCAGTACCTTCCTGATCTGTTCTTCTTAAACAAGCAAGTTTTCTGCTTCCTGGCTGCACAAGTGAATGACATTTTACTGTGTAAGAAATGTGAGAGAAATACACATAGGATTAGTTGCTTGTCCTCCAATAATCTCTTAAATTCCTTTAGCCTTTCGTACCGCTCACCACTGTGTCACAATGACATGTTAAACAGCCTGAGTTATTTGTTTGTTCACAGTTTCTGTGAGCAGTGTGTTTTTCTGAAAGGCTGGACAGCAAGGTCAAAAGCTGCTGCTTTGTTTTGTCCTGGATTTTTCACCCTTTGAAGGGAGAGAGAGATGGTGTTATCTCCAAGAGCGAGTTTAGAGGCTTTGCTGGACAACCTTTGGCAAGTGTAGGGTGGAGCAGGCAGGGAGCCTGCAGCTGGCGTGCGAGTCAGTGAGAAAGCAGAGAGCACAGATACAGAGGTGACAGAAAGGAAACTTTCTAAGACAGTCAGAGGGAGTCTGCTGCAATCCACTGTGAAAACTGCACGAAGGAGAACAAGGTCAGAAGGAAGGACAGGCACAGTGGTTAGGGGAAAGATTTGTTTGCAAATGGTTTAAGCTGTTTTCCCCAGAAAATCTTCCTTTCCTCTATTGTAATAGTTACTCTGTCCTACCTTGTCGCCTTATGAATTATTATTTTTAACAGTAACGGCCCTCTTTTGTTGTTTGATATGAGGATTAATTTTGGCACACCTACTTCATGGCTCTGGCTGACTCAGTGTCACATCACATTGACCCACAATTTGCACAATGAACAGGCTCTCAGACACCGGACAAGAGGGAAGACTTACCAGTCTACATCCAGAAGAACTGAGGTGGAAAAAGACAGTTTCCCAAAACAGGGAAGGGAATATGAAGGTAACATTTCTGAACTGGATGTAGGTGAGAGTATTTCTTCGCTAGTGCCTAGTCAGCTGCTGCTGGGAGCTTATTAACCTCTGTGTATGGCCATTGAGGAATGAATTCCTATCAGTTTACAAGGCATAGCAAACGTTATAAGGCAGAAGATGGAAAACGACATGATAGGACAAACTGAGAGCAGTCTGAAGGGCACATCTTTTTATTAAGCCTGCCAAACACTCCCTTCTTTAATAGCAGACTGCAGATCTTTCCAAGTTTTGTAAATAATTTGGTGTTTCTTTCCTCCTTTACAGTAAATATACAGCATATATTTAAGACTGGCCTTAGACTTTGAAAACCTTACCCTCCCTTTCCCTGGTTTCCCATAGTTGTGTGTTCTCCAGCACCAACACTAATTTACTAATTCCAACACCTTTACTAATTATATGCTAAAATTGTGACATTAACATAAATTTTATCCAACTGCTCCTAATTGCCATTGGAAAGTTAGAAATATGAATAAAACTGAAAATACCCTTGTAAAAGCAAAAGGGAATCAGTCAGTCACTGATCACTAAAATGAGGATGATACAGGAAAGAAAAATGCTGCCTTTCAGTAACTTTGCCCCTCCCAAAGTATAACCAGTTAGATAATGACTGTACTAATATCATTCTAAATTAAATGAGATTTTTGTAAAGGTTGAAAGGGAGATGGGCTCTGCAGAGGGACCTGGACAGGCTGGATAGGTGAGCCTAATCCAATGGTATGGGCTTCTACAAGACCAAGTGCCAGGTCCTGCATTTTGGCCACAACAACTCCCTGCAGTGCTACAGGCTGGGGACAGAGTGGTTGGAGAGCAGCCATGCAGAAAGGCATCTGGGGATGCTGGTCAACAGCCAGCTGAATGTGAGCCAGCGTTGTGCCCAGCTGGCCAAGAAGGCCAATGGCATCCTGTCCTCTATCAGAAATAGTGTGGCCAGCAGGACCAGGACAGTGATTCTTCCCCTGTACTCAGCACTGGTGAGTCTGCACCTCGAGTTCTGTCTCTGCCCCTCAGTTTAGGAAGGATATTGAGGTGCTAGAGCATGTCCAAAGAAGGGCACCGAGGCTGATGAAGAGGCTGGAGCACAGGTCCTATGAGGAGCAGCTGAGGAAGCTGGGGTTGTTCAGCCTGGGGAAGAGGACGCTCAGGGGGGGATGTTATCACTCTCTACAACTCACTGAAAGGAGGTTGTAGTCATGTGGGTATCAGTCTCTTCTCCCAGGTAACCAGAAGCAGGACAAGAAGGCACAGTCTTAAACTGTGCCAGGAAAGGTTTAGGTTAGACATTAGGAATAAGTTCTTTTCAGAGAGAGTGATAGGGCATTGGAATGGACTGTCCAGGGAGGTGGTAGAGTCACTCTCCCCGGAGGTATTTGAGAAGAGACTGGCTGTGGCACTTAGTGCCATGGTCAATAATAGACAAGGTGGTGTTGGGTCAAGGTTTGGACTCTATAAGCTCAGGGGTCTTTTCCAACCTAGTTGATTCTGTGATTCTATGAAACCACATGGGAAATAACTGCAGAAACTTAGACAAAAGAGAATCAGGTCCATGGTGATAGGTCCTTCAGAAAAGTCTGTAAATGGCTTGAGATGAAGTATGTAGGTATCATCTTACTGTGTATCTAGTAAAGGTGTCTTCTCTCTTGACTTTGACTTTTCTTTTTCCACAACCCCCTCTTTAGCACTGCTTTGGTAGAGATGTGTAGGTTTGTAAAGAATTTTTCAAGGAAATAAGTCAGATGATTACTCAAAACATGAATCATTTCTTCTGCTTGAGTGCAATAAACAAAGGACTTTTCTATTGCCTGCCAGAGGGCCAAACAGACCCTTGCCAATGTCTCAGGGGCTGAAGACAATAGGTAGATGCAACCAGCACAGGTTTTTCCCTCCAGTGAATACACAAAAAAATAATAGTTTCTTGTAGCCAAGTTTTGAACCTAAGGAACATAATGCAAAGTCTTAACAGCCTACGGGTTTCCAGGAAGGGAGTTGGGCAGAAAGTCCATAGGTTGTCTAGAATGTAAACTGAATTGATGTGTATGTATGTACTTTGGTGGCTTGTGTACATCCCATTTATGATAACTTTGCTTCTTCTTTGCATGTATAGTTATCTCACACAATTTTTATTTTTTTTTAATAGAAATTATTTTAAAATTCCATTTTTTTGTAGATTGGAAAGACCACCTTTACAAAATATTTTGCTGATACAACAAAAATAAATCTCTTCACAAAGTTATGCAAAACTGAAGTAAAAGTAAAGCAGTGCAGGTTCAGTTGGACAAAAATAAAATTAAAACCAAAACAAAACCAAGAGAAACAAGCTCTTATCTTCAGTATTAAAAAGCAAGATAGCCTATGTGATTGTTTCTCAGTGTTTTGGATAAGTCTCTCACCTTTGTCAACTGAGCTGTGGTGATGCTTTCACAGATAACATGAAAACATGTTATCACTGAGTCATTTCTGACCTTATTCAAAGATCTCTCTTTCTTTGCTTTAGTCATCAAAAAGCTCTGTGCACTGTTGTGCAGCACCCTTGGTGTCAACAATACTTTGTTGCTGGTGAGCTGAATCTCCAGCACAACAGCAGGTAGCTACTGATCAGTAGCGACTGAAGGTGACATGTTTCCAGAAGATGCTGGCTGTGAGCTTCTAAGCCCTCTGGAGAACAAAATTTGGCATGATGCACACCCAGAATCTTAAGCAGCCTGTTTTATCCCAATTCTTTAGTTGTTACTGATCTATGCAGCTCTGAAAGAACTCTTTTTACACAAAGCAGTGTTTGCTTTATGAATGTCAAAATGTCAGTTTTAAAGGTGAATATGATCCAAGCAGCAATCACATTCTTCTCCACAGTTCTCGGTGCTTGTTGCCAAAACTATTGTTTCTGTCATTAGCTTTATTAGCTGTTTAACTTAATTAGCTAAATGACATTATTTAGTGGCAAGTTCTCCCGTACATCTCCACTAACCATTGGATACTTAATGTGGATTTTATTCATGTAGATATGCTGGCAGGTGGGCAAAAATGAGATGGACAGGGGACAGAAAGGAATTCCAACAGAGAGGCCCTTCCTATCCATAGTGTTTGACCAATAAGGATGAAAAATGAAAGGACAAGGACTGTTTCCTGTGGCAGATTTCTTTAAAGCCTTTGCTTTTAAGGCACAAGAGCTAATTGCTATCAAGAGAATTGTGCAAAGGTGGCAGGTAGAAAACAGGTGACATATAAAGTGAAACCTGATTTCCAGGTGCTCTTGCCCGGGCACAGAGGGAGCATCTGCTAGATACCTCTTTCCTTTCCCTTACTTATTAAAAAAAGCAACTCCCAGGTGTTTTCCAGACAGTAGAAGTGGCTTCAATCACATGCTCCCCCTGGAAATCTTCTTCATAGAGGAAATAATAACAGGGCTCCAGAGGGTTAACTGCATTCTCCTAAGGACAGCACAGCATGCATAGTATCATTTAGTATGAGACTGTCAGACATATGATGGTGGATGACCACTACAGGATTGTATTGTATTTAGTGCCAGTACCATTGCAGTGTCATCCAATGCTTGATAGCTATCAAAGGGTGTTTATTTACTTTGCTGTACTACTTTGATGGATATTGTGCCTTGGCTTTCATTTCCCTGTGCTTTTGGCTTTCATTTTCCTTTTTAATATAACTTGTAATTCTGTGAGATCTACACAGATCAGTTTTATGTAAAAGCATCTTCAAGTTCTTTCACTGTGTTTTCAGCTGTTTCTTCCTTAGGCAGAGGGCAACTTTTCTAGGTTTTTCTATCTGTATGTGCCTCGGAAAACAGGGTAATGAGCCTGGTATAGTTTTCTCAGGAGGAAATCTAACCCCCTTGCTGCCAAAAGATACGGGTGATTTTTCAATGTTCATTTAAGCATAAACTGTACGCAGATCATCCCTGGTGAATTTGTAGGGGTGTGACCAGACGTAATATATATTCCACCGTAGAACCATCTGTTTATCTACTGGCTTGTATAATATAGTATGTTGCAATTGAAAATGGATTCGCATCTGTAGAGGAAATTGAAGTGTAACAATGAATTCCAGAAACTAAAGTAGGACAAAATAGAACTGTGTATGGACCACCTGGAAGAGTCACACATGTCACAGCCTACTTTCTTGTGGTTACATCATGTGCAGAAAATAAGGCGTCAGAAGCCCCAACTCAGCTGAATTGTTTGAGGTATCTGTTGTTTATGGACTGGTCATTTTGTGAAAGGACTTGCCATTTCATTGAATCAAACGTTCTGCAGGCATATAAGAATCCAATTTGCAATATCCAGTCGAGGTCTCTCACATGCTGAACACCCATCCAATGTGCTAAAACAATGACATAAAGGACCAACAGCATCTAAAACTATAATGCAAGACAGGGACTGAGCAGAAAAGACTGCGGATGCTTCTAAAGTCCCTTCGGTGGGACTCTACTGGAGACTATTTTTATAGAAAACCCTTAACAGTCAGATCTTAAATGTTCTCATGCTTTGTCTCCACACTTTGTACCTTACAAATAGTTGAAAATTCTTGTTTTTCAGCTGCCATTGTAATTAGCAAAGCTAAATGGCTTTCACTTTTAAAACCGTGAATCACAGCTAACTTCTTAATGTCACTGCCATAAACATGTGCTTTGACATCTTAAGCCCTTTCATTGTGAGAATGCCTTTTCTTCCCTTGCATATACCTCTGTTAGTAACAGTCACGTATCCCTACCCAAATAAGTTGCTCATCAAGCATCTCTCAACCTAGCTGAGACAGCTAGTGATCAGTAGTTTTGTAAGTAATTTTTCTCATACTTTTGTTTATGTGTTAAGGGCTTAATTTAGCCTTCCTCTTTTCTAAAACTTTGGCTGTAGTTCACCCTGAAACTTCACAATGTGTTTTGCTGTGTTCAGGGGAATTAAAAAAGAAAAAAAAAATCAGTTGCGGACAATTTATCTCATCTCAGAGATTCTTTTCCACTACCAGTGCTGAACAGTTATGTAAATTTGAAATTTAAAAAAAAAAAAAAAAAAAAAGAAAAAGAGGAAATCTTCTGCATGTCACCTGTGGGTGACTGCATTTCATTGGCATCTGAACTCATTCATTTTCTTATAAAGGAGATTGGATCCTTCTGTATGAATGAAACACAGATAAAAGTTGTTGTTGTTGTTGCTACCAAATCACATACATACCTAGTGAAACTTCACTGATTTTGTCACATTTCAAGAAGGTGAATTCAACTTAATACTTTGAAAACCATTAATAACTTGAGAAGCAATTGAAATAAAATGCCTTAGTGTTTATGAATAATGTGCATTGGTCACTGATAAAGAGTAAAAATATTCTGCACAGCTATGACATTTCACCTACCTCTCCATGTGAATATAAGGCCATCAGAAATGGATACCTTGAATCTGCATCTCTATGTTTGTAACTGTAATTATAGTATTGAAATTCAGATGCTGTGCTGGATACAAATGCAGTACAATTTCATTCTCTTCCAGGTCAACAGGGAGGTTGATAAGGATCCAGAGAAGAATCTAAGTACTGCACTACCTAATTTCTCGGATCTCTGTGGACAAATTATATTTTCTCCTTTTTTATAATGCATGGGAAAAGGGAGATGTCACAGAAACTTGTGAGCCACTCAGGGATTCACATGAAATAATAAAGCTCTTTGAAAAAACTATGGATAGAGAAAGGTATCAAACCCTTACTCAGGAAGACATACTTATTTCTTTGGCACAAGAATTCTTTCATATAAGAGCCTGAGACACCACTTCTACATGCTGCTATGCAAAACCTGACAAATAAAAACTGAACAATAAGAAAATGTACAGAGAAGTCCCAGCCACTCTCAATATAGGAACAAAGTACTGATCTCAAAGAAGACGAGGGTTAGAAGTGAGGATTCAGTTCTCAGTGTCTGTCTAAGGAGACTACTAAGATACTGGATAAAAGTGGTTTATGTGATGCTGATCAGTTGACCATACCGGAAGTCCCTGGTGAGACCAGCCCTTTGACAGCCTTACCAGGGTATAAGCAAAAAGCTGTACACTAGCATGAGAATCTCTGTTATAGAGATCATTGGACAGGGAATAAAGGTCTTCAGTGTTCTATAGATGTAGACGGCACTCCAGCAAGGCTTCTGTGCAACATGATAAAGCCATAGTATCGGTGCTTGGTGTGCAAGTCCTTTTGCAGATAGAGCCTAATGTGACAGAAACACAGTCACAGTACTTCCCATACCAAAAGATGTTTATACCAGATCACTAACATAGAGTCTAAATTTGTTGTGAATTCTTCAGCACTGCAGCCTGCATTTTTCTTAAAGTTTTCAGATTCCATAGACCTCCAGTGTACGCTGTTGTCCTGTCATTAACATTACGCATCAGCATACAGACAGACTTCTTGTTTTCTAAAAGATGAAAAGGTGCTTGTCATAACTGTAAGTAGCTGTCTGTGATCCAAATAGCACTGAAAATAACAATTTCTTAATCCCTTTTTGTTTTATCTGTGTTTAAGCAGACTAAAGAAGAAGTTTAAAGACTGTAAGAGACTCTCAGAAGTCCATGTAACTAATTGAAAGATCATGAAGAAATATGGAGCAGTATTTAGGAAATAATTAATATCCTCTGGAACAAAGGTTTCCTTTTTAGTAAAAGGCATTTCTGTTTTCCTGTTGGATTCCATGAACTGTCAGAAACATGAATTAAAAGTATGGAAATATTTCAGAGTAGAAGTAAGGCTTATCTTCTTAGATCCACCTGTCTTCTCAGAGATTTAATTTCTTTCTTCACCTGAGAAATATCAGGATACATAACAACAAAAATTATTAGAAAGAAACAAATGCATAGCAAAATATGAGCAAGAAAGAATTGCAATGCCTGTGCAGAGCCAAGTATTTCAATTTTTGAGTGTTTGGAGACCTCTGTGGAATTCTGCAATTTATGAAATAAAGAATTATCACTGCTTTCAAAAAAGTTTCAAAATAATTTCTAAATGCCTAAATTAAAAAAAAAAAAAAAAGGAAATTTCATTAAAGAATAAAAGTGTTTAAATGTTCAATCTGGACAAGTTGTCTCAGTGCCTTCCTTTACTGATCAAGCAATGTACAGAGGAAATACCAGTGCTTAAGTTGTCAAAGAATCTAAATTTATGAGATATTGTATTTATTATTTCTCAAATAATCAGACATTTAAATAGCAAAGAACTATAGGGAACAATGTACCAAATTTGCGAGTCATAAAACAGTGCTGTTGTGTTCTGTGAAACTTCCAGGTGTGAAAAGTGTCAGAATTTCATTCCATGTCTTTGTCTTCAGGTATCACCAGCAGGGAAATTGATTTCTTTTTTAATTCTTGAAGGACCCTTCTAGCTGTTAGACAGAACTACTAGACAGATCAGCCAGAAGCAGAAAATGGGATTTTTCTGTATCTTTGGTGTTACTGAAAATGGGTTATAACTGCCAAAACTATCACTTGTGTTGTAGAACAAATTCTCTCCTGATGTAAAATGACACAATTCCATTGACTGCAATGACGTTATACCTAATTTATGCCAGGAGAATACGTAGCTCTTTATCCATTTATCTATAAGCTGGTTGCTGTGACTTAATTTCAAATGAATTATGTTACTGTTCTTGGTCTATGCCCTTGCAGCACTTTATTACTTAGAAGGCTAGTTCAGCAGAAATAAATAAATATGTGATTTGCAGTCTCAGCAAACATCCTAGCCAGGAACAATGGCCTCTCTGCAGTGTTCCAGACTAATTGCCCCCAATTTTCTGCTCTAACCTTCATACGCAATTCATTCCTTTCTTGCACTATTCTCCTTACTATTTTTCCATCCAATCCTCATGTTCAGATTTTCTCCAGTGTCAGCAAGTCTTTAACCATCAGCTCTTACATATTCAAATTCCTTTAGAGAATAACTTTCTCTACAGTGATCATAAGAAACATGTATTACATTTAAGAAAGTACATTACTTAAGAAAAGGATATGCTTTAAATCTTTCCTTCTTAAGCTCTTCCCCTGAATTTTTGTGTTTGATAGTATACTCTGGCATTTATGGTACCAAATACTGTCATTATAATTGTGTCTTGTGCTTTACTAGTATATCATCGTCCAATGTTTTCCTAATTTCACAGTCAAAACCTGCCATCAAATGTCATAAGCAGTTTAACTGATATTAGTACAAGTAGGAAGATTTTTTTAAGCTTATTTTAAGGCTGATTGGCAGCAACTGCCTGTCCAAAAACTGAATGCAATAGCAGTAAGTTAATGATAAGCATTAATAAATCATTCTTGAGGTCATTTTTTAGGTACTAAGGACCTTTAGATGATTAGAGAACATGTCTGAAAATTGTTCTGGGCATGTACTTAACAGCCTGTGACTTTGGAAGGAATTAATCCAGAACAGTGACTTAATTTTCTCATTAAGTCTTCTACATTTTAAGAAGTTGTTTGTGGGGCCTGTTGGATTCAGTGGTGTACAGGAAGGATGAAATTAAAGAAAATGTTATGAGTGAAGTAAGTAGTTCCTGGTTACTTACTTTCGGGGACACCCACTCAATTTAACAGAATTGGTTTCCACAGTCCAGCTGCCCTTCTGCTGAGCAGTTCAGCCAGGCATGAAGCCTGAGTCTACAACTTTTTTGTGCTTATCCACTATGAAAGACAATGGATCATTCTGTTGAGTACAATAATTAGGTAAAAAGTAAAAGCAATATTCATGAAAGCCATGATACCTATGAAATGAAAATGTTGTTGGATTCTTTTATTAAGTCTCATGTAAGAAAAAAAGCACATTTTACGTACGAATGGGACTTGCCTCTATCTGCGTTATGTTGAAAGTTAAAGTCTGAGCTATCCACTGTTGATGTGTTTTCCACATACACCTTTTATCCTTCCTTCCCTTTAGGTTTCTTCCTCTTGCTTCTGTTCAGCTCCTGCATCAGTCTGGACTGGGGGAAATCTATGCCTGGTTCCTACTTTTTGGATTATAACTCTTTCTTCTTTATTGAACCATTAAAATGACTATAATGTATCCACCTTGTGGCTTATCTGACCTGGTGTTCTCTGTCTAGTATCCCCTGTAGACACTTAAAAAGAGCAATTATGAAATAAGATTATCAGTATGGAAAATTTTACTCCTAGTCTCATTTAGTTAGCATTGATATAATTTTTGATAAACTGGAGAAGAACAGAATATACTCTTGCATCACCTTTTTTATATTGTATGCAGTTCCAGTGTCCCTAGGGTGCTCCCAAGCACAGAATCATAGTATAATATTGTATTCGTCTATACGTTCAAGGTCTTGATAAAGTCTTTTCCTGCTGTCCTTTGTCAGTGCGTTGGGCCATATACTCTGGGTAGCTTTTTGCAAGCATAGTTAGGTTCATTACAGTTTAAAAAGAAATTCTTAAGTGACTTTGCTGAGGGGAAAATTTTTTCCTATCTAACAGATAGGAACATCAATAACATGGATAAAACAGCCTAGATGTTTTTTCCTATCTAATACACTTAAAAAAAGATATTTTCTACAGCTCCATAGATTATTAACTTTCCATCAGAGAAATATGTTTGTAAAATCAAAATAGACTTAAATTTTATTTTTTTTTTCAGTGTAGGTTCTTGATAGTGCATTTATATCATGGTTCTAAATGTAGTTAAATGTACTTTAAAATGAAATTATATTGACATTTTTGACATGTTGAAAGTATTCATGGTACTAGTCTTGTACTTCAGTTGATGTGACTTTGCACATCAAAGGGCTCTTTGACTTTACCCCAATGCTCTCCGACTCCCCAGTGCTCACTCATGCCTGTGTCCCTCCTTTTCTGCCCCATGCCTGACTGTAGTAAATCCTGTTTCTTTTCACTGAAGTATCAGATACACTATTTGCATTGTACAAATGAGTGAGTATAATTACCAGAATATGTGAGGAAAGAGAGTATCTGTAGTGCAATAGCCTGTGTAGAAAACTGTCTTAGTACACCAAGAGTCATTTGAAAGCCTGACATTAAACAATTTTTTTAATCTTTCTATTTACTTCAGGACAGTTATTCTATATGGTTGCTCTACAGAAAGCCATACACATTTATGAAAATATTAACTTATAGAATCATAGAATCACAGAACAGTCTGAAGTGGAAGGGACCTTTAAAGGTCATCTAGTCCAACAATGAGCAGGGACCTCTTCAAATAGATCAGGTTGCTCAGAGCACTGTCCAAGCTGACCTTATGCAATACCTAGCTGAAGAATGTAAGGAATCTTCTTTTTTCTCTGTACATTATCCTTTATTATTGATTTTAAATATCACTATATGAGGAGTTGGTTGTTTGTTATTTTAGTTAAAAAAATAAAATTAGAATGCTTAAATTTCATTGCTGTTTGTATGAAGGTGTGATGCTTAAATTTTAAGCTAGTATTGCCAAAATAATCCAACCACTTCATGCGCAATTTAGCAAGCTAGAACTACGGAAATTCAGGACAGAACAAAATAAATTTCTGTACTTTACTAAAAATGTCCATGTTTTAGGAACAATTTCAGTTACAAGTTTTAAATATATATTTAATTGATATAAGATAGTTCTTGTAAATTAATTGAGCAAGAAATGGTAATTCCCCTTATAGTCCAGTCAGTTTCTTCCAAAACTACCATTTCTCTCCATCCAATCCTGACTAGCTTCCAAACATGCAGACCAGGTTCTGCATCTGGCTTTATGAAAAGTTTCCTGCATGGAGGGAGGGGATTGAGTTTAATCTTTTCTGTAAGTATAACACCAGTATCAAATGGGTTCATTTATTGCTCTCAAAGTGAAGGTAAACTTAACCTATCAAGTCTTTTAAAGTCTGATCTTCTATAAGTATTAAGTATTCTTAGCATTAAAGATGAAATACGTGGCTCTGCCTTGGAACAGATAACTTTGTTTTTGAGTCGAAAGTCCTTTTTTTTTTTTGCTTACAGTTATCCTGAGTTTTCTGGAGTGGCCAATTATAGTGAATATATATCAAACCTAATACATGTTAAAAAACATCACTAAATTCTGTCCTGTTGCTCTGTTTTGAACGTTGCTTAATTTGGCCCCTTGGCTCATATATTCTTACGGGCTTTCTGTACAAAGTAGCATAACACTTTTCCTCTTAGCATAAGATTTATCTGCCTAGTTTTGGCAGGGGAAAAAAAAAATCTTTCCAGTTTGCCCTATTCTTTCTTTATAGTTAATGAAGAGAAATGGGCACCTCAAGGGAATGATATTCTCATCCTGAGATTGGGATCTAGGATAGGTCAGATGGATTGCCCTTTGGACGTGCCAATTTCTTTACTATTGAGGAAAATTAGAGTGACTGGCTCAGTCTTACGTCTGTAACTTTTAGATGTTTGAAGTTATGTGACATGATCTGTTCTTCCTTATCACAACATTGTCTGAGGGTATGAATAATTAGTTTGCTTCAGAAAATATTACCTTGAAGACAATAGTGTTTTGTCTGAGACCCAAAATGTTAAAGATAATTCAGTGTACATATATTTGGAAAGTTTTGTGCTGCTTTGGCAGGATCTTGGGAGATTTGATGAAGTAAGCAGAGTAAGGACTGGTGCTCACAGGAACATTACCTGTACTTTTTGACACATGTAACCAGAATTTTATACCGGAAAAAAACCCAAAAACAAATTGAAGTGTATTAATGGAATTAATATAATTAATCTCACTTAATTTTAGAAATCTACATGAAGTCTATACGTGATGTACCCTTTGTAAGCTCTTTTTCTAATCAATGGACAGAAATAAGACCTTTCAAGGTACAATACTTCTGACTTATCTTAGGCACTTACTTTAAAATGAGATGAACAATGATCTGAAGGCTTCTGTTTTTCTCCACTGATTTTCAAACAAGAGTGGTGAGTGCAATTTACTCAAGTGAAGATATCAAACCTATATCAAACCTGTTATTCATGGATGGACCAGGAGAAGAAAATAGTATCAAATGGCTCCAACGGGCCAAAAAGTTTTGCTGTAAATGTGAAGTCTCAAAACTGTTTAGTGACCCAAAGCTCTTTAGTGTTACATAATGCTAATGTGTTGCTGTGACATCATTTAAGAGCTGTGACACTGTACAAATATTTATGGCATCATTGTGACATTGATTGATAATGAAGTCAACTTCAGTTGTGAAGAGACAATTATTCCACACACTGCTACCTATTATATAATTTTTTTTGAAAAGAGCTTAGAACTAATTTGCAATAATGGTAGGAAATTAATAACGAGATGCTGAGAACATTTTGATAACATCTCAAGATTTTGAATATGGCCAAACATCATTATGAATACTTTTATTTATGCAATTATTTTTGCATTTTTTGCAGTCTGGAGACTGGAAATGTTTTCTCTATGCAAGCTTCTTTCTCTTTCAGTGCTATATATTTCTCCTTATTCTGTATGGGGTGTTGCTATATCTGTTCTTCCTAAATTTGAGGAACATATTGCTTTTATTGTTCTAAAATCCTTCACCACCATGAAATGGTTGAGAACATTGGCACAGTATTAATTTTTATTGCTTACTTGGAGTTCATATAGATATATAAAAATACTTATGAATAAAATGTTGTTTGTTTGTTGTTTTTTTTTTTTAAATCTCTGACAAAAATATTGCTTTGTAAGCCTTTAAGTTATTTTACCTTCCATTTCAAGATTTCTTTCTATTCACTTCTACATATTGTCCCCACAACCAATTCCCCAGTCTCTTCAGGTCACCTTACAGTGTTCTCCATCACAATGCCTTTATTCCTACACTTTTTTAGTCATCGACAGTTTTATTCATGTCTGTGATGTCTTAGCATATGTGTGCTAAGAAAACTCTGTCAAGAGAGAAAAAACATTATGAGAAAAATAATAAATAAAGCAGTGATTTTGTTTCTTTTACAGCAGGACTTGTATATCTTTTTTTTTTTGTGTTTGAGTACTAATTTATGAATATGATATTATTTTATTCTGAGAAGTGCCAAGCTGTAGGAGTATGAAATTACGCCAAATTGAAGAAAGTCTACAAAACTGCTTGATGAGACCGAGTGTCAAGAGGGAGAGCTACAAGCAAAAACTGTTTCATATAAGAGAAATTCTATTGCCGTTTATCGCGTTGTTATGGGTTTCCCAGTTTATGAATTCACAGTTGTAAAGTTAAATAGCATTGTTGCATGCTATACAAAATAGAGTTTGGTTTTCTTCATCATGTTATCCCTGCTCCCTAATTGGTCAGATTTGCCACAGTGGAGCCTTTCCTTATATGGTTATCTGCACCCTTGTTTGCCCTTTATAGTTATGATCCTCCCCTATCTTTCCTTTCATGTAGGACTCCTCCCGAGTTCAACCCCCTTTCTGGAAAGTTTCATGCTGCCCTCATATAAGGCCATTTTAATAAATCGGCCATTCCATCACACCCCTAACTGAAGTGTGCCACTCCTTACCCTCGAAGAGTCTCGTCACCAAGCAGCCTTGCTTTTCATAGTCTACAAATTGCTGCATATAGGCTCTAGCAACACAATAAATAACAATAGAGTGACACTAAGAGAGAATAAGGTCTAGGGTCATTTGTGAGGTTCCAATGTCATTCACTACATGAAAGTGATCCATAGTCTGTTAAATAGACTGACATATGATAGCCCAATCTTCCTCAACTTTACTTATTTTTAGGAAAAAGGCGCCAAGAGACAAGAAAAGGTTTTCTGTGATACAAAACAATGTGGAGAGGATTATATAAACAACTGAGGGATTTTAATTTTTGCTCTGTATTTGTTATTTATGTCACTTCACTGGTGCTTTACAGACAAGTTTCAAAAAATTACATGACCAGTGATCTGTGGAAAATGCAATCAAATCTTTTCTAATTTTTTCTAGGAAGAGCATTAGACCACTGGGTAGAATGAGATTGAAGTATGGGAGAGTAATTTTTTCTCCATTTGGATGTATTATTTTCTATTTGTATGCCTGAAGATTAAGAAACGACTGATATAGTGTAAACCAGGAAGAGTGAGCATCATAAAAACCACCACCATATGTGTAAATATATCCCAAAAGCACACAATTCATCTCTTGTATAATGCCTTAAATCTGAGTTGTAAAGTTTCATAGGTGTGCACACATGCACAAGAGAAGTGGCCACTAGGGAGCGAGGAGAGCAACAGTCACCTCTGCTTGGGCTGATGGCAGATGAGCACCTTGTACGAGCCTGGTTTCACAGCCATACTCACAGCATTCCCGAAGCACATGCAGGGTATGGACCTTCTTTGGAGAGTAGCAGCTGTGGGCACTTCCACTGAAATGCAGGCGTCCCTTTCCTCTTTACTCAGCCAGACAGTTCCCAGTTCAGACATCTTAAAATTTAGGGATGAAGTGAGACATCTATTTCCTGTCTTTTTCTCTGCTTAGTATTTACACCCATGCCTTTCTCCTGCCCCAGTTTTCAGGTGAGGAAAGAATCCAGGGAACTTGCCTTGTTGTGGATGTTTCCTGTTATTGTGCTCTCACCAATGTACAAAACCAAATGGAGACAATTTAGAAATCTGGACTCTGAAGTGAGTGAATGGGTTACACAGCTGATAAAAAGAGACTTGAATTCAAATCCTTGTGCCCTGAGCTGTTTATGCCTTTTGACGCTGCATATTATCTGGATTAGAAGATCAGAAGCAGGCTGATGAGAACCAGAACCCAGTTTCCTCCGCATCCAAGAAGAGGACACTGACTGCCAAGTCATCTTTCTCTCCTGTTCTCCACTTGCCTCCACAAGTCTTGCATGTCTTTCTGTATAGTCAAATGGCTACATATGAAAGCCAGACTTTACACTCAAACGGACTAAAATGTGAATGAGAATTTCCTCCAGATGAGTTGCAAACTCAGTGCAGATCAATCACTGGGCAAATGCATGTCGCCACAAGGGTATTGTATACAGTCAGAGAACACCGCTGACATCTACTCTTTAAAGAATATAAGCCTGCTCAGTTAGGCCTCCAAACTTTCAAAAATGGACCTGACCACTCATCCTAGATTGACAGAGATTTCTTCTTTCTGAGAAGGGAGTTCTGCATCCAGAAATACATATAGTGTTTCCTATTGACTAGCTTTATGTGCCTCCTTAAAAATGCAAAATGGTTTTGTAGATCATCTTTCTGAGGCTGTATGTAGTCATTGCAGAACAGTCTGTGAAGGTGCTTAAGTCAGGACCTGTGAGCCACTTGGTTAGGGCAAGCTATCTGTGTCTTGCATGTGGTGAAATCAAGAGGGTCAGGTCATCATGTTGTACAGGTACTAACCAGCACTGAATTAGTAAGTACTTCGTGTTCCTCTAAGCAACTATATCTCCTTTCTCTCTTTGCAATACAGAGACCTGAAGGAATACAAGCACAATTCCTCTGAAGGGAGTAAACAGTCAAATTATGTTGGGTTTCATATCAGTCATAACTACTTCTTGTATATATATGTTTATGTCCGGTGATTCCTCAATCTACCAATTCTGATTGCAGTACAGTTCTAGTACCCAATATAGTCTTCAGCACCATCCATAAATGAGTTAAAGGAAAATAGAAGTCTTTTTTTACTTTATCAGTTTGATAATAATACAGGGTTTAATTGACCTCACTGCTGCAGAATTTCTAATTCTGAAATAAAAAGTGAAAAGTCAGGGATCTTAAATTTTGTGTTAATAGATCTTAATGAATCACCCTGAAATAGCTGGCTCAAACAAGTCAGAACACTGTCAGCCAGCTCAGTTTGCCAAGAATCCATTTCTCTTCTCAAAGATAAATGAGGTTCCTCAGTGTGGAGAATACAGAGTGCTAGTGTTATGCCCTTTTATTTTAGAGTTGATTTATTCCAGTTGTGATGAAAGGTCACAAATTTCAGTGTTCTTTTTTTGCTTCCTTCAATTCTTACAAATGAAACTTCCTAGAGTGGGGCTAATAAGACATCTGAAAGTACACTCTGTGTCAGTTATCCTACCATTATCTTTGTGATTCAAATCACCATTATTAAGATATATTTTAATTTTTGTAATTTCTAATGCCTATATTGTGAAGTCCCATCTAGTGCCTAATGAGTTAATATAAAACTTTTGGATCACTACAGGGTATTCTGAATCAATCCCTGTATTACTGAGCACCCCTAATGTTTTTCAACATGCCCTTTGTATGTTGACCTTAGCATGCCAATGAGTTCCTAGGGCAAAAGTGTACTGGGTCAATAAATATCTATCTGCCAGCTAGGTGACTTTGGCTGGTATGACATTGTGTTCTGAAAATGCCAGTTTGTCTTAATTCTGGAGCAAAATCAAATTCAATGATGGTTGATAATTAAAATTTTCAGTAAGTTGTGTTTGGGTGCCACAGGGAGAACATACTTGGAATACTGAATCCTGTTGTATTCTTTATCCTGAAGAATGGAATTATGGATTATGGTAATGAAGTTTATAGGAGATAGGTTACAAAGCCAGTTTCAGAGCTCTGAAAGAAAGGAGATCAAAAGGATCATGTAAAATTATTCTGCATTATGGTCTTATTTAACTTAATAGTGGTGAGCAGAGGAAAGGGCTGGGGGAAGGAATACCCAGAAGAGAAAGGTTGACAGAGTTTCAAAAAACAGTTTATTATAATAAAAAATTCTGGACTAACAGTGTGAGATATACGGTGAAAAAATGTCCTCAAAACTCTGGGCAAAACAAGATGCCATAGGGAAAAAAAAGGTGGAAAATATCCACTTCCATCTTGAACAAATGTTTTCAAGAAGGTTTGTCTGAAGTACAGAATCCTGTGACATCATTGTCTTCAGGATACCTAGATTCATTCTTAGCTGTGATATTCTTATATATTCTAGGTCGAATTATTTCCTGAACTGTTATTTTAAAGTTTATAAAAGAGCAATAATGGAAATTGTGATCACAATATTTTTAATCATGATATGGTTCTTCTCAAGATATGAGAAGAATACAATAAAAAGTTAGTAGCCACAGAGCTGAAAATGGGACTTCTGCTGCACAAGTTGCAGGTCCAGTGAATAATAGAAGAGATGATCAAGTGGCACAGATATCTTAAGTACACTGATAGTACTTCAGAGAACAATTGTCCAAAATTAGTTTTGAATATTTGATATAAACTAATGCTGTATTTGCTATTTATATAATTAGAAATACATCCTAGTGCTTCACTTCAACATTTCTTTGTTCAATTAAAGATGATTCTTCCTGTTCAGTTCAGTAACTCTACTCAATTCCGTTCTTCCTCGATTTTACTTAATTTCTGACTTGAAGACTCTTACATTCCTCTTTAGCTTTTTCTTCTTTAGGCTAAAGAAAAAAAGAGGCATTTTTTTTGTCATAGGTTATACCATTTAGGTATTTGATCATGCTTCATTTTCTCTTTCAGACTATCAGCAATTAGTCCACCTTTCTGACATATGGCGCTGAAATCTCATTGCTCCTAGCCAGGACTATATTTGTCAATATGCTTGTTCAATATCATTATAGTTCTTGTTGCTAGACCAAATAAAGGAAAAATGATAAGTCAATTCACTAAGATCACTGCTGATGAAACTTGTGCAACTCTTGCTAGACGGGTCTTTTGCTTTTCTACTCTTCTTAATAACCCTACACAGTACACATACTTTTATTAATTTCTTCATGTTTTATGGTAGTCCATTCATTCAGGAATTTCCTGAAATAAGGCCCAGGTTCTAAGGTTGAGCCGTTTTCTATTAGAACAAGAAAGCACCTTACAGCCACTTTTGTTAAATGCAGAAATACAAATCTGTTTCGTGTAAGTGAAGTCAAAATCCAGCACTTTAAACTGCAACTTTGTCTTTACTATAATATTCATAGCTTTTCATTATTTTAAATAATTCCTTCTGCTAGAATGTGGCTCAAAAATGTAAGTTATTTAACAGATATAATTAGGTTGCTAAGCATTAACAGTTAATTATCATATTAATAAACAGTTATTACTCGCATTCTATACTGAACCATGCCAAAGCAGCATTACTATGTATGCATTGCTCTTAGGCAACGTAATTGTCCTTAAAGGAAATCATTACAATTTAAATGAAATTGGGAGCTACTGGTTAGGGAAGGCTTTAGGGCATGCACAATACATACTAAGCAAGGAACTGTAATTTTCCCAAATCACATCTTTTCAGTAATTTCACATCACAGGGCTATCTCTGTTTAGTTAAGAGGAAAACAGTTTATTTTTGCCTTGCAATTTTGCAAGGGCATTATTTAATCAAGGACAAGCCTGTCCTCAAAATGAAGGCAATGCAGAGTCACTGCATTGTATTATTTAATATGGCTTAGTAAACTATGACTATAATTTAAAATTTGTTTTATTTGAGACTATATTCTAAGGAATGGATTTGTGGTGGCACTAGCACATGCTGCCCAAGCAATGTGAAGCATAGACTGAAGGTTAGAAATACCCTGAATAACATCCAATATTAAACATATTTCTGTGTAGAAATAACTGTGTCTCTTTTTGATTATTAGATTTTTCCTTGCTTTTTGCATGCTATTTCTCTGCGTTTAACAGATACACTAAAGAGTTGTTCTCCTCTTTGACATTTTTTGTTGTACAAAGGTTAGTTGTTTGACTTAATCTCTCTGACATCTATTAAAATACAAGGAGTTTGAGCATTAGTTCCTGTTATCTTCTTAGAATGATAGCTAATTAATGTTTTACACTGCCATAAACATTTCCTTAGTTTAAGTGAATGACTCACATTTGCAAAAAGGTTTTAACATATGTGGGCGCTAAGAATTTTTCAGATGAATTAGCAAAAAGCTCAAGGTTAGCTTTATTAATAAGCCTTATTTGACAAATGTGACACATGGCAAATGAAGTGGCTCATAAAGCTCTTTAACAAAACAATCTGTAGCCTGTCTTTCTCTTTTCAGCAGCAAGGCATATTAGAACTTTTGGGTTTTTTTGCAAAAAGAGTGCCAAAATAGTTAAGTAAATTCTCATACTAACAACATAAGTCTGCCTTGCATTTTCTTTTTCATACTCTTTGAATCCTTTTTCTTTCAAATATGTTAGGCTAAAGCAAGAGTGACTCATCAGTATACCGTTGAATTGTGTCAATAAAAAACCAGAGTGTGATAGATGTCAAGCCAAATACAGAATACATACATCAAAAAATCTGTCGGTGCCTCTTTTTTGATACTGGAAAAAACCCCATTGTTTATAATGAAGCTAAATTAAGTCATAATGGAGTACGGAAGAGTGTTATTTTTATCTCTACCATCCATAACTATGATGAAAATGGGTGCTAATCTATACGCAAATTGAAACCAAATGTCTTTGACAAGAAATTCATTGTCCTGACTTTAATATGAGGTTTTAAGTTTGAGATTCTTCCTCCCTTGTCCCCAGTGTCAACCAGGAATAGTGTTTTGAGTCCTTGACATAAACAAGAATAGAAACTGACCTCCTTGCTGCAGAGGCTGCTGCTATCTGCATCACCAGAATAAACTTGTCTGTCTTTCTGCATCCATAATTGCATTGCTTTTAAAAACATTAAAAATAACTTTTTTTTTTTTTAACATATCAAGTACTACTATCAGTGGCATTCATTATTTCCAGCTTCATTGGCATTTGAAGTTAGTGATTTACTGCTATTATATGAGTGTGGTACCTTACACAATATTCGTGTCATTCCTGGTTTTTACCTTATGCAATTGCCTATGAAGGAAGGTTATCAAGGCTGTCAGTGAGGGGTTATGGCTTTACCATAGTTGGCATGAGGTAGGAAGCAAGAACTTGTTATCAGACTTGTGCCAATGCCAAAAATGCCAGCTGAACTGGGTTCAGATCCCTGCTCTGAAATAGGTAGTAGGCTCCTGGCTATAGAGTTGCAATTCCTCTGACTCACACTGTGCTTCCAAAATGTGTTAGGGACATAGGGAGAACATATGCCGTTCACACCACATGTTCTAAGACATTTTTGGTGATGTCAGGCCACCAAATTTTGTCTAATTACAAAAATCAAGGCTTGGAAATGAATTCCAGAATTATTGCTTGCATCAACTTGGAAGAAAAATCAAAGAGGTGGGCAATGAAATCTCACTATGTAACTGATACCACTAGAACTACTTGATGAGATTTGACCCAAAACTTTATTCCAGAAGGAATTAGAAATTTTCCTCTCATTCCTTAGGAGCATGAATGGCTCGTCCATCTATTTATAGTCTCCCTGTTGGTGTTATAATAATGGCTTTAGACCTGAGTAAGATGGCAGTATTATAAGGCAATGTTAAAGTAAGTTGGGAATGCTTAATTTGAAGCCAGAAAACTCTATAGGGGATTTTGCCAAATAAGGAGCAATAATTTTGCTTGATCCTCTGGAACAACATTTGTTAGAAAGACAAGAGGTCATTTTGTGCGAAATGCAGGTTATCAATCCTGGCCAATAAGCTATGGATGGATGGTTGATGGCCAATGGCTGATGGCTAATGGTTGAATAGCAACGGCTTTTTGTGATTGTGTAACAGTATCTGTTGTCAAAACATCCTGAGGTAGGAAAGTTCACAAATAACATTGTTCTATTATTTACCATTGTGGATCAACCTTCTGCTCCCATTATTTTAACTTCTAGGTCAGTTTTTGCATTCACTATTTCCTGTTCTTTTTAAAGCCAGAATTATTACCAATGAATCAGGAATTGTTATTTATCAGATATTAGGCAGTCCATATAATTTCCCCCAATTTTCCAGATGAAAGCTTGACCTAAAATTTCTATTTGATTTGCAGGAAATACACCTAACTAAATAATCCTACAAGAACTATCTTAAAAGCAACAACCCCTGACAAAAGGTAGTGTTAGTAAAAAGGAAGAATTTGTATGGAACAGCATATTTGTGTTTTCTTTTGGGAAATCTTACAGTGCTTCCCATTTCCTGTAATAGTGCATCACAGTAGTAATAACTGGGACAGTATTGCCAGTCTTGCATAGGAGTAGGTGCATGAAGACTGTACGTAATCAATTATCCTTGGTTTCGATATTACTAACATGGTTTTTCTTTTTTATTCTCTACAAAAATGTGAGTCAAAAGGATCACCTCAGTAATGACTGTTAGTAGATCTCGGTGCTCCCTGATGTTAGTCAGTAGTTTAAAAGAAAATTCGTGTGAATATACTTACTAACTCTTTTTAGTTAAGTTTAGACTAAGCTGTTCCAGTCAGCAACCTGTGCAGATATATTTCTTTTAGCCCCATGAGTTACTAAAGAGAAATACTACCAGCAATAAAAACTAATTAACATTTCATCAAATAAATGCTGTGGGACACTCTACACACAAATCTTAATCTGGGAGTTTTTGAAGCGGTATAAGGTAGCAGTATGACATTAACTCCGAGTCCTAGGGATGACTGACTATAACAGATTTTATTCCTTTAAATATCTTTGGAAACACTTAAATTTCTTAGAGAAGTAGACATTCCTAATACTAAGTAATACTTCTCTTAAGGCTTTTTTTTTTTTTTACATTATTTTCTTATAAGACATCAAAACTATATTGATAATATTTCTTTAATACTAACTGATTTGTGAAATGTTTTTATTTTACAAAGGAATATTTTGCATTTAAGATTTTTTTGTACGGCTAATACTATCAGACTTTGTAGTTTATGCTGCAACAAAATTTCCATTCAAAGCCCGATTTTTCTATGTCTTTAATTTTAAAATCATAAAAACTATTCTTCTTTCTAGGTAGTTGAATTTCTACTGTGTTTGAAGTGAACGAAATAGTGGGTTCCTGTTTCAATCCTAAACATAAAAACTCCTAGTAGGCTTCTAAAAAAAGTCTTTCAATTTTTCCTTCTAAGAGGTGAGAAAGCAGGAAAAAAGGAGAGATAACCTTGCATACCAGTGTAGCTGAGACCCATCCACAGCATCAGAGAGCAATTGATTGAAATCTGGTTTCAAACTCCACTAGTACTTAATTGTGAGAAACAGAACTATGCACCTGCTGAGGACAAGAATGGATGGCGGGGGAAAGGCCCCATTCCTGTTACCTGGTAAAAACTGCCCTCAGACAAAAACTTAGTGCCAGAGAGGTTTTTCTGTGAAGAATTGATTATATATAATAGTCAACTGTATTGAGCATATACAGTACAGCAACATACTATCATAATTGAAATACATCACACTCTGGATGAAAACAGTAGAACATTTTGAATTTCAAAATTGAATGCACTAGTTTAGTTGATGTTTAGAGATGTATTTTTTGGCCAATGAATACCATACTCTTTGTAACTCCTATATTGCTCCTAGTGTCTTGCCAGGATGGGAGGATATAGGGTGATCTTTTGAAAGCACATGCCATGAACACAGTGGAGAATAAAGAAGGAGAATGAATCAAAGGGAAGGAGGCAGGTTTAATAAAAAAAGTGTTATGGAGCAGAAGTGGAAAACTAAGCAGTTAACCTGAGAAACTAAAAAGAGAAAGGGTATTCCAATACATCTGTGTTATAAGGAGCATAAGGCAAAATCTTCGAAGGGAAATTTTGCATTTATGAAGTTTGCTTTCTTCTGTCCCTTCCTTCCTTTGCTGCTTAGGTTATAAACTTTTCAGAGCAGCTGGAGAAAATCAACCCTCTGTATGCTTGAACGACTCTCTGGGCAGTACAAATGAGTCATCAATGAGTTTAGTGTGCAGCAGGAGAAAGATGATACTGGAACAAAATGTTCCAATGCATATTTGTGTAGTGTCTAGCATAATGGGTCTCTGCTCCTGACTGAGGCCTCTGGGCATTCCAGTGATGTAAATATTAACTAATAATATTAAAAGGACAAGCACTTTATTTGCATCCATGTTGCCATCTGTTGTGTAGACTGAATCAATATCAAGTACATGTTTAGCTTCATTTACTTTTCTCTAAGTAGTACACTTCATTTGCTGCAAAAAAACCCTGACAGTTTTAACAGTTTTCAGTAAATTTTTAGCATTGAAAGACATTGTCAATGTTTTTAATTCTCCTTGCTAATCAGCAGTAGCTGTAGGCTGGAATTAGAAATAACATATTGATTTAGGGCAGCAAATATGATTAGAGGACTACAGCATCTTTGTTACTTACATCTGAGGGAGCTGGGTCTGTTAGCCTTGAGAGAGATGACTGAGAAGGGGCCTCGTCAATGTAAGTGTCTGAAGGGTGGATGTCAAGAGGATGGAGCCAGGCTATGTTCAGTGGTGCCAAACAATAGAACAAGAGCCAACAGGCAGAAATTGGTGCACAGGAAGTTCCACATGAATAGGAGGAAGAACTTCTTTACTGTGCTGTTGACTGCACTGGAACAGATTGCCCAGAGAGGTTGAGGAGTCTCCCTCCCTGGAGATACTCGAGAACGTCTGAATGTAGTCCTGTACAATGTACTCTAAGATGACTGTGCTTTAGCAGGGAGGTTGGACTAGATGACCTCCAGTGGTCCCTTCCAACCTTACCCATTCTGTCATTCTGTGATACAGTTGGTAAATGTGCTGTAATAAAAACTTAATATATGATGATAATCTTCATAGATATTCTTTGGGGAAAAAAAAAAAAAAAGTGCCAGACTACTTACAGAGCGAATAGAAGTATTTTTCTTGGATAATGTGCCATAACTAATGTGGATTTTGCTTTTTTGTTTTGCCTCTTTTTTTGTTTTTTGTTTTTGGGGGTTTGGGGGGTTTTTTTGTTTGTTTGGTTTGGTTTGGGTTTTTTACAATATATTAATAAACTACAGTGCCCAATAATTTCTAGTATGTTTGGAAAGACAGAGGAGACCACCAAACTGGCTATGGCTGTTGGATAAGCTCTTCCCTTCTCAAATAAGTGTGCAAAACAGTTCTCACATTATTTCAGGTACTTGACCTGAATCTTTTCTCCAAGTAGTAAAGGTGCCTTGGAGTCAGAGGGGTAATGCCGACTATGATTTTAGCCAATGTGCTGTACAAGAGGCCAGATTTAACAGCCTTGGCATTAAAGTTGGCTTGGGGAATAGACACCTGCCCCTGGCTGCCTTATGTGTAAATATGAATCATAGAATCAGAGAATGGCTTGGGTTGGAAGAGACCTTAAAGATCACCTAATTCCACTCTCTCTGCCATGAACAGAGACACCTTCAACTCAAACAGGTAGCTTAAAGCCCCATACAACCTGGGATTGTACACTTCCAGGGATGGGACATTGACAGCTTCCCTGGGCAACCAGTACCTCACTACCCTCTTGAGTAAAGAATTTTGTCCTAATGTCTAATCTAAATCTCTCCTCTCTTAGTTTAAAACCATTCCCCCTTGTCCTATCACTATCTGCACACAGAAAAAAAAATCACCCTCAGAGGTCTTGGATTTTTTAATCCATCTATTTCACATTGCTATTTCAATATGAAATCAAATATGACTGATAAAGATTGGGAAATATTAAATAATGGACAGAATAGTATGTTGCTGGAAAGTTATACGGATGCATCTAAGCTAGAAACAAAAAAATGAACTTGTGTTCCAGTATGCCCAAACTTGTGGCCACAGACTGAGTAAACGGGAAAATAAGAAAATGCATTCCAGGGCTATGTGACTGGGCAAAAATAAATTCAGTTATCAGAGTGCTCATCAGGTACATGTTAGCTCTCTTTAAGACATTTGAACTGAAAGAACTGGTATGAATATTGCATATACAAGCAAGACAATACTGACTTTATGTTGGGACTGCACTCTACATTCAGCAGTTCTGGAGTAGCTAGTACAGTGCTGTCTTTTCTGTCCACATCTCAGTGGAGAGGTTATGACAGTGTCTACTTCGTGCTTTATGTAACAGGTTCCAAAATACTGTAAAAGCAAAAATATCTTAGTAATATTCTGTGAATGAAATCACTGTTGGCACCACATTGTTAGAAAGTTAGAAATGGGTCAAAATAGTTGACTTTTTTACCATTCTGTTGTGGATGGTATAGCAAAATTAGACATATTAGAAGGGGCTCTATTGCTGTATATATTTTAATCCTGAATAGCAAAATTCTTTTGAGCTGTATGTCTAATTAATCTGTTATAGATTTCCCCTTCTGTATGGTCAGAATTTTTTCTCAAATCATTGGCCAAGTAGGTGCTGCTTTCTAAGACAGCTTCTCATTGCTTCCTCATCTAAGATACACTCCAATAAGTCCAGGATAGATTTATTGTACTGTAGGGGATGAAATAGGTGAATTAATAGACATTTCACACCATTAATTTCTATGGGGAAAGTCCAAAAATTATTCATAATGTTCTCTAAATTAGAGACCTTCCCATTAAACTCACTTGGAATCTTTTTTACTTGCTTTAATTTTGCTAATGTATAAAGGAACTGTAAATTTGTGCAATCATTATGCCAGTAGCCAAGAAGCTCTAAGTTAAAGTAAGTTGGAAGCCTTGCTGACCTCTATTTTCTTCAGGGTCCTTAGTGTGCAAACTCATGCAAATCAGCTTTCTCCTGTCTGCTTTAAAGGAAATTCACAATTGTTTATCTGTACAAATTATGCTCAGTTTGTTGGCGCAAGACTTAAACTGGCATAACTTTGTAACATGTAACATATAACATTCAAGTAATTTTGGAGGTTCATACCTTCTAAGGTCAGGAAAGATCACCTTAATCATCCTACTAGACTTTTTGAACTAATGGGACTCTTTGAACTAATTGGTGATTCAGCTGTAGTAGGTGTAACACAAGCATTTAAGTGACAGTAATTTTCAATGATTTTCAGCCCCTTGAACACTTTTACAATGGAAATGCAATGTCCAGAATTAAACTCTCTGACAATACAGCTTTTTCCCCTTAGCCAGCGTTCCTGAATTTAGAAGTGTCTGCAAACTATGTACTGAAAAGTAGATAAATGGAACATAGGTTTTAAAAGAAAAATACACAATTATATTTTAAAAATTTCGTTGAGAAAAGAAAGCATTAAACATAGAGCCTGGGAAAAACTAATAATCAAACAGTAATGATTTCCACCCCACAGAACCTAAGGACAAGTCAGTGAGACTAGATATAAGATAATTTGATTTGCCTTCACATACCTTGTTAAAGCTTGACCTGTAATTGCCAAGTAACGCCTCTTGAATTTCTCTGCTAAAAGATGAAAAATAGATATTGTTATGCTAGAGATTATTTTTTTTTCCCAGTTCACAGCCAAAACAATTCTAGATAAATGAAAGGAGAAAAGTTAGCTTAGAAGTAGTAGAATGTAAGTTGCTTTCTACTGTTCTCTTGTGTTGGTATAAGTATGAATCTACCCACTGGCCACGTGTATGACTGTTTTTAGTTGGAGCATAATTCATTAAATTAATACTTCTGACAAAATCTCAAGTGTTCTTGGAACTCTGTTTTTCTAAACCCATAGAAAAGTCTTAAGAGCTGGAATTATGTTCACCTCTCCAGCCAGAGCAGTTAGCACCAAGAAGGATAATCTATAGTCCAGGCTTTGGAATGGGGTATTTTATGTTTATTTGTTGCCAAGGTGGCCTATTCTAATTTTACATCTTGACAGCAATTGTTTAAGGGGCAAGGAGCCTCTGTTGTTTGTAAAAATACAGTAACTGCAATAGAGAATGGCTTTGGGGACAACATGAAAAGTAAGTATCACTACAGAGACAGTGGAAGGCAAGACCTTGCTTCAGAATAGGTATTCAGCAGGATAATTCTGAAGATACTTAGGGAAAAGACTGCAGAATATGGCTATGAATAAAGCAAAACACAGACTCAAAAAAAATGCAATACTGTGCTGCTAGAAGGGAAACAGACCTGCACTGTTTGCCTTGTGAATAAGTTATGAAAAAAAAAAAAAAGATGTGTTATTGAGAAAGTTCATTCTTTTCTTTCTTATTGTAGCTACCATAGGGTATGTCTAGATTTATGATAAGAAAAAAAAAAAAGAGATGGTATATCAGGCCAAACTATTTGTTTGGATTCCCCACTTGATTAGTATAGGTGCTGGTGATTGCAATTTGAGTAAAACTCAATAAACAAAAGGTTTGTTGAAATCAGAATAAATACTGCCTATTGCAGGCTTGACTTTCTGGCTTGACTCAAACCTGTCTCATCACTGTAGACCTGCCCAAAAATTCCTGGGCTATATCTGATGTTTCTTGCTGTCTCCACTGCTGATCCTGTCCTGGGCTTGCTGATGATATCCCAGCTCGACCTTTGATGTTCTCCATCCCTACAAGATTGTCTGGGCATGTGGACTCTTGACTGATTGTGATTATCACCACCGGTTCTGCTGGTCTTAAAAAAAGGCATTTCCAGTTCTGGAGAATATGGGTATGATAAGAACAAAATGATGTTGAGAATTCTGCTGCAGTGATAAACTGCATTCAAATCTCTCAAGAAAAGATATTGAAGTGATAAGGATAAAAATAAATAAATAAATAAAAGGCATGAAAGAAAAGGGGAACCAAGTTTCAGCACTTAAAAGCTGTGAATATAGCTACAAAAAGGAAACTGGGCAGCAGTTAGAACCTTTGTCAGTATATCAGGTGGCAACAGCAGTAGCTACCTTCTGTCTGTTCAATGGCTTTCAGTGAAAGACCTGTCTCAGCCCCTTGCCCTTTACTAACCTTAAGTCCACCAGTTGCAGATATTCGTATTTAGCTTTACAGTGAATTTGGCACTTTGAGTAAAATAAACTTTGGGTCCTCTTTACAGATGGTACTAAAGAAAAATAATGCTAGAGGCATCAGTTAATCAAAAGGAGTGCCATGCATGAGCTGTTTCTCCTTTATGGTCAAGCACAGTAGTAACAGCTGGATGAATTAAACCTTGTGTATGCTTGAATGAGTCCATGTGCAATACAAATGAGCAATCAATGGGTTCAGCATGATGCAAAAGAATAACAGGGTTGAAAAGCAGTAGATACTAGCAAACACTGTAACATCTCAATAGTCTTCTTTAGAAAGCCTCATTACTATCATGAAATATTGCAAGGAGCACAAAAGAGGTAAATGGCTTTAATAGCTGTTTTGATCATTCATGCTTAACTAGCTTTTAGAGAAAGAATATGCAACATGTAGTAAAGCACTCTAAAAGGAGGGGGACAGGGGGAGAACTTATGAGAGCTCTGCCAAAGGGCTGTCACTTTTGCTAGTAAAAATAGAGGCCACATTACACTTCTTAAACTGATGTTCCTGGCCAAGGGCTGAGGATGACCTCTATGCTGCTATAGATAGCTTTTCACAGGTAAGGTTGCTCAGTCTATATCTGAGTGCTTTAGAGAACAATAGGGAAAATAAAGTGACATCAGAACTTGTGCCAGAACCTTAAAGACTACCCAGAAGAAACTGCCTTAAGAAAGAAATTAATATCACACCTTTTTCTTTTAAAAGTGGCATAAAGGTATTTTTTGGGGTTTTGGGGTAGAATTGGGTTAATCTTTTTTGTTGATTTGGTTTCCCATTCAAACTGAATATAGCTATTAAATGTCTTCTAGTTGTTCTCAATATTTGCAGCATTCTAGTAAAAATGTGCTACTAGATATGTTTACTGCTCACATAGCAAATATTTGAGAGAGTAAATGATGAATTTTTAATCTGAGATATTTGCACCAGATACCTGAGTTCATTTACATTTTTCCAGTCATTGAAAAAAAAATTCTATGTCAAGAAAAATAATATTGCATTTGAATAAACAGTTCAAATGAAGAATTTAAAATCCACGTAATTGAGAGAAAATATGTGTTGAATAGTTGCAGGGAATGAATAATTGAAAAAGTATTAAGCTAGTTGTGGGACTTGACACTTAGAAAACAAGCTAATTGTTATTAAATTGTTCACTGTGAATCATTTGCTCTTCCACACTCCCCAAGTGACTCTTATTTTGATCTGCTAATAGAGGATACAATGCCAGAGGAGCATATCTACCTTAAAAAAAAAAAGGAGTTTTACTAATATTGTTTAAATTTAGTGATAAGTATCAATGTATCATTGATGTCTATTTACAAACAGGAATTTTGTATTACTAGGGTCACTGTCAGTAAGAAAAGATCATCTCAGTTTAGCACTAATATGTAGAGACTGTTCTTCATTAAAAAAAAAATAAAATAAAAAAAAACCCAAACAAAAAACAAAACCAAAACACCCAAAGAACAAAACAACAAGAGATTTTTTTCATTTTGAACATAATTTTCTACCTAAATTTTTTAAGAATGAATAGAGAGGAGCTTCAAATAGATGGTGGCAGGGCAAGGAGAGAAAATGTAGTTACTACCTGGAAAAAAAAGGTTAAAAAAGGTTTAAAAGACAAGGTTAAAAAAAAATTAAAAAATTCAGAAAGCTCTTGCACATTGGCATAAAACATTATAAGTGAGAGTAATCTCTCTTTTCTTGCATTTCTATTCCTTTCTAAAGCCTGGTATCTTCTCTGGCAGAATTAAACTTTGTCTCATGTCATCATGGAGAAGAAATCACTTAACATTTAAGAAAGACTGAATTAAAATGAAATGGATACATGTTGAAAGGATAATTAGCTATTACTTATTCCAGGTACATTTTCCCCAGATGCACAGGGAAATACGTACTTCTAAACTTCTCTTAGCTTGAATATGTTTCCTCACTGCCCATTGTGAGTACATCTCTGGTGTTAATCGGTTTCAGTTCCAAGTTCCCTCTGGTGTACAAGTTCCCTTCTGTTCCAGTTTGTATGAATGGTAATTCATGCTGAAGCTCACAATTCATCAAGTAGCTAACCTTCAAACATATCCATTTTTATTTCTTTTTAAAGCTGTGGTAGACAAGAGTGAAGCAGGTATGTTTCCTCCCTTCAGTATTATCCCAACCTCATACCTGCCTTAAGTACACACGTCGGGGCATACGACACATGATCTCACTATCATGCTGAAAAATGAGAGTGTTCACAGTATTCCCTTGCTCTGCAGAGAAGGAAGGAAGGAAGGAATTCAGAAGGAATTCGGAAGGAATTCGGAAGGAAGGAAGGAAGGAAGGAAGGAAGGAAGGAAGGAAGGAAGGAAGGAAGGAAGGAAGGAAGGAAAACCCCCAACAACCATAATTACACCTTGCCCATATGAGTCTCAGAAAAAGTCCATGACTGATTTCTATATATTGTGGATATAGGCAGTATGCTTTGGTGAACTCGTGCTCAGCAATATGGAGCACTATTCTGGTGTAGTGTTCAGCAGCATGGAGTTTTCTGTACCTCTTGGTCTGTAGGGGGACCGCTCGCCGTGCTGGGTTCATTTAGCAGTTTAGTTACAACCTCTGGCATCCTTTCAGGGCACAAGTCTCTGTCTTTTACTACTTCATATAAGCAGGACACATTGCTGGTTGGTGCAATTGCTTTTGTTCAGCTTCTACTGTTATTTGAACAACTTTTACCACAAAAACTTAATAGAATACTCTGGGTTTACAGTTGATCTTCAGAGACACATATAAGCCTGTCAGGCTCTGCTAACAGGCAGCCAGATCGTGTGAAAAATAAATACCTGCAGGCACTTCTCTGTCTCAGTTTAATCTTGACTGCTCAACACCCTTAGGTGTTGGGAAAGGGCTTGTAAAAGAGTCCAATACCTTTCTTTGCATTTCTTCTGGCATACGCTGTTTCCTCTGGGCCATAAAATATCCTTGCATTTCTGCAGCTGACTTTCTCCTTTCAGTTTGACTCACTCCAGTCTTACAAGACTGTGTGTGAATTGAGTAATCCAGCAGAAATTCTCATGGACGTAATGGAAAGAGACCTGGGTGTGTGCCCTTGCATCACTGATGCATCTGCTGGGGATGAAAGGTAAGTTAATGGTTAGAGGAAGCTTCTGTGCTCTTCATTAGGTCCTATCCTATGGGTAACTGGTGGAAAAGGACTATGAGATTTATTCAGGAGTGCACCCGTGCTGGAGAGAAGAGTCTTAGCAAACCTTTCTGTTATAATTGTCAACCAACTTTTTCAGTTATCAAAGCCTTTACAAGGTAATTGGTTTCCAACTAATGCTGTCTTTCACACACAAACTTAAAAGAAAAATATTCTGGGTTGCATGCATCTCTTTGTTGAACATTATCCCATTTAAGTCATCAAAGTTTAATGACTATTGTTGTCTGCTCTGTGATAAAAGCAAGAATTTCTCAGAACACCATCTGTGGGATTTAACTCAATGCTGAGCTGGAAGCAGAAGACATGCAAGGCCCAGGTTCAAAGTGGTGTTTGCAACCTGACACTGAATATGAAACATAGCCCATAAACTGTAAGTAGGCTGACTTCTTAACATCCTTATATATTTAGTATCAGTGTAATTCTTTATTCTGGAACATATACACTTCTATCTTGAAAATCAGCTGTATAAAATTAACATTTAAGACTCAAGAATGGGTCATTCACTTCTGAACATTTTAAATTTTCTGAACACTTGTAGATGTTTTTTTCCTTAATGATTCTTATAAAAAAATCTTTAGCTATTACCTTCTAATATTTGAAGTTTGGGGGTCAATCTGTCACCTGTTGAAGTAGGCAAGCATGTCTGGGGCAACAACAGGCATCTCATTAAGGAGATTAAATGAAAAATTAGAAATAACCTTTAAAGAAAGAAAGACAAGTTTAACATCTTTCTTTCCCTCTGCTCCCTGTGACTATAATTCATACTCATTTCCTTAAGGTGCCAGTCAGTATTTCATGAGAAGTGTCTTGACAGAAAGAAAGGTATCATGTATCAGGTCACCTTTGTTTTCTTGCTGTGGCACTTCCTTTTCACCCACTCTCTGCTATATATGTCTCAATTATAAGTTATGAGACTAAGCTGTATCAGGAGAAGACAAACTAGAAGCAACTTTCATTTGTAATTTCTGTAAGACATAATGTCTCCTATAAGACATAATGTCTTCTGAAAACTCTAAGTGGAAGTATGTGCTACTAAGAAGGTTTGCTCTGTATTTAAAAAGTATGACAAGTTTCCTGTCAGGTCTGACAATCACTGAAATAAATGGGAATGTTATTTTTTATTTAACTGAGTGCATGTTCAGATTTCAGCACTGTAATGTTGAGCAGCAGAGTTTTGTGTCTAATTGTAAAAATGCTTTTTAATCAGCACCAATAGCCAGCTATCTCCTCATCCTTCTTCAGACATGGAATTTCATGTTGCTCAGTATCACTGCTAGATTGTTTCCTCAGATTCATCTCTAGTTCAAGCACTTCATCAAAGCTTCAAACCTTTGAATTTACAGGTTTTTTTTCAGAAGCATGGTGCATGTGCAGTGATAGGACTGAAAACTTGGACAAAGCTATTTTTTGGGTGTTACAGATGAAATTATAACCTGTAGAACTAATCTTACATGTTGTCCTCTGAAGATCAAATACTGGGGTCATAGAATGGAAAAAGGCCTGGAAATATTCTAGTTCAAATCCTATGAATTTGTAGGTAAGTATCCCACACAGGGCCTACAGAACATGAATTTTGTATGACCTTGTATATCACAGACAATATAACATTTTCTACCATCATGTAGCAAACTGAAGCTTTACGGTAAATGATCAAAATTATCAACCATACTTCAAAAAGGAAGCAGAATGTCTGTGTCCAGGATTTCTACAGTCAGAGGATATCTGAGAGGCAAAATTTTCACCATGGGCTCTTACCCCCATAGCACTTCTATTACAGAAGTTCCTCAGCTTATATTTGTCTTGAGGTGGCTTGTTATTTAGACACTGTGAGGACAGTACTTTCTATAGGAAAGAAGTTTTCTTCATGAGAAAAATTGCTTAATGCCTCCCAAATGTGTAAGAAAAATAAAAAATGGTAGTTCATTTGAGGCAGGGCTTATGGCTTAGTGACCTTATTAGTTCCTAGAATGAAGAGTTGTCTGCTCTGCATTTCTTTGGTTTCATGTAATGTACAGCCACAAAACCCCTGTAGACTGAAATGGAACATATTAAACTACTCATGCCAAATAGCAAAAGGTGAAGAAGGATTTAATAATCTTTTTAATGTCTATCAAATATATGCTATTTTAAAGAATCCCAGTTTCTCACACTATTTTTGCTATTCAGTGTTATTGGATTTATTTGCAGAAGAGGATTTTAAAACCAAGGTAGAGATAATTTTGTCAGCTTAAAAATTAAAATCTGTGCACTGTGGATCTCAATCATTTAGAGAACCTGCCATTCTAAACTGATTTGAGATAGGTTCTCTTTGCTAGACCTTTAATAGGAGATAGTAATAATCTAGTATTTGTTTGAAGAAAGATGAGTGGCAGCATGGAACAAAATATGTCATATTGATTTTGGAAATAATTAAAGCATACAGGAACATTTTTTAGTATTATTTTTCAAACTTGCATGTAGGACATCCCCTTAGCTGAAAATATGATTGTCATCAGCTAATTACCAAGAAGTCTTATGTATCACTCCCTTGGAGTTAAAATGACTAAACTACAAGAGTCAAACAACTTATTGAATTAGAAGGATAACTGTAAAAAGGACTTCATATGTCTACACAAGATTCTTTCGTGGTACAAGAAACTTGTAGACCTAATCAACTGGCTAATATCGATTGCTTCAGTGGTCTACTAAGTATAAACACCTATAACTGTGTTCAGATGTTGATATGTCATCATTTGCACATGAAAGATGAAGAATAGGTTGGCAAAATTTGCCCAAAGCACCTCAAACTTTCCAAAAATCTACAATTACAGGAGCATCTCTAGACCTCAAGATTTGTACCTTAGCAAGAACAGTAATATCTTAAATTCTTTTAACAACTCCTCTTACATGATGCATAAAATAATAGAATTATATAACAGAATTGTACTAGAATGCAACTATAAATACTGTGGAGAGTTGTGGAATTATCTGTGTAAAACTGAATTCACAAATTGGAGCTATGATATTGTTCACAGCTTTTTCAAATATTAGAATCATTATTAAAGTATCCTTGGCTTAATTCCATTTCTTTTTAAAAAAAAAAGTTGCAATTGACACTCTAATGTGGCCTTACTTAATCTTCATATATAATTTATTCATTATACACTGCCATTGCTAAATCATTTAAGAATAAATTTTCATTGTAAGAGGAGCACCACTGTATTGAGATCATTATGTATTTCCAAGAAAATGTATTACTCTAGAGAGAAGGAAATATTTTTAGCTTTCTTATCTTCAATTTTTTTGGGGCAGTCTCTTTTTTCTCTCTTATGTCTAACCTTCATCTTTTAAGCTCTCATTCAGAAAAAGCTTGGCAATTGCTAAGTTTAAGAATGCATTTAAAGTAGATGAGACTGAAAGACTTGTTTTAAGAATGTGGTTAATTATTTTACTAAATAGTGATTTTTATTTTTTTTTAAAGTTAAGGGCATACAGAACTCTGTGTGCCTGCTGTTCTTGGCATAGAAGTCATTCTTATACCATTCTTGAATCTCTGTGACAGTATAACTGTACATAGGTTGACAGACTGTACTGACTTTTCTCTAGGTAACATAATTTATATGAAAAAAAGTCACATGGCAAGCAAACCCACCCATTACACTTATGTTTATGCCTATGAGTGTGCGTGGCCATACTCTTACCTAATTTAGGTCTCTAAAAAAGTTGTGTATTTAGTTTAGACTTGGCAGCTGGGAAGAATTCAGTTTCCAAAACTTTGAATGCAGTGACATTTTAAGTATTTTGGTATACCCTGTGTTGCTTTCAGCAACAGCTCCTGAGGGGTCTCTTCTGTTGTGTCTACCAACCCAATTTTCATGTGTCATGTCCTAGAGCACTTGAAACAGAGAATCCCTGTTTTGAAGGAAAATGGACTTTGTCTTGATATCTTCAAAGGGGAGAAATTACTTTGTGGATGTGTTTTCTAGTTTCATGGGATAAAGAGAGTTTGGGACTACTACTTTGAACATGGTGAGTAAATTTTAGGTGACTGAAGTTAGGTGAAATAATTTCTTTTCCATGCCTTGCATCATCATCATGGCTAGGCTTCGCGAACAAAGATTTGGGAAGGGCTCTACCCATGCTTGCTGCAAGCGTGCTGATGGCTAAAAAGGCCAATGCAAGATAGGCAAGTCTGATTGCAAAAGGCACAGTGGAAAGTCTCCATAGGTGGTATTGACAAGACATAGTTCTTCCTGAGTTGTCTTTTTTCTTCAAGACTGATTCTGTGTGTGTTCTCAAAGGAAGCAGCAGTGTTATGGATGGTGTGTCTCCATTTCTCCCAATTGAAAGCCAGAGTGGACCATCGATGATGGTTAATATTGCCAAGGCTGAGGTGTTGTTTCAGGGAGTCCTTGTATCTCCTCTTCGGGGATCCTCTCTTGCGGCAGCCGGTGGCAAGTTTCCCACAGAGCACAATCTTAGGGAGGCGGTGATCCCCCATCCTGGAGACGTGCCCTGCCCAGCGCAGCTGCGTTTTCA
>JAWWEW010000001.1:63937993-63964765 GCA_035583185.1 Anabacerthia variegaticeps
GGCTGCCTACCTCATGGAGACGAACTTCACTGAGAGCAGCAATGTCGATGTTGAGTCGTGACAGTTCATGGGCAATTGGAGCAGAACTACTCTCAGGATGTCCACCATCCACAGAGTCGAGAATGGTTCTGATGTTCCAACATGTGACTGACAATTTTGACACACTTTTGGAGGCAGGTGTATGCCTTTGTCTTTTTGTCTTTGTTTTTGTTTGAGTTTGACCACAAGGAAGATGCCCGTTGGCTGCAACAAGCCAACTGGGTGAAGGGTAGAGATGAGCTTTGCTTAGGCCACCTTTTCTAGGCCCCTCTCCATGTGAAGCAAGCAGTGCTCTCATTGGAAAAGGCTGCTTGGTCATTCAGGATGCTGTCGAACCAGACTGTCATCTCTGGGTCAGTCTCAAGCGACCAGTGTCCTGAACCTCTGCATGCAGGGTTGGGGCTGTTGTTTCCAGTGCACCTTATCACCTGCTGTTTTGTCCCTCACCTGTTGCTACAGGGCTTTGCATGTGTGGGTGAACCCTTAAGGCCTGCACAGTAGATTTTTTTAGGGAAGGCGCAACATGCGCAAAACTGGCCCCACCCTTTACTCCTAAAGTAGTAGCCAGGGCCTAGCGAGCTTGGACAGTGACAGCGCAATCCGCAGGATGCGGGTTTAGTTAGAGTAACCTTCTCTTAGATGGATGGCCTTACAGGGCTAAGTGAGCTCCATCTGCCCAGGTTTGGAGTTAGAGTTGTCCTTCTCCTAGGATCATTGCTGGGAAGCTAGCAAGCCCATCCTGCCCATGGACACACTTTGTCTGACCCTTCAGTTGAGACCTGACTAGCATGGGAGACCCTAACAGTCTCCCTACCCTACCACCGCCAGTACAGCTCGCAACCCCATAAGGACACACAAGCTTCTCCACCGTGACAAGGGAGTATCTGTGGAGAAGATGCCTTGCATACCAGCTGGATTAATAAACAGTCTCTACCCTGAGACATAATTATATGTTCTATAATATATATTGAAAATTGTATGAAATAAGTACAGTAAACCTCTCAGTAAATTATAAAAAAATATTATGTTTATAATACTATCATCTTTTATTTGTATGCAAGTTGAAGGGAAATTTTAGTCTTCAACTTGTAATAGCTATATTTTGTTGCCTCATTTACAGGCTTATAAATATGGCACTTGCTCTAAATCTATATTTTTTAGCCTTCTTCACATGAAGTGTGCAAAATGAAACCATGAGATTTACATTAGAAATTGTATCAATTACCTGTGATAATAATTTATATATATGTATGTTCTTTAGAAAGAATACTTCCAAAGCTAGAAAAGGAATTTGAACCGCATAAAAGTATAATTTCTTTTTCAGTATTTTATGGTACCTATATTTTAACATTTTTTTTTTTTTCAGTAATAAAATATTGTGGTTTATTACTTAAAAGTCAAGGTCAATATGTAGCATTTCAACAATACTTGAAATCTACATGACCAAAAGTAGGAGAAAGGAATAATGGAGGTGTTGATACTTTAAATAAGAATGTTAAAGTTTCTGATTTTTAGGTTTTATTAATCTTCTTTGAAAATTCTACAGTTTACTGACTTTCAAATTCCTTATTTCTTGTAGAATGTTCTAATAAAATGTTTTCCTAAACTAATGGAAAGACATCTGAAAATTAGTGTCAATGGTATTTAAGGGAATTTGCTTTTTTGTTTGTTTGTTTGGTTTTTTTAGTAAGGGGAAACTTAATCTTTCTATTTATCCCCAATTTCGCCTTTTAAAATATTATCAGGCAGGAAGATGCTCCCACAGCCTGCTTTTGCTGAGTACCTACTAAATGAAAGTTCTCACAGCAGCCCAGCTCCTGAAAACCTTTTAAGCTTTGCTTCTTCCCTGGCTCTGGTAGTTCTGTTGAGTCCTGTAAAGATCACAAACTCCTCAGTTCTCAGGGAAGACAGAAGAATAAACCACATTGGCCATTTCTACAACATGCTGTTTTGGGGATATGCTGTTCTGAAATACATTAGGATAATGTAACATGCAAATTACCACTGATTTTACAGCCTTTCAAATCTCACAAATGCCTTGTCCAATTACCCTCAAACTTTCTAAGGGAAAAGAAAAATCATCTTCTTTCAGAACACCACACAGGAGAAATTTCTAATAGAACAGTCTGATGTTAAAATTAGATATAAGGGCCTAATTGAGCTTATAATGGAAGGTACTTACAATCTTAGCCATGGAATGACTACTACAGCTCCACAATACCTTCTATTTCAAAAAATCAGAAAGCTTTAGACAGACTGCCTGACATTATTTGGAAATAGAGGACAAAAATACTTTCCAAGACAGGTCTGTGTTTACGACCATGCTGATACTGCCATACATTGCACATCAAGGAAAAAAAAAGCACTATTTTGCTGACTAAGTAAATATTGCCCACATTTGTGTTGAAAATCTATGAAAGCCTTTTGGGACTATCTTTACTGAAATCAGAAGAGCAATTCTGTGTTTTCAGTTATATAACATATGACAAAATATAGTAAGAGTCTTTCCCAAGTTCACATGTTAACACTAGTTTTTCAGCTTTTCGCTAAGGTACCATCACTTTTCTTAGCTGGGTCAGCTCCATATCTATCACACATTTGGTTTGTAACACATCTGAATGTCATGGACAGAAAATTGCCCATGGGAATAAATAGCTTCCCTCCTACACCTTTATGCCTGAAGTTTGACCTTGAGGGACCATTTTCATGCAGTCAATCAGGCCTGCATTAATTTCACTTAAATTTAGAAATCTAACTTGTGTGGCTAAATTGCAACAGGCACTGCTATAGGTGATTCAGCTCTCCACTGACAGTGTGAGGAGCTGACAGGAAAAATGCTTGATTCAGAACCTAGAGCTAGCTGGGATAAATGTTATTCAGTGTGCCCAGTGCCCCCAAGTCAGGTGAGGCATAAATAGGAAGAAAGCATAGTGTTGAGTTCTATCCTCAATGCAGTATCCAAGACAGCTGTCTTGTAAAAAGAATTGCTGTTTGCTGATGGATCAAACCAGCCTGAATTTACTATCTCTCAGTTATTGACCAATGGACACAATACTTCTTTCTCAGCCTAAAATGGAATCTCTAATAACGGAAATGAGGAAAGATGTAGTCCATGGAAGTTTAAGAACTTCTGATATAGCAGTCAATAGATCAATGTCCAAGTGGAGACCAGTGATGAATGGCATTCCTCAGGAGTCAATGGCATGGACAGTGGGATTCAGTGCCCCTTCAGCAAGTTGGATGATGACACCAAACTCTGTGGTATGGTTGACACACTGGAGGGAAGGGATGCCATCCAGAGGGACCTGGACAGACTTGGAGATATGTGAACTTTGTGAAGTTCAAAAAGATGAAGTGTAAGATCAGGCACCTGAATCAGGGCAATCACAAGAATAAGAACAAGTGAAAGTGAAAGAGTGAAAGACTTGTGAGTGTTTGTTGATGAGAAACTATGATGACACAGCAATTTGCACTTGCAGAAAGCCAACCATATCCTGGGCTGCATCAAAAGAACTGTAGCCAGCAGGTCTAGTGAGATGATTCTGCTCCTCTATTCTACTCTCATGAGACCCACCTGGAGTATATTTCCAGCTCTGGGGTCCTTAGAACAGGAAAGACAAGGACTTGCTGGAGTGAGTCCAGAGGAGAACGATGAAGATGATCAGAGTGCAGGAGCACTGCTCCTATGAAGACAGGCTGAGAGAGCTGGGATTGTTCAACCTGAAGAAGAGGCAGCTTCAGGATGACCTTATAGCACTTCTAATACCAAAATGGGATCTATAAGAGAGCTAGAGAGGGACTTTTTATAAGCGATAGGACAAATGGTAATGGCTTTAAACTGAAAAAAGGTAGACTTCCTTAGATATAAGGAAGAAATTCTTTACTGTGAGGGTGCTGAGGCACTTGAACAGGTTGCCCAGAGAAGCTGTTAATGCCCAGTCCCTGGAAGTGTTCAAGAGCAGGTTGGCTGAAGCTCTAAGCAGCCTGGTCTAGTGGAAGGTGTCTCTGCCCATGGCAGGGAGTTGGAACTAGACATTCTTTAATGTCCCTTCCAACCCAAACCATTCTGTGATTCTATGATTTGATGGCCATGTTTGGTCTTTAAATATCTGCAAAGTGTTGACTGTGATGGTCTCTCAGTTGTAACTGAACATTTCTAGTGGGCGTATGTACTGCTTGTAGCTTGTGAGCAACTAAACAAAATGAGACTTTTATTTAGCTAGTTACCTTGAGGCACCATACTATTCCTAAAGTCATACGAAGATTTCATACTCCTTAGACTTCATTAATTTTCTGGTTTATATTTCAATATTTTTTTTTTTAATTTTTTTTTTCTTTTAAGCCAAACCCAGATTAACTGTAGGTAAATAGAGAATGTTTTTCCTCATAATACCAACCAACAGGTCTATTTAACAGTAAGACATCTTGTGCCTTGAAGAGTGCCCATTTCTCTCATTGACTGGAAAAGGTACAAATGTGTTCAGCTACAGTATAGATATCTATACTGTAGAGCTATAAAACTGGTTCAGGTGAGATCCCATCCTTATTGAGAACAAAATTTTGGTTCAGAAGTCCTGTGAAAAGTTTACATTTCCTTTTTGCCTGTTACCTTGTAAGATGTGTGTGTTGCCCTGCAGCATTTGTCAGACAGAGGCTGCATGCAATTTTTGGCACAAGATTCAGCAACTGCCACTCTGAAAGGCTACATTTTTGAGAAGCTGTAACTGTACTAAGGCAGCTCGTGCTAGTTTGCTGAGACCTGGTTATGAACTAATCTGGTTACTTTGTCTGTTATTGCAGGACTACATTTGTTTGTGTGTGTATAAAAACATGGTGTCCGTGACACAGGTCTGGGAGTGTTCAGATGATGAAAATACTTTTTTCCTGTTTGCAGCCTATATCTGTGTACTAGCACATGCCAAGGAGGGAGTGGGAGACCTTCTGGCCAGTGCTGTCTGGCAGTGCCCCATGCCAGACACAGCATACGTGAGGTTTTTCATCTTATTTTCACACCCTCAATGGCATCAATATATCAACTTTCTGTCTATAAAATTGTAGATATTTCTGTTTCTTCAATGCCAACAGGGATCCTTCCAGTCAAAAATACAGCAGATTCCCAGTTACTATAAATCACTATAGATCTCTAAGTCATGAAAATAATTTTTGAGGTAATTTCTGTCCATAAAGACAGAAGCAGCATTGAATTCAAGGTGGTGATGAAGACAGATGTGTAAAATACATTTTTTCTTAAATATATTGCATTTATTATTTATTAGTGGGTATCTCTTCTTGTAGGGATTCAAAGCACATATCTATTGCAGTTAATGGAAGCCAAAACAATTAACTGTCTGCTAAAATTTGAGATAATTTTAATAATAACAGGTACTTAAACTTGACAGAAAATAGAACAAATTGAGAAGTTTTAAGAAGAAGCCATTTTCATTTATAATTTTTGGACAGAAATTTTTGAGTCATTTTAGCTAGAAGTAAAGCAATTATTTTTGTTATGCTGATTATATTATACACCTATCCATGCCACAGTACTCTCAGTGTGAGTCTTTTCTCAGACTTGTTGTTCTGCTCTTAGGTAATTCATTCTTTCTTTAGTTTTGCTGACTCCCATCTCTGAACCCACTAATTTATTAACCCAGACTAATTTATCTTTGGATATGGCACTACATGTTTTGTCATGACAAAATAAAGAATTACTGATCGTCACAGCTGGTAGTTTTCTGTTGGAGGAAGATTGAGAGACTAATTCAAATCTAGAAAGCAGCAAATATAGCTTTGAAATGTATTGAAGGCTATGGAACTCTACTAAATAAACAACAGTACACACATTACTGATGCCTTTTCCATTTAGAATTTAACGTAAAAGAGGTAAAATTAAGACCAGTATATGTAGTGTTCAATAAAGCTTTACTGTACTTTTTGCATATAGAAAATATCTGTGCCTATATTAAGTCATCTTTATTTTTCCCTGGTTTTCTCTGAGATTTTATTTCAGTTTTATTCTATACCACATAGACCTCTGACAACACAGGGTGTCTCTGAGATTGTCAGGCCTTGGCCTGCATGAATAATCTGAGTGAAAATCACATTTTATTCCTCATTCGTGCAACTCAGAACCAATGAAAATTGGTATGAGTTGCAAAAAAGTTCTGTCATGATTGTAGTGCTTTCATGCAAAATAATAATTATTCCATAATCTATATGATACATGTCTATATTATATGCTTATATAAGTACATGATAATTTAAATTGCCCTATAGGAAGTATTAACACTCAGTATGTCACTGAATTGTAGATTAGCTACAAGCCTCTGGAATAAGAAAGAATGTAAGAACAGATTTTGTTAGTATCTGTAGCATGCACCATCCACCTCTTTTCTCCATCAGCTAGGCTTACCTAGAATGACTCAGAATAGCTCAACAGCCTATTCAGATAATTTACCTACACTCTGACACACTTATGTAAGACGAGGGATTGTTAGTAATTTACATGCCATGGTAATTAGTTTGCTGTATTAGCTACAAATACAGATCACAATGTATTCACTGTAGTGCATTGTGCATTTAGCTATTCCATGACCAGCTGTTTTTATGGCCTGACCCCTGAAGTTAGCAATAGTGCTGATCTTAAACACCTGTCCTATAGCAGATGTGTATTTCTCTCTATCAAACACACACCTGTTCATAATATTAATAATATATTTTCAAGTTAGTCCCCTTTCCAGTGGCTTTAAAGTTGAGACCTTCAACTTTAGGATGCAGTGATTCTTAATGAGGTGTTAAAAAAATAAACAAAAATACACAATATACTAGATAGTAAGTGAACTGTCATAATATTTCTCTCTTCCTCATCTGTTTTTTTATAGCTAGTCTTGTGAGTTACTGCTAGAACTCCTGTCTGCAACAGAATCATGTCCGTAAAGCTTCTAGTACCTCCCCTGCTCTAAAAGACCACCATCTTTCTTCTTCCACCTTTTGCCCCACCCAAAATGCATCTGTGTGTCTATCTACTTCCGTACAAAGGTGACAACTGAATGGCACCTGTGAATTAACATGCTGCAAACTACAGAACAACAGGCAGTAACACCTGAAGGAACCTGCCCAGGAATTTGAACTTTGAACACGTACTCTTGTGTTTGTTGCCTGCAATCACCTGTACTTTGTGTGAGCATGTATTTATACACACACATATAAATATCAGACCAAGAAAAAAATGGATTAAGGAGCTCTTATCATTTTAATAACAGGGACAAATTCAATCTCAGAAATTTTAGTATTACAAAGTAAGAAAAGTTTTTTAGTTTCTTCCTTTTACCCCTCTTATATGAGTGAATAACCATGTCAAATTCCTAAAGATGACAGTTCAGTTTCCAAATTTGGACCTTTGTTAGCACTGTGATTATTTAATCATTTATACTCAGTATGCATTCATTCACAGACAGGAGAAAGAAAACATCTTTTAGAAAGTCTTGGATGCTTTAACACAATAGCTGTAGCATAGACAAAATACATGAAACAGAGGAACATTCACTATTCTCTCAAGAAGCACAGGGAAAAAAACAATGGTTCTTCCATAAGGAAGGTCAAAATAGGCAGAAGGTAGAGGGAATTCGCTCTCAAGGCTGGGGTGCAGAAAATGGAAATTGTTTTTCTAAAGTGCTAGTTGGTATCTCTAAAAGATTTAGATTCTTTTACAGATGCATTTTGCAAAATGCTGGTAGTTAATAAACAGATGGCTGCATAACAGATTTCAGCTGGAGAGTACCCATCAAGGGACAGAAGAGTGGAGACATGACCTTGTGATTTGAGGTAGGAATGGGAGAAAAAAAACAATGTGTGTCCGTGCTAAGTACTTCTCTGAAAGCCTGCAAAGTCAACTTGATTCAGTGAGCTTTAGAGAAGCAGGAAGTGGTCCAAGCAGTTACCAGGTGACTAAACATAGAAGGTACCTTAATATCAACCAAAAATGTCTGATCTTGAAATTATTTTTTGCCATTATTTTAAATTAAAGCTCTTAATTTCATTTGTGGAACAGGCTGTGGTGTTGTATTTCACAGCTGTGCTGAGATTGACAGTAATACTGCAGCAAAATGAATATAGGCTTGATTTGGGAAGGCAGATACTTAAATCTCTGTAATTAGGCTTCAGTAAGGAAAACAGCAGTAGCTGTTTGCAACAGTGCTGTGCCAAGGGTTGTGCCTTTCTGAACCAAAAGGGTCAGATGTAAAAACTTTTATTACTTTCAAAATGCTAATTAAAGTCTATCAGCTTCTTGAAACTCTTTCAGTAATTATGTCCTATTATGAAGACAGCATTCACTGAAAGAATATGAGAAAATATTTTTTATTCAATATAAGTAGTAGCAATAATTACCATCCAATATCATCTTTATGGAATAATAGTGTATAACGTATTAGTAGAAAGTGATTTACTGTATGAGACTTCCTTCTACATTCTAACAACAAAGCAGAAGTTTTATTCTCCAGTCAGTGTTTCAGAAAGCCTTGTGTTGTTGTCTGATGAGAACATAGAAGCATGGCAGTTTAAAAGGTAAAGATATTGACACTTGGTCAGATACAGAAAGAAATAGGACAAATTTCTCTTCAACAGCAATAGTTTCCACACTTTCCAAACCTTTCGCTAGAGTAGATCAAAGAATATCAAATGTGTACCATATTCATGGAGAAATTTACAGGATTAAGGCTTCATTGTTCGTCACCTTTCTGAGGGCACACTGAAAAATTTATGACATTTTTTTTTTTTCCCAACTTAATAGCTGCAAGAAAAAAAGCAGTTTTGTAGTGATGGTTTAGGTATTGATGATAAAAAAAAGGCTGATTTAGGCTATTAAAGCAGGAGTGTTTGCCATCTGGAAGGACTATATACTCTATAACATCTGTTGATTTCACTCTCCAGAACATCACTAAAATACTTACAATTAAGAAAAGCAGTGACTGTGTATAAACATAGGTGACCATTACTGGAAGAAACACTCTATAACAGATGTAGTTTTGATACCATGTAATTCAACAAGGCTTCATGCAATATTAATGGCCCTTTGCAATGTATTCTGATTTTAAAATTCATTACTAAATTATTCAGCAGTATATAAAACAGATGTGTGGCACCACAGCACCCAAGTTGTTGTATCCATTATAAAATTATATTTTTATAATCTGCATGTAATTTGTCTTTTAAATCTCATACAGAATCAACGGATGTTTCCAGGTGTTATGACTCACCTTCAGTTTCCTTGGTCCCCTGAAAGGTTTTACTTGTGTTCCCTTATTATCTGTTTCAACATTAAATGTCATGCTTTTATGGTTAGTTTAATTGGTACTGTTGCTCAAAGCTTGATAGGCATATTTTATAGGAAAATAGAACACAGAAATAATGTTTGAGTTTTCCTTCAATACCTATTTGCATTTGCTAGAGAGTAGAACTAACTTCTTTGTCGAAGCATACTTGGTCTTTTAGTCAGAGAAGGTATGAACAAGGAACAAACCTTACACTTTTGAAAGACTAATTTAGAATCTTCCTATAGGTGACAATACACCCTTGGATGCTCTTTGCACCTTCATCTCCCATGAATGTTGCAGAAAATGTTCTGAAGGAAATTATATGACCTGGGTTATAATTGTGTATGACAGTTTCAGTAGCGGTAGAGAAGGAGAGGTGTTTTTTTCCCCCCTCTGTTTTGTGTGAATTGATGACAGGATGATATGACAGAAAGTTTCGTTGAGCTGTTTGTCCTATTAAATGGAATAGAAAAAGCAGAGAGATATTTGTCTAGCTGCCAAAAAAAAAAAAAAAAAAAAAAAAGCCACCATGAAAGTTTACATAAATGAGTCCAAATTTGTTCAGGTTGCAACTTTTCTCTGGGCTATTCAGTTTCAGGGTCTGTGGGAGCAGGAGATCCTACTCTAAATATGCCTAATGCAATCACAACAGAGATACAAATCAATTTGCTGTTGAAATACTTTGCTTAGATTTGATCTCCAGATCGTCTACTGGGATGGAAATCTTACTGGACTGGTATTGTGTAGTCTCTAAATGGATCAAGGAAGCAGGATAGTCTGCAACAGTTACCCTGTTGTGGGTGTCATTAGTAAAGATAGTTTCAAGTTAACTGCTTTGAACTGAGTGTGTTTTAAAGTACTCTGAGTAGTTTAAAAGTAGTTCAGGCATAATACTTTTTTACTGGTATTAGAATACTTTTATGTGATCATGTAAACATTTGCATGGTTATTCTCTAGACTAAAAGCAAGACTTCTGCAGCATGGTAGCTAGCTGGAGTGCATTGTGGTATACAGAAGCTGTGTACTAAGTATGCCACAGCAAAGGTTTAACCCACTTGACAGTCTGCACCTAGAGGAAAAATATGCCTGATACAGGATTCATCTTGTATAATTTCAGAGAACCATCAGTTCTGTGTCTAAACATGAATGAACCACCTTCTCTCCCCCCATAGCCATTAGACTGAAATTTGAACACTCATGTGCCCTCTCTTTTTTTTTTTTTTTTTTTTTTTTTAATGATTTATCTTAGATGCCTGTCATTGGGTAGGATGAATTCCCTTCTGGAGCTGTTTGCAAAGAAACCCAGGATGACTAGGACGGACATATGCCTAAGCTAGTGCTAATAAATTTCTTCCTGTTGTGAACTCCTCATCACCCACCTCCTGTCCCCTATAATCAGAATTATTCAAATATTTAAACTTCATCCATTAGGTCTATATGAAGCTTGGCATTACTTCTATCATTTAGCCTTTAATTTTGGAATGTCTTGAGAAATGTTACTTTGCTTTTCTAAACTGCTACTATTCTTATAGGAATCCTGTGGTCCCTGTCAGTGGCATCACATTAGAAATAACAATATCAAAGAATTTATTTACTTATGTTTTTTCCCATCTAGTACACTAGGAGTGAGAGAGATTCTTCTGGGGAAAAAAAATAAACCAACCAACCAAAAAAAAATACAAAACCAAAACCAAGCAAACAAACAAACAACAAAAAAACCCCAACCAAATAATAATAATAATTAAAAAAAACAACCAAACAAAAAAAAAAAAAACATAAAAACAACACACATCTGTCCTAAAGGTTGCAAGGTGAGAACAATATAACATATAGCCACAGGATGTGTCTTTTTTTTTGTTGTTTTGGGGTTTTTCGTTTGTTTTGTTTGTTTAACTTGAATAGGCAATATAGGGAAAATTGCTCAGCTATTGAGTTAAATAATCCCAAATGACAAGAAGAAGAGCATTTCATAGTCACGTAATAAACTGAAATGGCATTTAGAAAGAACAGACAGCTGGCCCAGTCCAAACATCAGCGGCCGAGTGGGAGAGTTTGTCATTCTGTAAATGGCAAAATAACAAACACCTGACCTGAAGATAATAGGTTAATTGCTTTAATATTACATTTTGCATTGATGTTTGTTTTAATGTTGTGATGGATGAAAAGAGGTCATTCTTTAAAAAAAATTCAGGCCTTCCAGAACTGCAAATGCCTGACCAGTGGCCTGATGAAAAACAACTCTTAGGTGATAAAATGAGTTGCATGCAAATGACAAGTAGGCTTGATGTGCCCTGAAAGCATTCAGCTTGGAGTGACCTGTGATCATAAATTACTGGCATGCTGCATCAGTTCCTAGACTTGTAATTTCATCAAGATCTACAAGATGCAATCTTGAAAACTGTTTGCATGATGTGAGGACGAATTGATGCCCTTGTCCTTCCAGACTGCTGGATCTGATGCTCAGGAGTCTGACTACTTTGTGTCTCTAAGTAGCAGTATAGGGCCATTGTAAATAATTAAATAGAAATTTGTTACCCTTTTGTCAAATGTATTTCTGATGTTACTCTTTATTCGCCTCCATTAAGAAATCCCTTGATTAAATTTTAAAGTCTTAAACAATTTGAAGGACTGAGAGCACAGGACACAAACTCCAGCCTGAATGTTTTGGACAGGAAAGTCATATTCTCTCTGGGAGAAAAGAAAATAATGTCAAGTATTTAATATGCAGTCCTGTGGGTTTTTTTTCAAGACTTGATGCTGTAGATTTGATTACCAACTTAGTGGCTGGTACTTGTAGGTCATTTATTTTCTTATTTATTTGCTTTTAGAGATTCAGAATTTCTCCCTCAATATATTTACAAATGTTTCTGCATAAATAGGATATATGGCTGCGAACTTAATCCCATACAGTTGCATCAAGAGGATACATATAGAATAGTTCATAAAAATGAGGATTCTTCAGAATACGTGTTGCTGTTCCTAGCTTAAAAGCCTAAATTCTATCCATAAACAGACTAAGTTTTCTGAAATGTTTAATGAGTTTAAGAAAGAGACACACTATTTATAAGAATAAGTGGGAATTGAAAAATTAATTACATTTATCTTGTTTTCTACCTCTGGAGATGTGATTAGTGATCATTCTTTTTATTATACACTTCTTCAAATATATATATATATATATATGTATATATATTTATGAAACACACTCATTATCATACATGTCTTGAAGTAGCCATATAATACATATAGTGATGAAAGCCACTGCATTGAACAAGAATGCAATCTATACTCCAGGAAGGGAAAAAAAAAAAAAAATGTGAGGGAGGAGTATGTATTCCCACAGCAGAGAGCTTGATTTCAGAGCAGAGGACCTATCACAAAGGTTGACCTAATAATGCTAGCAAAAATATTGCTATGCAGGCCTGCTCTCGCAAAAAAATGAGATATTTAGAGGTAATGATTAAGAAGGATAAGGTGATTAGATGGAATGGAGCACCTCCAATATGAGGAAAGGCTAAGAGAATTGGGATTGTTCAGCCTGGAGAAGAGAAGGCTTCAGGGTGACCTGATTATGGCCTTCCACTACCTGAATGAGCCTACAAAAGAGATGGAGAGAGACTTTTTGCAAGAGCATATAGTGACAGGAAAATGGGGAATGTCTTTAAACTGAAAGAGGCTGAGTTTAGAATAGATATCGGGAAGAAATTCTGTGAGGGTGGTGAAGCATTGGAAAAAGTTGTCCAGAGAAGCTGTGATTGCCCCATCCCTGGAAATGTTCCAAGACAGATTGGATGGGGCTCTGAGCAACCTAATCTGGAGAAAAGTGTCTGTGCACATGGCTGAGGGGGTTGGAAATAGATGATCTTTAAGATCCATCTCAATCCAAGTCATTCTATGATTCTATGATTCTGTGAAAGAGATCATTGTTTTATTTTGTTTCTAATTTTCTTAAGTTTGTACACTCAGTTACAAAGAGCGTCTATCCATTAAAAGTACATACAATTTTTTACCTCAGGCCAGTGAAGAAATAGAAAATAAAAGCATCCTAGTACAGAGTAACATTTGAAAAAACACTCCCATGAGTAACAGCTCCTCAGTTATCATACCACATTTGGACTCCCTAAATAGAATGATGTGAAAAAAGACAACTCCCTTGTCCAGTATTGTTTACTCCCCCAGTAATATCTGAACAGTCATTTAGAAGATTTTAGTCATTAATATATTTTGCAGACAGTGTATGTACCCCTTAGACTTTGTATTTGAAATACATGTGCGCTAAGTATTTGCATACAGGAGATGATTACTCATCCAGTTTTCTCATCAGACAGACCTAATTACATTTCATAGAATCATTTTCCTAATTACATGCTCGCATTTCAAAATTTTACAATGTTGGGTTAGATGCTTCCCCCAATTAAACTTAGTAAAACAAACTGTCTCTGCCTCTTCTCAGCCAACATTTCATTGTCCCCTAAGCTTGATGATACTGTCCCTCCAGCTAAAAAGTGCGTATAGTTTCTCCTGAAATAGATAAGCTGTTTCTAAGAAAACCTCAAAAAAACCTGCATATGTACCACTAGGTATATCTATGTCCTCTAACCAAATGAGCTGAGTCCACAGACAGCATTTTCAATATATATCAAAGAGCAAGATAGGCTCATATACTGAACTTCAGAAGCATATTCAGCAACTGTTGGTGGCTGCAGGCTGTATGACTGCCACAGAGAACAGTATAAACTGCAAGCTGAGGAAAGCTACAGGCACAATGGACTAGATTATGTTGTCCAATGCAGAGTATGCATAATAGCACAGTAACAGAAAAAAACCCCTTGCATGTACTTGTCAGAGTTGTAGTCCAGCAGCAGACTTTATTTTTTGGTTCCTCCACTGTGAAGCCTGCAAATCTTCAGAGTCACAATTGCTGAAAAATACTGTTTTCGAAAATAATTTGAACAGCTTTATAGTATGTGAGGTCCAGTTTCTACTCTGGACACTGCTGATCTAGATTTGGCAATCTCCATCGAAGGCAGTGATTATTTTTGACAGAATAGTGGGCTTGTGTTATGCAGTATTTCACCTGTTGTCAACTATACTTAAAAAACTTCCTTAAAAAGGAATCGATGCCTCTTGAAGAGGTGATGATATAGGAAAATGAATTATTTTTGAGCATTTGTTATGCTCTTTGTTTAGAATCTTTAACTCACTTACAGTAATTTATATTGTAATGTTGAATGTACAAATAAACATTTCCCAGAAGAACTTTTAAAATAATATTTTTGATCCACTTTCATAAAATTTTAATGTACTGATCTTCTAGTTGCTTTGCAGTTTCAGCATTGGAATAGTCTATAAGTTACCCACAAAAATTACAAGCAGATACCGTAATCCCAGTGCAGCTCTGTGAATTTTAAGTAAATTTGCCTGTTTGTGGCCACAGAGATCTATACCACTGTAACATAACTTTGGGTATGGCTGAGCCTAATTCCCAGTAAAGTAATTGCTTTCTGACCCCTGAAGTTCATCTGCTAATTTTAACTGAATAAAGTATTAGTCTTCCTTTTCTTTCCAGACAACTGGTTTGCCGAGTGCTTTCAATTATGTCCCAGGTTCCTTGTCAGAGGTGGCTGCACCTTGCTTGTTTTGATTTGTTTATGTGAGTCTGGTTCTACATAATTATTCCTAATGTAATATTGCTTCTGACTTTGTTTGAGCCACTGCTGTTATTCACTCATTTATAAAGGAAAGCCCTTTCTATTTGCCAGTTATTAGCAAGCTCTGGTATGTGAACTACTCAAGGACAAGAAGGAAACTTTGATGTCATATGGATACTGGTTACTGTGACATAATTGATCACTGGTCTACTTTTGTTGCCTAGTTACTGAAATAGAAGTTCTTTTGGACAGAATGTCTTGTCTAGTGCTGATTTCAAAAAGAAAGGGCAAAATAAAACAGCTGTGAGAACATGACTTTTTGGTATACAGTGTTGTGGAATTTCCTGTGTTGAGTATATATAGTCACAGGAAAATATATGTATGTATATACACTCATACTTCTCATATATGTATATATATATATATAGACACACACACATGAGAAATACCTATAGTCACAGGTGCATTTGGCCTGTGACTGTGCCACTGGTTCTTGGTAAGTTCTGTTACCTCTGCTGGTGAAACAATTCACAGGGGATGATATTTGGGAGTATTTTTTCCAGGAGGTTCTCCAAGCAACCCAGCTTCAGCTGGTAGTGTGCTGCGAACATTTTCCCAGTTGTATTCAGGCCTTACTTCAGGAGCAGTTTTTCACACTGTGGTAGAGGGATTCTTCTTGTAAACATTTCTTTCTATGTGTAAGTAACATGCATTTTCTTCACTCTTCCTGGCTGGCCACAATACTTGCATTATCATAAATCTCTGCATGTACACATAAATACTATCTTAAAAATGAGGAGAAGAAAAATTCTACTGAGAAGATTCAGCTCCTATAGAGTCTGAAGAAGGCTTGGTCTCAGTGCAATCTTACACTGTTTAGATCATTCGTTTTTATATTTTTCCTATTTAAAATTATGCCTCTGTGAAAACCTTGCTGTTTTTAAAAATATGGTAAAAAAGATTAAAAAATTGTTTAAATACTTGTCTAGGTTTAACTTCAGAATCCTCCCATTAGTTTACATAGCCTAGTGTAGGGTCCTGTTTCTCATCTGAATGGAAGAGCTTTCTTGCCTTTAAAAAAGCAAAACCAGAAAAGAATGTTTTGAAAGATAGAATGAAAGAAAATTGTCTTGCTATTTGGTAGGTGATTTAACATTTGAGCCTCTGTTATTTGCATATCAAAATGAGATATAAAAGTAGCTTGAAAACAACTGCAAAGCAGTATCAAGAAGCTACCTACCAAAACTGAGACTGGGATAAACTGATCTATTGTATACATTCATGTCATTCTTGGAAACACAGACACACACACAAAAAAACATGTATGGAAAACATCTGAGACTGCAGCTCATCTTAACTTATTCTGCTTATTACTGAAATTCTTTTTGCATGAATTTTTCTGCTCTTGAGTTTTAGTTCTGCTAGAGTTTCTTGTGCTTTTCTCAGCAACCATTCTTTTTTTTTGTTTTCACTTGCCTTTTTAATTCAGCTGAAAACTTCTCCTTCTCATGGGGGTGTAACTGTCCCTTTCTCAGTATTGTTTGGAAACTTAACTCTTTTGACAAATATAAAGGCAACATCAGGCTGTACATTTTGTTTCTAACCAAAACAAAATATCCAGCTAACTCTAATTTACTATGTTTAAATAAGAATCAAGTAAATGTAACAAAGAAGTCTGTATAAAAATAACAAAAATTCACTTTCACTTGGACATGTAGTCACATGGACCAGCTAGTATAAATTGACATTTCCTTTAATAGAGCTCTACCAGGTGACACCAGCTGAGCATCTGGTATCTATTTAGAAGATAAAATACAAAATCTATTTACAATTTCCATATTCATCTATACTTTAAAGGGTTTGAGGGTTCTTTGAGTGGGAATATCAATTTGCATGTTATTAGTCAACAGATTAAAGGTAATCTGAGAAGCATTGGTGATTACATACATATTTGGATTTCAACAGGTTCATGTTTTTGCAGAACTGTGAGTAATTATATGCCTGATTGGGTGAAATTGGATTAAATAAATCAATAATTTATTATGGGAATTGTCATCGATTTTGTGTGCAAATCATCAATAATTGTATGCACTGTGCCAAAGAGTGAGTCTAGCTCAGCTCATTTAAAAGTCTCATATAAAACTCATCTCTTTAGGATAGTTCGGACTCAAGATTGACAATACTTGGGATTCATATAGCCCTGAATTTAGCTCAGCCCTAGTAAGAGATTGTCCTTTTCTTGCTTAGAAGTCAGAGCATTATTATCCATGCATTGTCTCAGAGATGCCCTTCTCTGTTCATACACCTGCAGTAATCTTTCAAACCCTGTTCTCCCCTTTTGCTTTCGTAGATTTTCAAGTCTTTTAATTGATGGAAAATAGTAGTTGACAGTTCTTTTAACTCACAATAAAATGGTGATGGTTTGGGGTTATGTCGTTGTCAATATATAATTCACATTTGTGTTTTGTGAATACCCTGTCGTGTTTTACACTTAATTTTGAAGATAACATTAAGTGCATCTTAGAGCACTCATTTTAGAGTGGGAGGTTGATACATAGAGAAGAGGCTATAGCTGGGAAGGCTTGATAGCGCAATCAAGGGCCATCAACACTTAATGGCTCTACACCAGTTGACCAATGGGCTTGTTACCAGGAGAGCCATTGACTTTGAACAACTCTCTGCCCAGAAGCTGAAAGGCGAATCTTTGTGTAAGAGCTGGAAAATTTACAGCACAAATGCAGGGGGTTTGAAAGTTTCAAAAGGGGAAATTTCAGGGCAAATAGGGAAGTTTCTTCTTCAGTAGCCAGGTACACAGTTCAGCAAGGCCAGAGGGTTGTGGGTCTCGAAGACATGGCCTATCTCCTGAGTTCACTCTGTTGCTAAAGGAACCAGAATGGTAAAGGTTTTCTGGGATGCTTACTTTTAGATATATTTGTGCTTTAATTTTTAAGTATGAAAGTGTATACACATATTTGAGAAACTGCATAGCTGAGTCAGTGGTTCTTCCTTTCCCTGTGCATTGTCCCTGAATGTTGTCATCATGAAATCCAACTACACTGCAGTATAGAATTTCTTTTCAAAAATTTCCAAGTCAAATTTTTCTAGCCAGCTGTGTCTCAAGGAGGCTCGTACACAGGTTTTACAGTGTTATCAGCAGCACCATATGGTGTTCCATTACATAAAGAGGATCCAACTTCATTGTGCACTAAAGAAGTTTATCCAAGAAAGTTGCCTGGAATTTATGATCAGCCATTAACTAGTGTTAGATCTAGAAACATGCAGTATCCAGTGATTCAATCCAGATCTGACAGAGTGCAAGTAAAGTCTTGACAAATCTCTGCATCAGTAAAGGGGGTTTGGGCTGGTAATCCAAAACCTAAACCTCACCCAAACTAACAAAACAAACAAAACTTAAAAAAAAAATAAGTAGAGGGGGTCGTACATAGGTGCATGCATTTTCTTCTGGCTAGCAAATTCAGTGGTGTGACAGTTGCTTAGATAATTGAATGTTTTATTTAAGAGCAGAAGAAATACCTGCTAAATGGACTGTGAGGTTGAAATTCACTACTTTGTGCAAAATGGCTGGGAAATTGGACATATGCAGGCAGGTAATAGGTAAAAGGTACACTAGATTCACAGACAGAGCAACATGTTTGAGAAAAAAGGTGGATAATGGAATGTGGTCATTAGAATAGGAAGGTTTCAGGGGAAAAATATGTTTTCAACAGTGATATTCAAAGGATATAGTACAAGTAGAGAGACTGACAGTTTGGTTTTGAAAAAGAAACATTTATATAATACAGCCAAACCCTACAGCTTGTGGGCACTGATATCACATCAACACATCACAAGCTTTTTATTTAATTGAGTGTGATTTAGGGAAAAGCATTTAGAACACAGTCTGCTCCATCACATCAAATCAATTTAAATTAACAGACCAGTGTTTCAGTTGTAAACTGATGCTAATTGAGGACAAGATGCTAGAAGTTACAAAGCACCTCTTGCCATCTTTAAAGAACTTTGATTTCTGTTTACTACAGTGGGAGCAGAGAGTCATGATCCACATATTTCACAAAACTTTGGGTCTTTGTGGGATTTTTTTTCAGGTCTTATGCAGTTACTCTCACTGTTAGGTCTGATTTTGCCATAACTATAAGTAAATGTTCAATCAACTCTTAGGTAAAACTCTGAATAGGTTTTGATTAAGCATGTAAGTAAATCAAGTGTGTTCTTATACGGATGACGATTTTTGGTGTTATTATCCAGAAACATTATTTAAAAAAGCTGGTTTTTTTCCTTCAAGATTGAGACAATTAAAAATAGCTCCAGCAGAAGCAGTTATTTTTGAAATTCTTTTATAATATTTCATTGTCTAATGCTGCTTGAATAACTAAAGAATAATAAGAAGGAAATTCCCAAATGATGAGTTAATCTAATTTTTTTTTTCTTTTTTTTTCGCCACTCTCGAAGTAAAATCCAAAGGAGCAAGCAGTTTGTTGGGCCAGATTTGACAAATGGATGTGCAATCTCTGTTACCAGGGTTACAAATTATGGCCATCTTCTCTCAAAATCATAGACACAAGACTACAACAAACATAAATTACCTATAATTTTCTTATTCTAATAATTCAAATACATACTTCCATTACTGGGGATGTGTAAAGGAAAATATGATTCGTGTTGCAGTGAAAAGCTATTAAGGTCTAAGATTACTTAGGCTCTGAGTGAAAGGTGAGTGTTACTGTAAATGGGGAAAACTAAAATAAACTCTTTGGTTAGATTAGAAGATGTGTTTGAGATCTTTACAGCTATTGGGCTGGAAATGTGTGCTACTGTTTGACACATTACAGTCCCACCAAATTTCCTAATCTGTTTTTCAAACATTGAAACTGATCTCATTTTCAACCAGGTCTAAGTGCCACAGGTTATGCCTCTCCACAAAAATTAAAAAAAAAAAAAAAAACAAAAAAAAAAAAAAGAAAAAAAAGTATGAGCAAAATTTATATAATTCTTATCCTTCCCTTCCAAGACTTCTTATTAGTGAGCTAGAAATTACCTTAGACATGAGCCAAGCTGTTCACAAAATGGGGGTCTCCTCCTTTGAGGACTTGTATTCATTCCATGGAGCTCTGAGAGCTTTTCTTTGTCCTGGTGTACCTCGAAGCAGAGGGAAGCACTGTATAAAAGACATACTTTCTGTAGCATTCATACAGCTTAGTACCTCGTGTACCTGGTGCCATGGTGTGTCTGTAGCCAGTGCTCTAAGAACCTGGGAGTTTATCCTCACTTTCATATTTTAGAAAATAGAAATATCTCTGTCTTCAGAGAACTGTGGTATTCTTCTTGCTGTGCTGCGCTGCTCCATCGCTTCACACACAGGTCATTGCCATGAAGGTCATTGCCCTTTCTAAAGAGGCAACGAAAGCCTATGGCTTTTGAACAACATTACTCATTTTGATAGCTTGGATAAAGGAAAGTGTACTACAGCTAGGATTCCTCTGACCCAATAGAGTTCATCTTTAAATTCTGCACATCTGCACCTGAAATATCAGTTGACTACAGGCAAAGGAATTTACAGTTTGAGTCCTTAAGCAGAAATCACATCACTTGCAGTCACATGAATCACAGCCTAAAATTTGGGATTTTTTTCCTAGTGATTACAAAGGGAGTCTGGAGCAACCAATTCAAACCAGGTATCTACACTGTAGGTGACAGAATCAGTAGGGAAGACATCCCACTGTGTGATGGCACCTGACACTGAATCAGTGGAAACATCCTAGTGTTGGGTCAGGCCCAGAATCAAGACTAGGTCCTTTCAATATCTTATCTAATAATTTTCAAACAGATCTGGTCTAAATATTTTGAATTGAATAATCTTAAGTTTAAATACACTATGAATATAAAATATTTCATAAAGCCTAATCAATAGTGATAAAACAGTAAAAAAAGTGATTTCAGAGTAGATTGTATGGTAATTATGCTTTAATTTAAAGTACTTACTGGTGTGTACATTAATAAATGAATGAAAGAATAACATCTTAAAAAACCAATTTACTTAAAAAACTGTTGGTGGTGTGGAGTGAATGTAATGGGACTCTTCTTTTTACTATTAATTTTAAAAATTTGTATTTCTTTTAAAATTCAGAATTACCTCTTTTATCTTCAGTGAAATATTAGAATATGCTAAGAAAGAAAGAAATCAGCTTCTAAGTATCCCTAAATACTAATTTCCAGCACTATTCTACTGTTTCTTTATCAAATGTATGAAAAGCATTATTTAAAATGCATTTAAATTAACAGAATACTTTTTTATTCCCTCCTTTAAATTATCAAACTCAATTAAACAATAAATGTGAGAATTCGTGACTTTTATTTTAAAGAACTAAGCAGTTTAGGACAATGAGCATTAATCATTTTAGGACACTAAATAAAGGGAAGAGTTATATTTCAATAGTGGTTGTAATTTTGTCTGTTTATCTTATTTTCCTTCTAAATGCTCACAGCAAGCAAGACCAAGAGAGTATTTGTAGTTTCATCTCCTCATTCTAATTTAAAATTTATTAAGCATATATTAATAAATTCAGAAAAGTCTTAACTGCTTTTCCACTAAGACAGAGTATATACAAATTCCCACAATTCTTTCTTTGTCAAAAATGGGCTTTTTATTAAAGAAATTTCCATCCCTAGTAAATCAAAAATAAAAAGTGTCATCAGATCAATCTTTTCAGGTCATGAATGCCAGTGAAAAGAACTGCAATAAGCTGAAGTGTAAGAATTCTGGCTTGCAACGTGAAATCCAACTTCATTGTAGTCAATGAAAAGCTTTGTTATTGATTCCTGTACAGCCCAGATTTTTCCTGACACCACTTGCTAATAGGCTCTTCCATAGCCAAGGGTGTGTGCACTGTAATCAACAGAGTAAGCAAAGCCATGCTCTTGTTACTGCAGAGAGCACAGGTGGGTGGAAAGAACCCTGAAGTACAGTTAAACTGAACAAGGTCCAGACACAGACACTTCAACTGCATCTACTGAATGCACTGAGATGACGCAGAATAACGTTTGGATTTTAATTTTTCTTTTTTTTTTTTTTTTTTTTTTTTTCCACTGACAATGACTATTTGACAACTTAGTTCCTCTGAAGCAACTGTTGAAAGTTGCACACCTTGTGCTGGCCTTGGCTTTTGAAGCACTGACCTTCTGCATTCATGTATGTTTTTGTTTCAGGTACTATAAAGAGGTATCTTGAAGCACCTGACTTGTGGCTTTGTTATTATTCCCTTGCAACCCTGGGTGGAGGACTTGAAAATCTTTTGTATTCTTGGCTTCCATCACACATTTAGAGAATGACTATAAGCAGAACGAGCTCCAGCTTCAATTGTGCATAGCCTACAACTTGAATTATTCTAGCTGTTTTGTTTAAAGCACCTTATGTTCTCCAATTCTGGGAAAAAAAAAGGTTTTCTATAATGGGATAAGGGAGAAGACATTGTTAATTACTCATTTTAATTTTCAGTAATTTTTTTTTTTTCAAAAAAAATGGGGTAAGGCCAACTCTTGTTTACTAAAAAAATGGATATTTATTTTTAGCTTTAATTAACTGTAACATAGGCACCTTTTAACAGTCCCCTTATCGGGTATGAACAAACCTTTTAGGGAGGTAGGAAATCTTGAGTTACAAATAAAATTGGATGTTCCCAAAGCCTTCAGGATCACAGTTTATTTCTAGTTGGGAAAGTATCTCTAGAAATATTTAACTTTAGTGGAAGTCTTTGGATTTTGTCAAGATGCTGTCAGGTTTCCATTCCTAATTTCATTCGTCTGATGATATAGGAATCACTGTTTTCTGACCATTTTTCTGTGCTTTGTTTTCCACCATATTATACTGATGGAATTCATGTGGAGGAACTAACAAGCCCTACAGTTTTTTGCCTTAATTCTCTAGCTGGACCTACTTTGTGCCCTGTCTGTGCCCTAGTGTCCCCAGGTGTAATCTATAGAATGAGAAAGAGAGTGAAGAACAGAGGAATTCAAAAACTGTTGACCTCCTCTGGGTATATGCAAAGAGACATAAGTTCACAGGGCTTCTTCCAAGTCCTTACTTAAGACAGCTATTGATGCTGTTTCAATAAACTCATAAACTTGATATGCTGATAGAGAGCTTTGGCAGGAAATCACAGTTCTGTGCCACATACTAAAAATGTATAAAAACTTTGCTTAAGCACAATTTAAATTTTATTTTTCTGACTAGCTGCTGAGGTAGTTGAACTGAAATGATTAAGTAACTAAAATAATTGATCAACTCATTAGCTTCAGAAATTTGCATCCAAATTTACTAAGTACAAGTAAGTGTACTAACAGCTACATTCCAGCCAAAGTGTTCATAAAAGTTTTAGGAACATTAAACATACAATAACTATGTTTTCTTCAATCTAGCTCATTACAAAAAATGTCTTGAAGGATGATACAAAACTATTAGTATTTAAATATTTTCAAAGGTTAAGGAGAAGAATGTCTAAGGCAATAGAAAACTCCATGAAATCCAAAGTACAAGACATTATTTTTTTCTTCCTATAGAGGTTTGGAGTAACTATATACAAGTCAACATATATATATATATATATATATATATATGTATTTAATTTCAAATAAATTCTGTTACACTTCAAAGATGCATGGAAAGAAAAGTATTACTTTCAGATAAATATTTAATTTATTTTATAATTAATCACCAGCTTTATAACACATACAGTTTTTAAACAATTTAAGAAGCATCAAAATTATTTCAGAGTATCCCTTTAAAGAATGACATTCATAACTCAATAATGAACAGCTAGTTTATGTTAATGAGAACCTTCAAAATCTGTTACTTCCCCCCTATCTCCTTACAGAGTATCTGGAGGGGAAAAATGCAGTCTGGAGGTTATGAAACTTTGACTTCTGTCCATAAGATGCCTTTGGAGGTTTCAAACACTGAAAAACTATACAGCAAAACAAAACTGAAGCTGAGATGAGCAAAATTCCAGAGCATTCATGAAAACAGTGCCCTAATCAATCTGAAAGTGAAATATCAGGCAATTAACACTGAAAGCCTATTTAATGGGGGTGAATCATGTAAAAAAATTTAGATAGCTCTATTTACGCAATCATTATATTTACACTTTTGCTAGAGTTATAATTCAAAGTGTCTAAACACAAGTAGTAAAGTTGTTTCATTTTCCATAAAGATTATTAATTGTTCTGCTAGTTAATTCTCAGTTTAATATGAGTAGGACTTGTTATTTAATAACAGTCTAGATTCAGGACTAATGATTAAAATATATATATATATATATATATGCAATAAGGACCATCCACAGAACTTATGTAAATAGCTAATATACCTAGGGTGTCCTAATGTGAAAAGATTATTGGAAAAGTTTTCTTTTATCATATGATCACATGCCAAGCATTTTTTAATCAAATTCTTAGAGATCTGTAGTCTATTTTAAGATTAAAATACTAATAAGTATTAATTTGTTAGAAAATGAAAAATCTGTACACATTTTATTCAATGCATATTTAAGAAAGTTTGTAAAATATATTCATACATAATTTACAGTCTCTTTGGAAAAACACACTTTCTCCAAAGACTGTGACACTTTAGACAGCATGACTTTGCCAGTGTATGGCTCTTCAGAGTTGATCAACACCTGACATGGAAAAGTCTGCTGCAGTCATCTACTTTTCAACCATTCTACCCTTCCTTGCTTGAAGGTGAGCAAATATTGACTGACCATTTTCATAATCCATGGTGACCAGCTGTATACTTTCTATTTGAGGAGAATATTCATAATATTTTGTCCATATGAAAGTAAAGTAGCAAGAGATGTATAGCTTTAGCTTTGGTTTCTACACCTGTATTTTAGAATTCCATAAAAAAAGTATACAAAAGTTTGAAGTGTGTTTGAAAGGCAAATAAATACAAGGCTTTGCTATGTAATGCTGCTTGTTAACTGCAGCTGTTTTTTCAGGGCAGACAGTGAACAGGCTTGTGGCAGACCCACACAGAGCTAGGACTTTGCAGATAGGGACAAGGACTTTTCCTCTGCCGAAGGACCATAATATTCACCATGAAGAAAAGTGTGCTGGTATGAGATATTCTCATTAGCCTGCTCTGCTTAGCAGGTGTGCTGCTGCCAGCTGTGCCAGCTGCAGCTTAGTGGTGGCCCTCAGAGTCAAGTCAAGGTACAGTCAAGGTAAAGCACAGCAGTAATCAGCTCTTCTGTTATAGGATCACAGTCTTTCAGATAATCACCCATAAAGTTTACCGTAAGTAAGTATTTCTAACATTTTTTACTACTATACAGCACCCAAAAAATAACAAAAATGTAGCTAGAAAGAGAAATTCTATTGGAAGTAGTAAACAGTCTTAAAAATTGCAGGAAAATTATGCTGGATAATTAGTAGCAAAAGACAGCATATAGCATTACTAGCTGTCAAACTTGTAGAAATTGTACTTCAGAAGTTTTTGTACTGCCAAAAAAGTGTAGGTGAATAACTAAAACCACAGTTGATCTAAAATCACATTTGCAAGAACTGGAGAGGGAATCTTCTTAGTGGCTTATTGCTATTTATGTTGTTTCATCGGTCACTTTACATTATTCCTGATGTCAAGGTGTTAGTGTCAAAAATTGTCTTTTACTCATGCATGCTTTTAGAAGGTAAGAAAGCTGATTAACTTATTTAGGAAGTAATTACCTAGACAAGAATTAAGAGTTAGACTGTCCCTGGATCTTTCACATATGCTCAAAGGAAAAGAAAAAAATATGAACAGCCGCTGTCAATCTGTTGCTTCTGAGCAATGGTTCAGTTCAGGACAAGACCCTTATGTCTTAAGGAGCAAAATGTTTTATCAAATTCTGTTATTACAAAGCAAGCAAACAAACAAACAAAAAACAGCAAAAAAACCCAACAAACCAAACAAACAAAAAAACAACAACCAAAAAACCAAAATCAAACAAACAAAAAAATTATTTCCTGCATGTGATTTACCTTGGGGAAAAAAAAAAGGCAATGAATTAAATCTGATATACCTGTTCCATTTGTAGTTTATATAGATAAACTCTGAGCTATTTCTCTCTTTATAGGCACATTTCCTTGATTCTTTTGTTAAAATCAAACATTTCTTCCACTATATGTGCAATCTGAATATCAGCACGCATTACCCATGACCATATTCTTAAAACAACAGATATAAGACTTCCGCAGGTAGAAACAGTGCCTAAAGCTATGCTATTTTTGCACATAGAATTCAAAATTCACAGGGCTAAAAGAGACAGGCAAGTATAAGGTTGTTTCACATGTTTTAACGTGTTAAAATAAAGAAACAACCTTGTGAATGGGAAGTAGAACTCTCCTCTCCTAGGTGAATCCCTATGTATGAAACTATACAATTTTCTCAGATATATGTGATTGATAACTCACCAAATTTTCAGCTATTGCTGACCAGTACTTGCACAGCACCAAGGCCTTCTCTGTTTCTTAGTCTGCTCCCACAGCATATAGAACTGGGATAGGAAAGAGGCTGGGAGGGGACATAGATGGGACAACTGACCTGGAATGACCAAAAGGATGTTCCATACCATATGATGTGCTTGGTCATAAAACTGGGGCATAGTATTTGAAAAGCAGACATTAGCCAGAGACAGTCTGGCCATTGGTCTTCTTCCCTTCCCTTCCCTTCCCTTCCCTTCCCTTCCCTTCCCTTCCCTTCCCTTCCCTTCCCTTCCCTT
>JAWWEW010000001.1:63967616-63991717 GCA_035583185.1 Anabacerthia variegaticeps
ACTCCCAATAAAGGTATTGTCTATCTTTCTCCATTAATGTTGTGCTGAGTGCCTATTTTGCAGGATTTTAGGCATCAATAGAAGGAACATGATTTTGGAATATATGTGTTTAAAATATAAGCTTTACAGTACCAACTATGGTACCAATTATTTATTTATTTATTTATTTATTTATTTATTTATTTATTTATTTATTTATTTATTTTTAATCTGGCTAGATGCATTTTTAGCCCATTTTATCCCAACAAATGTTTTCTATCATTTTTCAAGAGTTATGACATCAAAAATATACACCTTTTTATTTCACTGTTTGAAACACTGTTTGAAACTTATGCCTAGTCGTATGCAGAATGCCAGAGGTCTGAAATTTCCTGCTTATTAAAATAGTCCTCATGTAATTTAATAAGAAAAGAAAATGCAATAAATGCAGTGGGACCTAGGATGACAGGATGTAAGACACTGATCTCTTCTCAGTGGTGACCAGTGAGGGGACCAAAAAGAGTGGCCTGAAACTGTGTCTGAGGAGGTTTAGGTTGGATATTAGAAAAAGATTCTCCACCCAGATGGTGAACAGAATCTCCAGTGTCACAGCACCAAGCCTGACAGGGTTCAAGAAGCATTTGGGTGATACTCTCAGGCACATGGTGTGACTCTTGGGGAACGTCCTGTGCATTGCTAAGGGTTGGACTTGATGATCCTTGTGGGTCCCTTTCAACTCAGCATATCCTTTGATTCTATGACATGAAATTTCTTTCTTTGTGTCCTTCTGCAATGGTGCTTGTTGCTCAGAGACTGTGGGTGAAGCACTGATTCACCTGGGCATCTTTTCTGTTTTCAGGGATTTTTCATCAGTTTTTAGCCACTCCTTCCTCTACTTCAGGCCACTTTGAAGTTGGTAATTTATTAGAAAATTTCATCTTTTCTTCAATTTTTACTCCATGCAATCAAATGTATTTAAAGAATAATTTTCAATGCTAGGAGAGTGACAAGTAGCTTTTAGATAGATAATCTAGATTTATACAATAAAGGAAATATATAATAGCAATGAAAGATATAATAGTATTTCCTTCTTAGGAAAGAAACCAAGTTTCATGTATTAGGACATGGGGTAATGTTTTTAAACTAATTGAGAGCAGATTCAGAGTAGATATAAGGAAGGCATTTTTTTTATGATGAGGGTGGCACAGGTGGCCCAGTGAGGTTGTGGCTATCCCATGCCTGGAAACATTCCAGACCATGTTGGATGGGGCTCCAAGCACCTTTGTCTAGTTGAAGATGACTCTGCTCCTTTGCAGGGGGATTAGAATGGATGACTTTTAAAGGTCTGTCTCAGTTTAAAAGAAAACTAAGATGTCTGTCTGGACTAGGAAGGGGGCCTATTCCCAAAAACCACCACAACCTTTGAAATTAAGAGACTTTAATCAGAAAATGTATAGAAAAGGATAACAGTTCTTTACTACAAATATATATATATGTATGGATGGATGGATGGATGGGTGGATGTATAACCAAAACCAGAATAGAACAAACAACAACACTGTTACAAAAACTTTCAAACAAATCAAGTCCTCTCCCTGCCCCTTCAGTGCAGTTCTATTTACAGACAGTGGGAGGTGATGCTGCGCCTCAGGAGCAGCAGCCGAGAAAGTCACTCACGGGCTCTGGCGAGGTGAAGACGGAGGGTAGGGAGAGGTGCTGACTCTGAAAGCTCACATGGGAATGGCGGCCACAGGATGAGACTTTTCCCGTGGGCAGTGCAAAGACCCTCTCCTGTCTGAGAAAGTGTTTGGGGAGGGGGAGGGGGCAGCAACTCCTCTGCAGATGGTGTTGGCCCCTTTGTGTTGGTAAGGGACAGAAAAAATTCCATGAATGATTTTGAAACTATATAACAAGGTCCCTTCTAACACAAACCTTTTTATGAGTCTATGATTCTTATTCAGGATAAGGACAGTTATATGCAATGCTGAATGAATGTATGTTTCATTGAAAGTAGCAACGAGCTACGTTTCCCTTCTTAATTGCATTCAAAGTAACAGCACTAAAACTTTCAGGGTTTATAGTGTCCGAGTAGTTGGATGAAATTTCAGTTGAAACTGGATCGAAGACTTCCATTTTACTCAACTCCTACTCACACACACAAATAAATGCAGAAAAGTGTCTGCAGTCATAGTTCCTAGTTCCTGGGGCCTCATAATAATAAAAGCAAATAAGTCAGCTATTCATAGATTATATTTAAATGGTAACAATAGAATAGTTTTTTTCCTCTTTCCTACCTCTTATGCTCATGTCATTTTCATAGAAAATCACTTTTGAGGCCAAGTTGTAAAACAATTCTTGCCTCCAGCTGTCACAGGTAAGGGAAAGTCCATTCTTTGATGGATTCCTATTACTTATTAAATATTTAATAAGCACTGAGACTAGTTCAAGGCTGTATTTCACTCTTGCCCAGTAATTTTGGTGCTGTTTGTCAAGGAAATAATGCAAACTGAATGAAGGGCACATGGCACTAGTTAGCAGTTTGCTTACATGTCAGTAACAATAACTTACAGATGTATAATCAGGTGGTTTTTTTTCATTTTAGCTTACAACAAGTTGCATTTTAAAGTATTACCCTGAGGGGAAAAAATAAAAGTGCTGAGAACAGATGCAGGAAACAAAACCCAACAATATACAACCACTGTGCTGAAAAATTGAATTTAAAAGGAGTTATTTCCACTTTTTTTTTTTTTTCCTGTGATTGGCACAATTTTAGCATATTAAGAGCAGCAAATAAGGTCGCTAGGCTCAACAAGCAACCTCCTGTTGTTTCCTTTATCTGTAGTTTCTTGCTTTTCCTCTCTTTTCTGTCAGCTCTTTGTCTAATAAGCATTGACTTTCTCATTTCAGAGTCTCTATAATATTCTGAACCAAGGATTGTAATCTTGAAGATTTCCTTTATCACCATGGCAAAGAGATTAAAAAAAATAAATTAAAAAAAAAACCAAAAACAAAAAACCTCTCTGAAAATGCATCCATTTTTGAAAGAATAGTGTATAGCTGTTGAAATAATATTACTGGTGATTTGGAAAATGTGAAGCATATTTTGTTTAATCTTGAAACTTCTTGAATCAACTTTGATTTACACAACAGTTATCACTTTACAGTGCCACTCTGGTGCTGCAATATTATTGCCAAACCACAGCAGTTAGTGTGACCACCTTAATTAATTCAGTGGTAATGATCATAGACAATAACTGCTTTTGTCTCTTGAAGAGTAGTCATGATCAATAAAAAGACATTAGAATAAAGATCACATAAAACAAAAGTATCAAATAAAACATACCATATTTGTTGTTCACCTGCTGAATTTGAGGTTTTATAAATAAAATTCATATTGTAGAATTCACAGCTATTTAAATATTGACAACAATTGTGGCATTAAATCTAACAAAGAAAAAGGAATCGTACGAATGGTAATAGATCTTAGAAACTTTAAGTAAATACATTTATAATAGAATATTTCCACTTGTGCATAGAATATTTATACTTGTGAGGAACTAAATAAAATAACTAAAACTATAATTATTAAGAAATAGATTTTAGCATTCAGTTTTGGGAAGTTTATTTAACAATTATATGGGATATAATTGGCAAAAGTTCTTTTAATTGTCTATCAGTGAGTTAAAATTTCCAGTTAAAAAATATTGGGCTACCAGAGTCAGCTAGAGGGGAAAAAATGTCAAAATTGAAAGCATCAATATATTATTTAATCACTGTCAAAGCAATTCAATATTTCTTTTCTAGACAAAATACCATACTATTGTTGTGAGAAAGTACATTTTTGCTCAATGTGAAATTGGATCAGAAATTCCTGTGTCACAAATCTGCAGCACTGTAACCCAGTAAATACATTATTGCTATTGTCTGTGACATGCTGCAGACCTAGACTAGGAGGAAGAATAGAGACATGGGATGATCACAGAGGCCTGGAAAATACAAGGTGAAAGCAGACCCCAGCATCCTTAAACCACTCACTAATGTTCAGCTGCCATTCTTCAAAGGAACGTAACCTTGGGAGCTGGGAAAAAACAGTTATAGACGTGACCAAAAAAGAGTAAGTATTCATTATATGTAAATCACAGCTTGTACAGTAAATTCATATCTATGGTGAACCTGTAAGTAAAGAAAAGATGTGGAATGTGATAATGTATGTTAAAAAAATGAACCCAGGTGGATCTTAGAGTGAGGAGGAAGAAACCATTAACATTAGCATCATACTTCTTGCATCAAAGGATGTGGTAGGCAAATTACTTGGTACCTCAAACCACAGAAACTCAAGCCATTAACTGTAGGATGCAGAGGAGAAGCAGAAGGCTGAACATAATGTCAAAGAAAGAGGTAAATTCTATAGAGTTTGTGTATATGTCATTCTACCTGCATATGATTTGACCTAGAAATGTAAAAATCAATGCCACTGGAGTAATTGTTCTTTGATTACACTGTTAAGACATTTTAATGAGACTATCAATTCTCAGCTTTGCATAAATGATGCATTCCTTTTGCCCATAAGAAGGTTTTGTCAGTATCTGGTGGGAATTCAAGTATTCTGTAACCTTAATGCAACAAATTGGTAAGAGAAGAATGTAATCAGAATTAAGTATTTTGTTGGTTTGGTTTTTTTTTTAATACTTATCAAATGGGTACTTAAAAAGTACACAGGCTTGGATATTTTATTTTTCAAATATTTGTTATCATAATTATTTTTTTAAAAGGAAAAGCATTCCAGTCTTGTGCTTCTCTTCTCAAACCTATTACTTCTCTCATCTTGCTCTCAGCTTCATAAATTTCACTAAACTGACAAACTTTGAAAGTGAACTCTGTTCTCTGCAGGTACACTTGGTACTATGTGAGTCTACCACCTTATTATATGCTTGTAATTAGGCTGATTATGAAAAATAAAATATCTTTTTAATTCTTCCTACCATCCACGACCCTCTGTGGGTTAGCATGTAAGAGCCCCTTTGCTGAAACAGACTACAGTGGATAATGATTGTGCCTTACTATATCCATCATTAGCTGCAAGATTATATAATTTGTGTAATGTGAAATTGTGAAAATATAAGAAAGGAAAATTCAATGTAATGTATTGTTAATTAACTGTCTGACCTCTGGTTTGCCAGCACAAAATATATTTCCAATGCCTTGATCAGTGTGGTGTAACCACATCTCCTGAAGTAAATGGACAGAACTGTTTTTTTTTAAACTTTCCACATATCTTCAATTTCAAGCATGAGTTCTAGAAATATATCCAGGAAAATACAGAATTATGCGATTGGAAGAGGACATATCTGATTTGTTCATGTATTGCTCTTTCAAAAAGCACGGAGCAAGCCCACGCAAAGTAACAGTCCTGTAATCTGGATCGCATAGAAACATTTGGAGAGCCTGGTGCTTTCTGCCTGCTCCCTCTCCACCTAAGGGTGAGACACCTGCAGCTCAGGACAGGATGACAGAGACCAACAAAGGGACCAAGTGACAGCTCCTGCGACAAGAATCTGCAGTTCTCCTAAATAATAGATATCTCAGAAAAGCAGGGAACTGACACATAACTGCTCCTCAAGGTGTGGGAAATAAATGTTTTCCTGGGGATTCAGAGGAGACAATGGAGAGCTTGCTGTAACTCAGGGAGCTCCTGATTAGTTTCTAGTTTGACAGCAAGACAGAAGGACAAGAGACATAGCACAGAGGGTTAGATTGATGGACAAATTTTTGAGTTTCTTGTGCTCTGGTTTGAAACTTTAGTTGTCCTTCACTTATTACTGATTGGACTTAAAATGCATTCTGTTGTTTAAATGTGCCTATACCTCAGACCTCTTTTTTTGCTGTCCCTGAATAAATGTTGAACTTAACTTGTTAGTGCTCATTAAATTAACTTTGGTAAATATGGGCAGGCGATGCAATGAAAATCCAAATGAAGGCTTCAAGTCAGTTTTCTCATGTGATTGCTTTGCAGGATCAAAAGAAAACATATTGTATCATCGATAATTTTGATTTTTTTAAATTCTAATATTATCCTTGTTTTGTGAGACACTAAAAGCTTTGAGATATGGTAAGTTTTTACAGTTGGAGGAAAACATGTTGAGGGGATACAATGCTTCCTTCAGACAATGTTTGTGTTTCCAAAAACTCATACACAAAATATGGACTCGATGAATAGTATGAAAAATGAAATTACAAGAGAAAATTTACTGCCTTACTGAAACATGTTTTCTTCACTCATTATGCCCCCAAATCTTTGTAGTCTTTTATCAGAATTGCATTTAATTTGATGGTTAAATCACTTGTTTCCTTCTCCTCCCTCCGATTTTGTCTGCTTTCTGTTTTTTAGTCTTTCTCACTTCTTTCTGGCCTCCACAATTTTAACATTATATCCCAGCCACCTCCTGTCCAGAAAGTTCAGGTGGCTAGTGACTGCAATTATTTTGTTTCAATTTAGAGACTTTCCCAATAAGTTTGATAATTTTTTTGGTTTTGATAAAAAAACCTGCAATTTTTCCTACTCAGTTGGAGAGGTTTAATCAAACATCTCTACAATGTTCTCACAAAATTTCTTCTTTCTCCAATTACTCTATGTGTATAAACACAACAATATTCTGTGGCCTGTGTTATTAAATATTCTATGGGTTTTTTTGTTTGGGTTTGTTTTTTTTTTTTGTGATTTTTGTTTGTTTTTTGTTTGGTTTGGTTTGGAGGTTATCTGTTTTGTTTTGGGTTTTTTGTTTGTTTTGGTTTGGTTTTGGTTTTTTTTGTTGTTGTTTTTTTAATAGCAGAATGGGCAATGTCAGTCATAATATAAATAATTAAAATGTCTCATGTTTATGTGCAATAATATAAGCACGGAGTCTGGGCCTAAGTGAACTAATTTTCATATTCTGTATATTGCTGTTCCTTTAGTTTTAAGAGCATTGAGGAAACTGAACATGTGAAAGTTCTGAAGTAAAAGCATCCGCTCTATGATTAAAAGAAATCCAAAAGAATATACTCTAAAACACTTTCTAAGAAAATGCACATTAAGTAATTAACCTCAATAGAATTTGGGATAGTCTCCATGAGAAATTGTAATATATCCCTTGCATAAGAACAAGTATTGTAAGGCAGAGAGAAATTTACCCAGAGGCATTTGAGATATGCAGGGTGATAGTGCAGTTTTGGATGATAATTAATTAAAAGGAACACATAAAATAAGAATAAAGAAAAAGTAAACTAAATTATTAAATATGATCAGTTTTCACAGGCCAGAACTGATAAATAACAAGCAATATTGAAGATTGATAGAATCAAAAGCATTGAAAATATTATTTTTCAACATTTACAGAGGAAATATTAGTTCGTGAATAAAACTCGCTATGGCATGATGTCATTCAGATTAAAACAATGACTATTTGAATAATCAGGCATAATAGGATTAAAAAATAAAATGTATAAATATTCACACCTTAATGAATTAACAAAATCATAAGCTTCTGGAGGTAAGGAGAAGCATTTATGGTGTTCAAGGAGAGGAGATGAATGCACTCTGAGAAGAAAAACTCAGAATAGAAAGGAAATACTTAAGTGTGCCAAACGTGGCAAATTCTTACAGAAGTAGGAGATCTGCTGCTCAGGAAGATTGATCCTTTCAGAGTTTGGCCTCTTTTTTCTACCTCAAATTCTGGCCCGTGAAATATCTATGTAATTAACCTAATTTGACAATCTGAGCAGCTCTGGAGTTTCCGGAACTGGAGGAACCACAGGGGAAGCTGAGAGAACAACCAGAAGCTTGCAGCTTGCATGACAGTGGCTAATGGGACCTGGGCAGGGCCAGGAACATTGGAAACCAAATCCCCGCACATATATAAAAGAAACCCCCAGGGAGCATTAGCGACCAGGAGTGCTTTGAACAGGGCTGTCAAACAAGGTGTGAGATATTAACCAGGGTGTGGCACGGCAGTTTGGGCTGAAAGACATGAAGGAAGGGTGCTGTAGCTCTGCCAGCTCAACCAGGGAAGAGTGGCATCCACCTGGCAGGAGGCCATTGACCACTCTAAGCTCTGTACCCATCACAACAGATGCAGCTGTCCAGACAGAGCTCTAGTGGGAACATGCTGCCATGCAGGTGTCTGGCCCAAATAACAGCAGTGAGCACACCAGTGGAAGGTGTGTCCACCTGAGGAACAACTCCACTTAATGGCAGAGCTCCAGGGGAAGGTGACTAGGTTGAGGATTATCAGGGAGTGCAAGTGAGGCAGTATTGGAATTGTGCCGTATCTCCCCTGGGACAGGTCTGTGAGGCAAACAGGATGTGTGATATGGAGAATTTCTTATCCTCTTTCCACCTGGATGAACACAGTGACTAGAGGGAGAGCGACAACGGCAATAAGTTCCTGACCAGCGTAGCAGGCACCCCTCCTTTGTGACTGCCCCACCTTCCCAGGTGCCCCACCACAATAGGTGTGAGTCTTTGCAATTGGAACTGAACAATGATGAGGACAATAGTTCATCTAGCTGAGAGGTGTCTCTGAGGTTAAGTTGGCCTACAACTGCATCAAAACTGCTTCCATAAATTAAAAGAGGATGGCCACTGGCCATTCTGTCACCAACAGAATTTTGCTTTTTTTGATTATGGGTTAGTTTACACAGCACCAGGCCTGCCGGTGACAAATAAGGTACACCTGTCTCAAAGAGGGAAAAGGGTCTTTGCGCAGGAGTCATCAGGGTTCATTGAAATAGCTTTAACTTAGATTTGAAGGGGGAAAGGTATAAACCAGGATCACTGGAGATAAGCCTGGCATGCTGATGTTTGAGGGATGGTGTACTGGTAAAGTCCTTCAGTTTGCCATCTCAGTGGAGGCAGGGGATGCAGGGCCATGCAGCAGCAGAAACAGAAGGGTTATTGTTGCACTAGAAACCATGGAAGCACCTGAGACTTGTCACCTAGAATTAGAGCTTCTTCCTCAGGAAAGGTGGGGGATCAATAATCCAACTGAAGTAAATCTTCACTAATGCACACAGCATGGACAACAAACAGGAGGAACTGGAAGCCATTGTGCACTGTGAAAACTGTGATATAGTTGCCATCAACAAAACATGGAGGGACAACTTGCACAACTGGAATGCTGTAATAAATAGGTATAAACGCTACAGAATAGACAGGCAAGGAAGGAGAGGTGATGGGGTAGGGAGTATTGTGTGTGCGTTAAGGAGTATTTTGACTGTAGCTTAATGGTGGTTACAGTAGGGTTGAGAGGTTATGGGTAAGAATCAGGGAGAAGGCCAACAAAGCAGATATCATGGTGGAGTTCTGTTATAGACCACATGACCAGGATAAAGTGGCAGACAAAATATTCTATAGAACTTAACCTGGATACTGCTGTAAAAGACACAGTCTTTAATAGTAAAAACCAGCTGTTCTCCAGGTATCCAGTCCCCTGAGATAGAAAACAGAGATGGGGACTAGAATGAAGCCCCATAATTCCGGAGGGAATAGTCAGTGATCTGCCACATGCATGAGTCTGTGGATTTGGATGGGTACAAAAGTTTGATAGAGGGACCTGAACAAGCTAGATTGAGGGACTGCAACCAAATGTATGAGGTCCTGCACTTGGGTCACAACAATTTCATGCAGTGTTATAGGCTTGGAGCACAGTGGATGGAAAGTTGCCCAGTGAAAAAGGACCTGGGTGAACATGAGCCATCAGTGTGCCCAGGTGGCCAAGAAGGCCAATAGCACCCTGATTTATATCAGAAAGAGTGAGACCAGCAGGACCAGGGCAGTGATTGTTCCACTCTACGCAGCACTTGTGAGGCTACACCGCCAATACTGCTCAGTTTTGGACCACTCACTACAAAAGGACATTTTGGCTCTGGAGCATGTCCAGAGAAGGACAATGAAGCTCATGAAAGGTCTGGTGCACAAGTCTTATGAGGAGCACCTGAGGGAGCTGAGGTTCTTTAGGCTGGATAAAAGGAGGCTCAGGGGGGACCTTATCACTCTCTACAACTGTGTGAGAGGACGTTGTTGTGAGGTAGAGGTTGGTCTCTTTTCCCAAGTAACAAGCAATAGGTAAAGAGGAAATGGTCTTCAGTTGTTCCATGGGAGGTTTAGATCAGACATTAGGAGAAATTTCTTCACTGCTGTCAAGCAGTAGAACAGGCTGCCTGGGTAATCATCCCTGAAGGTATTTAAAAGACATGTGGTTGTGGTGCTTGAGGACATGGCTTAGTGGTAGATTTGACAGTGTTAGATTTGTGGTTGAACTCAGTGATCTCAAAGGTATTTCCCAGCCTATTCTATTCTAGTCTAGTCTATTCTAATTTGTTTTAGTTAATCTCAGGAGAGTAACAGAAGAAAGTCCTGCTATGGGAAGGAAAAAGTTTTCAATTCAATTGCAAACATTCAGTGTACACTATACATATGATATATAGAACAAGCTTTTAAGCTCCAATTGCTCTTTGTTTAGTGCTTACGTAACTAAATATTACAGTAGAATTTTTTTTTTTTTTTTGCTAAGAACTAGATAGTGTCAAATGAAAACAATGAAATCTAAACCTCTTTAAAATTGGTCTACTTGCCAATTTTTACACTTGCATTTATTAACTTAATTGCATTAAAGCAATGCACATAAGTGAACATGAGAAACTTAGAACAGTTTTACTTCTATAGAACAAATATAAACACTTTCAAAGGGTTGCAGTCTTTGACAGGTGTTTTGGTTTTTTTTCTGTGCCATAAACTAACAGACTTTATCCAGCTCACTGAAGAATATTTCTGCAGGGATAATTCAGTGGCATAACGTATCCTTATCTCCCTCCTTACCCCACACTAGTGGCCTTGTGAATGATACAGGTCATGGGAAAGTGCGACAGCGTGGCGGAACACTCCCCCTTTCCCATTCCCTCCCGGCCATGTGGTCCCCGAGATGCCCCAGGAAAGAGACACACAGAGACCGCAGGAGGGGAAAGCAGAGAGAGAGTTTATTCACATGGTCAATGGTATTTAAAGGGCTTTGGGGGATTTTGGTTACAACCAATAAAAATCAAGGGCTAAAAACCAATGGGGAAAGGGTTAACAAAGGACCAATAAGGGGGTGTTTCACATAGACCTGCCATGGCAAATTCTTGCATACTAATCTAGGAAGATAAGGGTTTTCTCAAGGGTTCTTGGGAAGAAGAAAGGTGACTCGAAAAAAAAAGGCAAAGAATCCATTTTACAATACAGTAAAAGCCTCAGTTTTTAAGGCATTATGGCTGGTTTCTTCATTTTCTTCAGAGACCCATCTTTTGCATGATCCATTCCACTTCTGATATTGTAAGTCTACTGCCACAAGAAAGTGAGCAGGAAAGCAAATATTCTAAGCACTTACAGAGGTACCAGCTTTTCCTAGAGATAGTCTGGTGTTCAGTTAAAAAACTGAGACTGCCCAATGTACTTACTGCCACCCCTTAGAGCAGCAGTGGACCTGTGCCACCCAAATTACCCCTGAGAAAAGGTGCCTGAGCTTTCTGAGGGGGATGTACTCTATTCCCCTCATGCCTTCCACCATGATGTGTGTCATGCCATCCACCTCTCTATTTACGCTGTGTGATTCATTTAGAGGCAGTTAGTTAGGTGATGTTACCTCACATGTTCCACACACTTTCAGGTGTGAACATTGACCCACATAAAGCCACTGTAAGCAATTTTTTTCCCACCAGATAAACACTAGTCTATTTTTTTACTGGTTCTTTATCCTTTTCTGTTTCTTAATCTGCATCTCTGACGCTTGTAGTTTTAAGCTGAGGCCTGCCATGTAAAACTTGATCAAAGGCTTGCTACAAATCCAAATAAAATATATTATATGCACAGTCGTTATCAACCTTGCCTGTAAAATGAAGATATAGGGACAAAAAATCTTAGGCTGTAGCAATGTATTTGCAAGTATTACAATATGATCTGCAACAGAGGGCTTTTCTTTTGATACTTCATTTGTAGTATGTATTGTTCCATGAATAAAGTAATCCTTAATAATTTTTGCTGTGTAAAGTACAAAAAGAATGCCAAAGCAAGTAAAGCATAACATAAAGACCTTCAGTTTCTCTTTAAAACAGCAGTGGTTTTGGTTTTGGTTTTTATTGTTACTTCTTAGGGAGTTTTGTTTATTTGCTTGATTCCACATATTGAAGGTAATGATTGCTTTTTATTTGTTGTCAAATACAGTAATTAGAACTCTTCTCTAGACTTTCATGTGTTTTAAATTGTCTTGTCATTGAGGATAGTAAATATTCTGGTTAGAGGACAATACCATTGTTCTGTGAATCAAGAGGCTCATGTTCTTACTGATGAGAGAGATTTCTTCGGTACCCAGATCATTTGGAGTCTTTGCATGATTTTGAAACTGTGTTTTTAAAATAAGCCCATCATGTCAAAGGGACATGAAAAAAGTCACAGAACTGCACAAGGAGAAACTCAGTTCCTCACTGTTGTTTTTAAGCTTCTTATTGCTGTTGACCTCCTAGGTCCATTGTTCAGCAAAACTGGCTCAAGGCAGAGCTTTTTGTCAAGGACTGAAAAATAGCATTCATTTTGGAATTTGTTATTCAGAATGTCAGGGAGAAGTGTACTATTTGAGGTGGTACTAGCAAGGAAATTACCATCAGCATATCTCAGTTCCACAGATCCAACTTTAGAGTTACTTTAAAGTACACTTCTTTGGGAAAGGTTTTATGTCACTTCATTCCTCTTTGGATATAACACTGTACCATTCCAGAAGTGGCAGGCTGGATCTCTGTAGTGAGCCCCATATGTCCTAATCATACTAACATGACAGGCATAGCAGAACTTGGCATCTGTGAACTCACAGAATCACAGAACATGCCGAGCTGGAAGGGACCCACAAGGATCATTGAGTCCAACTCCTGACTCTGCACAGGATCTTCACACTGATGTTAGTGGTTGTTTGTGAATGGCAAAAACTTGCTTCTTCAAAACAAAATCTAATTTACTGGTTCACCCAAGGTTCATGGAATATAAAAGAAAGGAAAAAATAGGGAAAAAAAAAAACCCCATACCATAATATGTATGAATACTAATTATTTTCTCCACAATTTCTAAACTTTCCCCATAGCAATCAACCCCACAGCTATCTAGAATCACAATTGCTTTCTTTGTGCTCTATATGTCTTTTTCCCAACATATGCTACAATTTATTGACCTCCTTATTGAGTCAGATACTTCAAGTGTCTAGAGACTTCGGTCATGGTTGGGAAGAAAAACTTTGGCTAATTTGTGAGGCTTTTCCCCACCAAAAAGTATACATTCTTACCCCCACAATAACCCTTGGTGTTTTTTCTTGTTAGTATTCTCTATGACAGCACCTCAACACATCATACTTATATTCTATTCAGTTTCTTTCCAATGGTCAAATTTTATTAATTCAGTATATGCAGGCAGATAAGCAGAAGTTATTGAATTTTTGTTTAAATCAAGATTATTGTAAACAATTTCCTGAGTTTTTATATAGTGCAAGCTGATACACCATGCGGGAAGAAACTTTGAACTTTGTTGTGTGTAATTAAGAGAGAACATGGTGAAAAAATAATTTTAAAATTAAAATTTTGGGGAAAGCCTATGGTAATTCGCAGGAAAGGGATGAGAAAGAAGACAAAGAAGACACTTGAGAATGTTAGAGCAGCAGCATGGATAGCTAGTGAAGGATAACATACTGCTAGAAGGATAACATATTCAGCTAGATTTTTTTAAGCATGGCTTCTACTTTTTACCTTTTCTCATTTCATTCTCTCTCCCCTTCAAATTTAGTTGTTGATTAGGGATGTTTTCTGTTGCTAAGAAGTTGTGAATAAAATTTAGAGTTCGTGAAAAGGGCAATTGGGGAGTAATGTAGTCAGAAAATAGGGTGAGGATAGCAAAAAAATGATAGTAGTAAGCACAGTGAGATTTATGAAAGAAAGCATTATACTGCGTGGTCTTGCTTCCCCCAAGGACATACTTATTTGGAAGAAATCTGATAAAAAATTAAAAGGATGCTAAAGAAAAACTTATATTATGTTGGTTCTTCTTTTGTATTGGATTTGCATGGCAAGTTTTTGGTAGCAGTGAAGCTGTGAGAGACTGAAATGTTAATGGCAAAGACTCAATCAATTGTTCATTTGCAGATGTCACAGGGTGCTTTGCTTTGCTGAGGCCAGGTTTGTACCCCACAACTGAAGGGGTGGAGAAGAGTTTTGTGTGCATGTTGGTGAAACCTCTGATCCACATAAGACAGAAGGTGTGCACGCCCATCACCAGAGGATGACCGTGACAAACCAATATGTGTTTAGCATCAAGTTGCATTTTCAGCCAGATAAGGGAAAAGGCCACAATATGAAGCAGATCCTCTGAACATGAGAGAATGCCGATGCCCTCCCTTAAAAAACTGGCTCACATGTAAAACTCTCCCCTCTCCCAATGGGGAAGGTATTGGGACATTGACATTGACATTGACATGTAGGCCTGAAAGTATTCATTACTTCTGATGGGGCATAACTGGCTCAATTACACTGGTTGGTATGAGAGGCAGCTGTCATATTTTAGAAGGGGTCATAAACCACCAAAGATCCTCAAAGTGCCCCCAAACTAATTTCCGGGACCTTCCAACAGGGGACTGCACATGAACCGCAGTGTTGCAAGATACACAATGTAGCATCCCCCCTGAATCTGAACACATATTAAGCCATTGAATTTTGTCTTTTGTGGGCTTCCCCCACTCCCACGGATCAAGACTGTGATCATCACTTAGACCAACAGACATCTAAATTGCAACAATCAAGTTTTGTCAATGGATCCAAGGGTGGTGATATCTTTCCTCTTCACTATCTATTCTTATCATCTTTCTTTTCCTTATATATTTTCTTAAGCGGTATCTTTATACTTTTATAAAGTTGCATGTCTGCAGGTAATAACCAAAATTACTACATACCTCCTTTCCTTTGCAACCAAATTGTTCTAAAATAAACCCTACATATATATTTATATATAAACATCGATCACTCAGTGCTGTTTCACTCTAATTCCCCTCAAGATACCTATTAGCAAGAACCTCAGTTACCCTCACCTTCAGGGGTGGCTCATAGAAGCTACAGAGGTGACTTCTGTTGAATGCTGCTAGACACTACCAAAGCCAACTGTGTCCAAGACGGACCTGCTGCTGGCCAGGACTGAGCTCACTGATGATGGTGGTAGCATCTCTGGGATAACATATTTAAGAAGGGAGAAAAAAACCTGCTGCACAACAGTCAGGTGAGAGGAGTGAGAACATGTGAGAGAAACAGCCTTACAGATACCAAAGTCAGTGAAGGTCATTGAAGAAGGAGAGGGAGGAGGTGCTCCAGGCACCAGAGCAGAGATTCCTCTGCAGCGCAGGGTGAAGGCCATAGTGAGGTGGCCTGTCCCCTTGCAGCGCGTGGAGGTCCATGGTGGAACAGATATCCACCTGCAGCCCATGGAGATCAGCAGTGGAGCAGAGATCCTCCTGTAGCCCATGAAGGACCCCATTCTGGAGCAGGTGAATGGGCAAAGGAGTCTCTGTTGTTCCTGTGGGAACCCTGTGCTGGGACAAGCTCATGGAAGGACACATGGACCTTTGGAGAGAGCAGCCCACTCTGAGTAGGTTTACTGGCAAGACTTGTGATTCCACAGGGGACTCATGCTGGCAAAGTCTGTTACCGAAAGACTACATCCCATGGAAAGGACCCATGCTGGAGCAGTTAGTGAAGAACTGTAGTTTGTGGGAATGACTCAAACTGAAGAAGTTAGTGGAAGGCTATTTCCTGTGGGACGGACTCCACACTGGATCAGAAGAAGGATGTGAGGAGCCCTTCTCCTAAAGAGGAAGGAGCAGGAGACACAATGCATGATGAACTGACCACAGCCCCCATTCCCCATCCCTCTGTGTTCCTGGTGGGTGGAGGCTGAAAAATCAGCAGTAAGGTTAAGCCTATGGAGAAGGGAGTGGTGAAGAGCAGGTGTTTTTAGTTCTCATTATCCTATTCTGATTTGGTTGGTAATAAATTAAATTTATTTACCCCTAATCAAGCCTCTTTTGCCCATGATGGTAACTGCTGGGTGATCTCTCCTTGTCCTTAACTCTGGAACCTTTCATTATATTTTGTCTTTCCTGTCCATCTTACTAACTGGAGTGATAGAGTGGCTTTGATGGGCACCTGGTACCCAGTCAGGGTCAACTCATCACACCTTTATGTCATAAGTTAGTCCGGTGACATACCTGTAGTCTTGTCATTGACAAAAAAGTTACACCATGAAATTGCTTTGAAGGCATGTATGTTGAGAAGCTTCCTGATAGTAACATCAGGATTCAGTTCCAGTGATGATAAATATATTTTATTTGGGAACTGGGAAACACTGTTGTGTCTCTAAATTGTGTTCGACTACATCTACGGAGAGTGTCCATAAAGTTGGAGTTTTGATTTAGTTATAGGGACTTAATTCCGTGTTACCTCTTTTTGTACAGTAATCTTTCTTAAAGTACACACCAACATGTAGTACACCAGCACAGGGAAACAGGGTGGAATGGCTACAAGAACAAACCACAACATTCAGGAACATAAAATCTAAAATTTATTTATTAAGTGGGATATGTTTAGTGGGTTTAAAGAAATATCTATTTGGAAATTCCTGAGACAAGCATACACTTTGTACAAATGTACTCATGTCAGCCAAAGTTCCTGCTCCTCTATTTCAGGTATATCTGGCACCATAAAACTGGGCAACCATGACTCTCCCTCTGATTTTTGATGGGACATAGGCATCTGGTTAGCAGCCTGCAACCTACAAGTAGCTGTACTCACTCCAGCTAAGTCTCCTGAATGGTGTTAGAATATGGATGACTTCCACTCTAAGGAGCTAATGATATGACTATATCATTTTGGATTAGCCCCACTGGCCATTCACAATATCTCCAGGCCAATCTCCTTGACTTTTCTCATATTTTAAGCCAATAAAGCAACTGCTACATGAGTAGCTGACAAACAGTTGTCTCTCCTCAAGTGTGGAGTAAAGAACTAATGTTTTTAACCATTTATCTGTGTTTCTGTGGCCTTTCATGTGGAGACTTAAACCTTTAGAGCAAGACTAAAACCGTCCAGGCTTTCATACAGGTCTTCCCATAATGACTGTCATTGCTTCGTTGTTTTCCTCTGTGGTTCCTAAAGCTTCTTCAGAGCTGGAATCGGACAGATACAGTTCAAGATTAATTTTGACTGAGTAGTTCCTTTGGGTGGGTTTCACTCATAATGTGTTTCTAAAACAACATGCTACTGTTGTCAAATTACTGCGCATTATAACTTTTGAATGTACCGGTGACATTTTTGAGTGTCAGGAGGATAATCTGAAGAACTGACAAGGCATTAATGGGCACAGACTAGAGCATACCCTGATACTGGAAATTGTTGCTGGTTCTTGACCAGGGTCCCAAATAAATATACAAATATTTTCCTAAGCCAGGAAATTTTTATGAAGAATTTAAAATATTAAGATACCAAAAGACCTTAGATTGACATCTTTAAACCTTATAATTTCATAATATTATAAAGGAAAAAAAATAAAACATTATTTGGCTCATTTGCTGTTATTGTCTTTTTATAATCATAGATTCAGAGTTAAATTTTAATAATTGGTGAGCCTAAGTCCAGGAAATTATACTGCCAATAATACTAATAATTAATAATAGTAATTATAGTCAGTTTAGAAGTAATGTAGTGAGTGCATACATAAATACAAGTCTGGTGAATACAGACAAGTTCCAGTTTATAAACAAGGAAACAAAGGCAGAGAGTGGTGAAGTGATCTCAACATATTGTGTATGATAGCAGTCAGCCTGTGACATAGCCTTTCTCTCCTGACTAAGAATTCAGTGCTTTGGGCAGTGTATCATACTTCATGAAACATTTAGAATTCTTTGTTCCTTATTGTTGAAAAGAATTATTTAAATAAACAAATACCTACCTTATTATATAGCTCGGTTGTTAGCAGACTTAGTGTACCAAAATAAGATGATGTGTACAAAGTTAATTTATCTGTAAATTTAGAGTTTTTGATTCTGGACTCTGTCTTGCAGAAATATTGCAGGCAACATCTCTTATACCTTTCTGAAGAAAACATCTCTGCAGAGGTAAGGTTCAGGGCAAATCTAGGAGGTACAGAAATGAGATATTTCTTAACAGTTTTGAATTGAATGTAATTTAAATTTACATTCAATAACAACAAACAATAAGTTTATATGTATCTAAGTAGTAGATTTTGTACTTCTTAAAATTCCAGAATCTGAAGTTTTGTGTGATGGAATTTGAGAGATCAAGCTCAAACCCCTGCAGACTTGGAGTTTCCAGATGATAAGCCTGTATAAGGCATCGGAGAATCAGAATAATATAGCTTCTTCTGTGCACAAAGACCACATAACAAATTGTCATCTTTTACATGCTGTTTAAGAGCTTACAATGGAGTTTACTAAGCTGAGCAGTGATGGAGCAGGTGAGATCAGGAATGAACTGACTTCAGATCTATTGCTAATAAAAGGAGATTTTCAATTATTCAATCATTCTTATTTTTCAAAATTTACTCTAAAGAATTTTATGTGATATTATAGTATAATATAAACGCTCTTATTCATGTTATGAAACTTTTTTTCCCTTATGTTAGTTTCCTTACAATTAGTTTTCAAATTGTATGACATATAAAAAATGTGGTTAATCTTAGTGATAGCTTAACCTAACAGAGTTCAGAATTCCTTTGGGAATACCAAACAATTCATCAGGTCTACCATTTTTTATTTTTTTTTTTTCACCCAAGGAAGAACTTTACTGATTTATTTATAATATTCAAAACCAATTAAAATTTCCTCTAATTATTAGGAATACCTAATCTTCTCTAAAGCATATAAAAACGAAAATGATTAAATAACAGCAGAGAAATTAAGTATTAAAGAATAACCATACTAATTGTAAGACATTAGTAGAAAAAACTTCTGGGAAATCTGCCCTCAATTTTGATGATGTCTTCTGATTGCTAAAATCACCTGTATTTTCTCTTTGGAAATATATAGGAAAGGTATGAAAAAATTGCTTATAAACTTTTCCCAGATAGTACAGAGTAGAGAATTTGGGAGAGAAAAATAATGCATACTTCCTGGTCTATATTTATCTAAACTTTGTAAGAAATACCACCTACACTGTAGTGACAGTACAGCATAGTTTAAAACTGTTATGTAAGAACCAAGCTATTCCAATATGAGTGGTTAAAAACTGCTTTTGTAATCTCTGCAATGTAATTACCCTGCCTGGTGTATGAAAGTCTGGCAATATTTTCATGTGTTCCTTTAGAATCAATTTATTAATTAAAAAATTAGGTCAGTTCCACTGACCTAATTAACTTTAATAAAACCAACTAGGTCACAATTAAGATTCTTTCCATAGGTATTTTCTGTCTCTTTAGTGTCATTGTAATTTAAGCCTGAAGGGCTAGTACAATTAAGTCTTTCATACTCTTTGTATTTTACTCTGACACTTGAGCTGCTTATTTAAAACAACATGAGTTGCACAGCTAACAAAAACCAGGGGCAAGTTACTTGAAATGCCAAATCTAGCATTCATGCCAATTATGGTCTGTGTGGAAATATAAGTGAGAACAAAATCTGTGCTAAAGAATGTGAAGAGTCTTATAAACCTTACTGTATTGTCACTATGTCTTCCAGGGAACTAGAAAGGTTACTGAATTGGGCTTCAAGAATTTGTCAACTGTCTGGTTAGGAAGTATGGATTACACGTTACTGGGTTGGGTTTGTTGCACTGAACCACCATGTTGTTAAAAAACCTGTCTGCACTACAGAAAACAAATCGCAAGTTACTTCCTAATGAAGTTAAAGCAATATCCCTATCCAAGCATAAAGAGTTTCAGAGCAAGACCAATTTCATATTGTGTTTTAGGTTTACATTTACAAGCAATTTGTTGGAACAAAATGCTGAGGTATATAAATAACACTTCACAGAAAGCTCCTAAGTGTTTACACTAAGCTGTATTTGTCTTGGTTTCCACTGTAGTTGATTAATGAGGGAAGATAGGCCATGTAGATGATGTGTTATCCAACTTAGGCACCTATTTTAAGAGAGCATAACTCACTTCATTTATGTGTTTATTTATCTTTGCTTTCTGAGAGACCTAAAATAGCCTAGATGAGAGTCTAATCTTTCCATAGTTATTATAAGGTAAGAAGGCCATAATAAGTTAATCATTACAGTAAATTAATCATGCTTGTTACAGTATGACCATAGGCCAGGTTGTCTAATAATGTCTTGTCTAGAAGAAATCTATGATAAACAAAGTGAGCAACACAATAGAAGCCCTGAATAGCTCCTGAAGAGAGTGTCCTATGGGAAGCGAGGCTATCCAGAATAGAAAGCCTTGTAGGAAGAAATTCTGAGAGAGGAAAAAGAAAAAAAAAAGTCTTCTAGTTTCCAGAACTCATATCAAAAATCTTTCTGTCAAGTAGTTAGATGACTCAATTATTTCAAAACAGCAAAGTAGTGATCATTTAGTGATTATATCTGGTGTAACAGTAAAAATACCAGCTGAAACGTGATCTAGTGCCCTCATAGCACATTTAACATAGGCCCTAAATGTTGCCGTTTACAAGTTTTACTAGAAGAAGGAAAGTTATACGAGTCAATTACACTTGCAAGCCATTGTTGATAATAATGTCACAAAGTTCCTCACTTGGCCAAAGATGACGCTGCACTGTCGGGGGTGCGATGACCTTTTTATATGCATTTTTTTATGCTCTTTGTAAACCATTTTCCTCTTCTACCATTCACGAAGAGCATTGGGGTATAAACACTGTATTCTGTTTCTTTGGAGGATACTTAATATAGTCAAAACCTCCAGTGTTTGAATTGAATGTTTTTGGCAGACTCTGCTTTCAGTTGTTCCACTGTTCTTATCTATTTATCCACCTTTTTACTTATTTTACTTCAGAAATAAATATTATAATTAAGTTCTAGCTAATGCATGACTTAACAACACTGACTCACCAAATAGTAAATAATTATAAACACAATTTTGAAAAATATAGAAAAGGAGCCTTCCTTTTTATAAATCTAATAAAATACCATTAATCAATATTTTTATAAGGAATTTTAGTTCTGTGGAGAGTATGTTGCATAGTTCTCCTACCTTTTTCTGCTTAATAAAGGATGAGTAGAGAATGATCACCACTATTACCAGGGAATTTCTGTTACATATATGCAAAGCTATCCTCTAACTCCTTCTATTTGCTCACCAGTACCTCAGTACACTACTGTTTAGATTACAGCAAGTTGCAAGTGACTGCCCATAAATCATAATAAAATATCTCACTTAACATCTAGGTTTCAGTGTAATACCTGAGTTATCTGGTGAGACAATCTGGACATATAAATTATATGTGGTTTTCATTTATCTAAGAAACAACCACATTCCCCAGATATCAACCAGGATACACCTACAAACAAAAAACCATTACAGAACAAACTTTTGTCTTGCAAAATTCCTCATTTCTTCATGACAAATGAAAGAAGAGCATTTTCTGAGCAAAATCCTTTTTAAAGGGCACACAAATGGGAAAAATAATGTAATGATCTTAAGTTATGTTGAAACAACACACATTTTATCAGCTACATATATCTATATATCTCTGTTTCTAAAAATATTATTCTAGTTACTATGGAATGCATGTGACTCTTATTTTAATAGTTCTGCACATGATCTTTACTGTGTAAAATGAGGACTTGCTATGCTGGAGCAAGTCTAACGCAATTTTTCTCCATATACCTAACAGCAAACAAAGTAAAGCAAAACATCAAAATATGTTGTAGAACATGCTGGAGTGTTAGACAGTGTAAGCTATTACATTTTCTCTTCCCTGTCTTTAGTATATTTTTATTAGTTTTGTGTACCAAGGAAGAAACTGATTTTTTCTTATGCTTTATAATAAAAACGAAATTTGTATTTTACTTGGAGAAAGACAAAACGTTTTCACAAAATAGTCATTACTGTTACAATGACACTGGATTTTAGGTTTTTATTTAAACAAAATACTAGAATCAGGTCAGCAAATGTCCATAATCCACTTAACTTAAAAAAAAAAAAAAATTAAAAAAAAGTTAGAAATGCTTAGGCTACTCAAAGCTTCTTCTGCAGACACAAATGCAATAACCAATTGCTCATTTGAAGAGGGAAAACATAGCATAGCTTGGAAATTTGATATGTCTATAAATATTCCTGAACTTTTGCCTTTAATGAGATGGATACACTTTCAAGCCTTTATATGCTAAAAAACTCAAAGATTCTGGGCTGTTAACTCTTTTAGAGAAAAACTGCAGAGATGAGTAATTATATATCCAGATGACTAAGAAGTATCTTAATTAAGCCATAAAGAGCTAGATATTTCCAGAATTTGTCATCTGTGTTGATGAAAAGTGAATTTGAAAAATGCTTATTGCTGTGCGAGGGAGCACTAACTGTAGCATAGAAATTATGACATCTGTGGCAACATTTTGTTAATTTCACGTAGATTTAAAATGTAAGGATTGCCTCTGCTCAAGAAGTGCTGTCTACCAATAATGAACAGGAATACATAAATTTGTCCAAACACTTCTTGAATTCTGGCAGCCTCGGTGCTGTGACCATTATGTTAAGAAGCCATTAAGAAGCCTCACTGTAGATGCCTTCTTAACACAATGGTTGATGAAAAGTTACATATGAGTCAGCAGTGCCCTGGCATCCGGGAGCACCAACTGTGTCCTGGGGGGCATCAGGTACAGCATGGCCAGCCTCTCAACCAGGAGGTGATTGTCCTGCTTTGCTCTGTGCTGGTGCAGCCTCACCTTGGGTTCTGTGTGCAGTTTTGGGAGCCACAATATAAGAAGAATATAAAACTATTGGAAAGCATCGAAAGGAGGGTTATGAGGATGGTGAAGAGTCTAGAGGGAAGCCATATGAGTAGGAGCTGAGGTTACTTGGTTTGTTCAGCCTGGAGAAGAAGAGACCGAGGGGAGGCCTCATTGCAGTGGTCAATGATAGCATCCAAGGGAATGGCCTGAAGGCATGTTAGGAGAGGTTTAAGTCGGATATTAGGAAAAGGTTCTTCACCAAGAGGGTGGTCAGGCACGGCAACAGTCTCCTCAGGGAAGTGGTCACAGCACCAAGCCTGCCAGAGTTCAAGAAGCATTTGGACAATGCTCTCAGGCACATGGTGGGATTTTTGGGATGTTCTCTGCAGGGCCAGGAATTGGACTTGATGATCCTTGTGGGTCCCTTCCAACTCAGTTTATTCTATTATTGTATGATCTCCAAGGAGAAAATTCATTTAAAAACTGGTAAGAACTGTCAGTCCTTTAAAACTCCTGTTGTATCAGATCAACAGGATAATTAATTACTGAATAGAACATATACTGCTCTTCCTTCTGCTTCTTCTGATGTATAGAGCTTAAACAGTAAGATTTTTCTTTTTTTCCCCAGTAAAAGTGATGAACGGAATAGCTGAATATTGCAATTAGGTGACTTATTCTGGTGTATCTAAGGAATTAAATGTTACTAGAACCTTATATCTGACATTTTCTTTGTCCATAAACTTACCTGTGCTAGACATTTCCCTGAGTTAGTCAACTGAGGAAGAACATTTGGGATTGGTGATTCAATTGGAGATTTTTTTTTCGCTTTGCTTTTTTGCTGATTTCATACTGACTATACTACATGGTGTTGGGAAAGACTTCTGCCACAGCACATGTGAAACAGAGACAGAGGATTATCCAGACTATACATCGTGGAAAAAGAAGCCCCTGGACACAGGACCAGCGCTGTGACAGCTTCCAAAGGACCACAGACTTTATAATTCAACATTACCTGCATCTTTTATGTACGGGTTTTCCTGTTTAGATTGTAATGCCTAGAACCCCTGCCCTGTGAAAAGAGTATTCCTTTTTCCCGGGTATCCAGCCCCGCCCCCCTCCCGACCTTATTGGATGTATCACCTGTCATTCCCTATTCCTGGGTTCCCACT
>JAWWEW010000001.1:63991817-64001919 GCA_035583185.1 Anabacerthia variegaticeps
CAGCCCCGCCCCCCTCCCGACCTTATTGGATGTATCACCTGTCATTCCCTATTCCTGGGTTCCCACTGGGTTTTGGTGCTCCTGCTCCCTTATTGACCCCGGTGCCTCCCAAACCGCACTACTCCCCTGAACGCTTACCCAATTACATCCTACCTCCTAAAGCCCACCCCCTAAGGGTTTAAATACCCTGGGCACAGGTAATTAAAGGCTTTTATATGACCACTCAATCTCGGGTTGCTATATCTTTTCACCCTGACCACGTGGGGATTTTGCAATCCCCTCCAGACCCCAGGAGGCTGGGGAAGTAGAGGAGCTGATCCCCACCACAGCTGTTAACGTGGCATATCATTCTGCTTCTAGAGTAAATGTCATTAATTTCAGCTCTCCACACATCAAAAGAAACACTTCTACTTCATTTTGTGTTAAAGACTTACTATGTATCAGGTGGACTACATGCAGACCGCCACAGTAAGAACTCTGTCTGATATAGTGAGTGTATGCTCCTTTTACAACCAGTGAAGAGGAACAGGCACTTGAAGAGCATGGATGTAGCATCCTGAAGTATACAATCAGCGAAGATCAGATTGACTTTTTACTAGAAGGTCTCATCTCTCTTCATTGGCTATAAGTGACATTTTCCAGTATTTTGAAATAACTAAAGTATGTAGTCTAAACTTGCTAAGGAGGTTCAAGGGAAAAGGAAGAGCAATACAAATGTACTGCACAAGGCAACCAAATTATTTTCCACTTAAAAAAGTATAGATTCTAAGGGTTTGGGATTTTTTTTTTCCATAAAAAATCCTGTTTACTCCCTAAGAAATTATAAACCTGAAATATTATTTATAGCATAACAACATGTTGCTGTGCATACATTACTTTAAATCCACCTTTGCAGGGCCATGTGCCTTTGTGTGCCACCTTCTGCATATAAATCCAAACTAATCAGTTTTTCCTTCAAAGCCTTACTTTTTATTAGCCAATCACTTAAATTTAAAATTAATAATTTTATTTCTAGAAAAGATCTCTCATTCACTTTCACACTTATACAAAAGAATCAGTAACTACCTCCACTTCACTGTTTCTCAGATTAGATGGCAGCAGATTGGTTCCTGCAGGTTAGTGAAGAAGTCACTGCATTGCATAAGAATGTAAAATAAGACACATTCAATGATTAAGAACCATATGAAGTAAATTAAGCATCATGTAGTTTAATACTTTGTTGATAACAGATAATGAACGCTTTTGGGAAGAGTGTTGGAACACAAAGCTGTAGTGTAGGAAGCTCAAAATATCACTTCCTTTAACCAAGCTTCCAATTCATGCATGCTTTTCTTTTTTGAAGTTATCTGGTAACTTTTGTAGTTCATATAGGATTTTGCCATCTGCTACATTCTATAAAAATCAGTTCCACAGTTTAACAATGCATGGAGTGATAAGAATGTCCCTCTTCTCTGTTATGTTGACAACTTCTCTGCAATATGTTAAAGGGGTGGCTTTAGTTTCTGACACTAGCATTTATGCCTAGACAGGGTAGTGTGACACTGCACTGCTCCTCTGTTTGAAGCTGTTGGAAGGAAAAAGAAGTAGTAGGTCCACAAATTACTCTTGTAATTGTGGGGTTTCCTCCATAAATAGAAAATATTTCAATAGGCATCGGAAAGTAGGTATATTTGCATAAAGTTTCCATGAATAATATATGAACCTTTATTTTTTTTTAAGAGAAGACATTAAAAAAATTATAATCAAGAAAAAAATCTCTTGAAAATTAAAGAGGGGCTAATAAGCTTGTTCTTTTGTACAGATTATAGAAAATTTTACTGGCAGTTGATGAAATAAAATGTAAAATGAAAAACTGATGAAACAAAATGCAGAAAATTCAGAAAGTACAGTACATTCCAATGAGGAATACATTTAGAAATCACAACTACAGTAATCTGAAATCACCAATGCAAAAGCGTAGAAGTAAAAAATGCTATTCTATTTCATGTACACAACTTTTAATGTATGTAGTATACGAAGAATAGTTTTCTTATACCATCACTAATATTATTTTGACCAAAAAGAAAAAAAAACTCATTTCAAGAATAATGCAAAAAGATGTGTAATTTAATAGTTTCGATATTCAGTGGTACAAAGGGAGAAAATGTATTGGGTTGTTGTATTGTCACTTTGGCTGAAGCATCGGCAAAAAAGCTTTGCTCTAGCTATTTCTTTTGATAAATTAACAGCATTATTATAGTGAAGTAAAAACAATGTTCATGATTTTGTCCCCGTTCATCCACCTTACAATACAGAAGCTGTATTTTTTTGCCTCTTGTGTTGGGGCAGTTCTCCCCGTAGAGGAACTCTAAATCTCTGCTCTCCCATAAATATGTGAATATAAACAGTGATTTATTGCAATTTAGCTCCTGTTTTGGTGGAGGAGGTTTATGGTACTGAGAAAACTCATTAATCTAATTCACAGCTCATAGTATAAACATAACCTTTACAATATATAACAGCAGAAATTATGCGTAGTTTTGATTTACTGTTTGTGTTTTTGAAGGAGAAAGAAGTGCAAACTTGTTTTGCCACTTCCCGTTTTAATACTCATTGATTAAGTTGAAGAATGAATATGAAACTGCTATAAATAACAATCTATGTGCATTTAGGTTTTGCTAGTTTCAATTTTAGTATAAATATTAAAATTTAGAAGCTGTGAGGACAGTGTACTCTGAGTCAGACAAGCAACTTTAAAAAGCATATCCTGCATGGAATTGCTTTTGACCTCTTCATTTTTTACAACACTAAATCTACTTAAAAGACAGATTTCTAAGGTTCTCTCTTGAACATTTACAAAACACACACACACACACAAACAAAAATAGTAGGTCTTATACAGGTATGCATATTTTATTAGGATTCTTATGCTCACTGAAGTGGAAAACCTCCATTTTGAATCTCGAGAGGCTGTTAACAACTGTATATTCATATCATGCAATGCTATTATGAGTTCACCAGTGCTTTCACTGAATTTTAAGAGAAACCTGTGATACTTGAAAAATTGGCATTTTTTTTTTTTTAAGACATTAAAAGAAACTATCAAATTTTGGTATTTCTGTTTTCGCTGACTATGCAGAAAATCTTGAATATCTAAAGAGACACCACCTATAATTATAAAATCCCAGTATTTTTTAGTATACTTTCTGGAATGTACTCAATATGTTTCTCGTACTTTACCTTCCTATAATATTGTGCAGAACATTTTGCAAAATGCATAAGTGATGTTATTGAAATGTTGCATGATTAAATATATCCAGCTGAAGTCCTTTGACTATGTGACAGTTTATATAAAGTTAAAAATATATTATCAGAACTCTTGACTAATCAAATCATAGTTCTTTAAAGAGCCATCCTCTCTCTTTAAGGCACTATTTTAATAGAGAATTCATGAAAATGAAGCTTACATTATATATATATATATATATATATATATAAAATTCTGATGTTCTGATATATTATTGGTACTAATAATCTTAAAATAATGTGTTTTACTATTTAGAAATTATGAGAGAGCTAGGAATCATTACAGTGATAAACTGTATTGTAAAATGTGATTTTCATACTGTAAATGAAGCTTCCGTTCAAATTCACTAAAATTACGATAAAAATCCCTGTTGGAAAGATTTTATTATTGAAAGCCTTTAATTCTTGTAGCCTATAATTCCTTCAAACTGTAATAAAATATTGCTAACTAGAAACTATTTTACAAAGAATGTCAATTACTTTTAGTTCATCTTTCATCTGAGAGCCATTGGTGGTCTCCTTGTGACCAAAATTTATTTCTATGACTCATATCTTGTTTGCATTTATAACATACACAGAGGAAAGTTTTATCTCCTTCCATACTCTTCACAGTTTTTCCCAATTCTTTTCCTTTGTATGGTGACAATTTCTGTGTAATGCAAGAAACTAAAGCTCCGAGCAGTGTAGTACATATTCCAGCAATGTAGCTGAATTATGTAAATTTAAAATATGTATATTAATCTGCAAAATTAGCTTTCATTAATTGCTCAGCTTTTCTTCCAAGTCATAAAAAGAAGAAACCAATATTTTTCCCTTCAACAGTTGCTAAGAAGAAAACACAATTATGTCTGTACTGACAATGAAGGAACATTGATATTCTTCAAGAATGTATTACTAAAATAAGGGGAAAAAATCAAGAGTTAGAAAACATTTTTATAAATTATTTAGTGACTTATAAATTTAAAATACTATTTTTTTTTTTCTTTTTGTAACACCTACATGTTCATATCTTTATGTGCACTGAGTAATATATTATTCCAAAAGTTAAACAGATGATGTTTGTATGACTCCGGGTAAGGTTTCTATGCAATATGAGGACACTGAGGACACATATGTTCTTACAAAATAAGAGTAATGAGATTATTTAACCTGCAATTCAGTAGGATTTCTCAGATAATTTCCCTAGAATCTATTTTAGTTTTCAGTATTGAAACTGTATAGTGGAATACATAAATAGTTTTCTTTGTATTAATTTATTTTTTTAAAATATATTTAACCATTATGAAGACATGATCAAAGGAAACCTTTTAAAATATAGTTACAGATATTCTACAATCTATTTCTGGGGCTAATAATTTGCTGTTTCTTCAACCAATAGCAGAAGAAGACCCCTTTACCAATTCTGGATAAAAAAATATATTGTGTTTTGATGGGCTCAAATAATAGAGAACTGTTGACCATACTTCAAAAGTGTGAATCATAACAGTGAAATGCTTCACAGTGTCTTTGTAAGATTTAAAACATAAAGGCCATGTACTGACCCTACATTGTATAATCAATAATAATGTGTGAACAATGATGTAGTAATATTGCAAGTTCTGCCACAGAATTACGATACCATAAGTGAAACATTCTAGCTAATAAGACAATGTTTTATTGAAGTCTAAATCTACTGAGTGAACAATCAAAACTGAACACTGGCACATTCCAAAGAAGAGCTTTATATAAAACAAGCCAGTCTAAATCTAAAAGGCATAAGGAAGTATTTCAGTAGTGTAATATCCATAAATCCATAAATAAACTCATGCAGTGTTATACAAATCTGCAAGTAGATTTCCCTAATACATGAAAATCAAGAGAAGACAATTTACTTTCAGCTTTAGTAAATCAAGCCTAATCATTCAAACCTGAAGATAAATGAATATGAGCAGTTGGAAGACTTTTGTATGTTAGGCAAGTACCACTTCATGTAATCTTACTCAAATCTATTTCTATCAGTCACTAATTCATTAGTGAAAATACTCAGGTGGAACAAAATTTAAAACATATATGCTAATAACATAGTTCAACACTATATGTAGCAATGTCTCTCACATATATTGTCTCTCATACCATCCTTCTGGACAAAATGTCCAGCAATACAGCTGGACAAGTGCATGTACATTGTGTGAACATTTGACTGATATATTGGGCTCAAAGCATTGTAGCAAATGGGATTATATCAATCTGACAGCCAGTCACCAGTGGGGTTTCCCAGGATTCAGTTTTAGGGCCAGTGCTCTAACTTTTTTATAAATGATCTGGGTGAAGGAATCAAATGTACATCAAGTAAGTTTGCTGATCATAGTAAATTAGGAGGAGCTGTGGACTCCCTTGAGGGTAGGGGGTTCTTACAGACAGATCTGGATAGACTAGAGAGCTGGGCAATCACCAGATGTATGAAGTTCAACTAGAGTAAGTGCTGGATTCTCCACCTGGGGTTGAGCAGGTCAAGCAGCAAAAGGGGGCCAGCTGTTACCTGGGAGGCATCAAACACACCATAGCTAACCGGTCAAAGGAGGTGATTGTCCCAATCTACTCTGCACTGGTGCAGTCCCACCTCCAGTATTGTGTGGAGTTTTGTCACCCCAATATAACAACATCCAACTATCAATTAGAGTGTGTCCAAAGAAGGGCAAGAAAGATGGTGAAGTCTCTCGAAGGCAAGAATTTTGTACATTATCCTACTGGTTACAAAAATAATTTTTCCGATAAAATTGAAAAATTACTATATAATAACGTGTATGCTCTTCTATTGTGATTTTGTAATTGTGTTTTCTGATATCTTTTGAAAAGAATATCTGATTCTAATATAGTTGCTCCTCCTCTCCCTTCTCCTCCCATCCCCTCCCCTTCCCTCCTCTCCCCTCCCCTCCCCTCCTGTCCACACAGGTTTTTTTATGGTTAAAAAATATCTGAAATCAGTCTACTTGTTAATTTTTAGTATAAATGTCTCTGATTGTATAAGAATTAATATAATATTAATATATTAATTGTTAAAAAATATTAATCTTTATAGAGAGACCATATTTTGAAAACTTTGTTTATGAACAAACTTTATTCACTGCTGCATATGTGATAACTTACTCTTTCATTCTCTTTTTTAAGTAAGTCCTGGTGCATCTTTCCAGAGAACAGCTGAAAAAGGTTGTTTTTTTATTTTCTAGATAAGTGAACAAGAGCATGACAAACACTCATTCCATCTAAAGTATGTGATTTATTTCACTCTTTAACATTACACTATTGCCACATATAAATATTTTCTACTAAAAGTAACATGGCTGTGTGACACACTACATCCATCCCCAAAATTGAAATACTTGACAGTAATTTTTGAAGAACTCAAAAGTTCCATAAAAAAAACCATATCACCAGCATGCTTTTTTAGAATAATGATATTCATATATCCTAAGAAAGGCATACTGTGGGCTTAATTGAACAGCATTTAAGAGTAATTCTTAGGGATCACCAACTGTGTCTTCACAACTCAAGTTCTAGGTGGGAACATCCTGTAGGAGTATAGATTTATCTTTTAGAGGTGCCTAAGTTGCTTCACTAAATAAAGAGCCGAGATCTTTCTAGCTCTGAATATTTCACTAGAAACTGATACACTTGCAGTGTTATGTCACTTACTTTATGAACTGGCAATAGGACATTCAGATTATTTAATTCAAAAACTCTTTGAAATGTTGAGACAAGAGTCAGTGCTGGATCTGTTTGGTCCCATTTCTGTCCTTTCAGTATCTGAAGGTCACTTTTCATGCATTTTTTCTCTCCTAGAGATTAATTCTTATATCATCCTTCAACAATTTAACTGGACGGAGATTCATTTTGTGTACTCTTAGACAGGTAAACATTAGTTTAAGCTAATTGTATACACATCCCCAAGAAGAGGAATAAAAGGAGAATGCATCTTAACTGAAGATAGATATATAAGCCAAAGAAGATGACTGCTTTTATTTCTGTCTCTGATGCACAATCCTGAACTCAAGTTATACACTTAATATTGTTTCAGTGAACCAGCCATAATATGCTTCAAATTTAACACTTCAAACCTCCCAACCTCTCTCATTACTTTGTCATGCTCTTTCAGTTCTTTTCTAAGCCACAGTTAAATTGTCCTAGATTTTTCCAAGATAATTTGGCAGGAAGAATCATAAAATTAGGAATAAAAACTACCTTCTTAATTGTTTCTAGTTTTTTATTAAAGTGACTGAGAATTACAAGCCAGCTGTCAGTTTGTCCCCCTTTCATTAATAAGAGATTCACCAGTATTTCAGGCTGAGTTTAATTTTTCTCTTTCTTTTCCCTCTTTCCAGCAGTCTTTAACTGGAGTGGAAGATTCTGCAAAGGATATATTCTGCTTTGAAATAGGCTCCTCTTCCTATGCCATGTACTCACACTGAAATGGCATAAATGCACTAGACCACACTATACCTGGGAGAGTGACTATGGAAGAGACATTTTTGTCCCATTAGCAATAGATCTGTAGTTAATAATGTTCCAGTGACTCTCAGTAGCTCTTCTACAAGATATGGAAGAACTTCCTTGAACAGGTCATTTTAGAATACAGTATGGAAAGATATGTGTAGTCACATATTGGCAGAAAGAGCTCACAGTGCATATAATTCTATTCAATATGAACACAATAAGACTTTTTTTGTAACACTGGAGGAAAGAAAATACCATGTAATGGTCCTCCTACTAGAAGTAGAAATCTTCTTTATCTTTCCGTTATGAATCCAAAAGGAGATGCAGCGTTCATTGAGATAAGGGCTTGTACATCAATAGGAATTGCAATTCCATCTCATGACACAAGACTCATGCAAGAGATGTATCACTGCTGCCTCTGCTAATGTGGTAGGGATGGTAATAATGAGTAATAACTTAGATTGTCTCTGTTCCTTTAAATTCTTGGATGCAAAGAATTTCTTTTCTTACAGGAGAAGTGCTGATTTCTTGAAAAGAATCTCCTATGAACTGGAACATAAGAGCTTCCAGACTGCACAACTACATATCTGTGCTGTAAGAATAGCTTTGCAGCTTGACTCCTGCTGCTGTTTCTTGATTAAGTTAAGAGTGTATTGATGCATTTTTGTTGGAGACCAAGAAGCTGTAATAGACAATAGTCTACCTATCTCCAAGATCCCTGCTGTCACCCTTGAGGAGAAAGTTTGGATTCAAGAATAAACTCCTGGTTTTCTCAAATTAATTTTCCACTTCAGAAGAAAAGTTGGTAGCATTACTGGAACATACCTAACTGATTGTTTACTCTTGACATTGTAGTCCTACATGTTGTTAATGGTAGCTGTATATTGCTGATGAGGTAATTTCTTCACCTGTCTACCTTGTTCCCTCTTTCATCCATTATCTTTGTTTCTCCTCTTTTCACCCTTGGATAGCAGATCTCCATGAGGAGAGAAGCCCATATAGCTCATTATTTCACATTTTCTTCCTCACAGATGGTACCCCCACCTGCAGATCTGCCCATTTTATGTCATTACTAACTTCATGCTCTGTTTAAATTCTGTTATGTTTGCAACCAGGTCACCTGCTGAGGGAATGGCTACTTCTGACAAGACCCAATCTCCTATTGAGCAAATGAGTTACAGACACAGAGGCCCAATTATTATTAAGTGTTAGCATAATTGTAATTATAAGTAGAGTGTTTCATTATAATACAGCTGTTGAGGCTTTAATGCATCCCTGTAATGTACTTTATTAATAAGCTGTATAGAACTGCTGACTTTACAATTTTCTGGATCACATTTACAATAACAAAAGAGGATATGAAAATGAATTCACTATGGGAGACCTACTGTGTTAGTTACTATGATTCACAAGTTTATTATGGTAATAAAGCAACATGAGACAATAATGTTTGGAACTGAAATACACTAATGATGCTTCATATTGTTCCAAAAACATTATGCAAAAGTGGTAAAAAATGTTATGACTTGCAGATAGTCAAATGCAGCAGATGTCACACTACTGAATACAAGTGAGAGAGACAATAATATTAACCCCTGTATCATTTGCTGCTTCCTTCCAAGGCTTCCAAAGTTAAGAGAATGTTTAACTTGGTTGACCTGTTGGTTGGCAGAAAAAGATGATCTTTATTAATTTTTACCAATTTCTAAATCAATACTTGAATGAGAGTCTGTGTGATATTGCCTTTCTAGATGTTTTCTCTGTAAATTACATATGTTAATTTTAGTGCTATAGACTAGTATACAGTGTGCAGAGGAGTAGTAATAAATTAGTCTTGCAAAAAAGGTGTGCTGTGACTCACAAAGTGTGTCATATTAGTGAAGTCTGAAGAATACAAGATGCATTAAGTGTGCTGCAGCATGCTAAGAATGATAAGAATCATTGGGAAATTATTATTTAAAGTAAGATTTTAAAAGTTTTAAAAATATGCTATCTTAGAACACAAGAACAGTGAGAACATTTAATGAAAATAAAGTTAACATATGCAAAAAACAATGAAAATAAATACTTTCTCAAAAACTGTATTGAACAGATTGCTATGGGAAATTTGCAAGTCAAGAAAAATAAGAGAAATTTAAATTGAGTCTTTACTTGTAGATAGCAGAAGATATAGAATCCAGTGTCCCTAAATGCAACTTAAAATACAAGGAGAAACCTAGTCCACCTGTCTCAGGGAACTGCTTAAAACAGTAAATTCTTTCATTCACTGATGTTATAGTTTCAAACCTTTTGAATTCCTTCCAAAAAGAAGCTTGGAGGCAATGCATTAGCATAACTACAGTGGTTA
>JAWWEW010000001.1:64002019-64028466 GCA_035583185.1 Anabacerthia variegaticeps
CTAAATTTAAGGAGAGGGATTATTTTATTTCCTAGCCAACATTTACATCTTAGTTTCTCTCTCAAACTAAGACAACTGGACAACTACTTGAGAACCCAGTTTTCATTATTCTGAAAATGTCTTACACACTTAATTTTGTTTGCCAGCACATTTTTCTTCTGAGATAGAAAAAATTTGTCCAGCTGTAAAATTCGGTATGAGATTACAATTAGATGGTCTTTAAAAAAAAAAAAAAAAAGGGGTTCTGCAAGGAAATTTGAAAGCATCCATCCTTTTTGGACTTGGCTGTATGTACTAGGTTCTTATATGCTGGACTTCACAGTGGTCTGGTGTTAACTAGAAAGTAGAACAAAACTCCATGTAATTGTGATTGAACACGCTTTTGACTTTATGGAAATAACTAAATTCCGTCACAACCTCTATGAGTGAATGCACAAGCTAGTAGATTATTAGGTTAAAAAGTGCTTTTCTCCACTTTTTTTTTTTTTTGGCAAGAAATATGAGATAGAAATTTCCTATAATTTCCCTCTAGTAGAAAGAGATAAATAGTTGACCTAATTAACTGAATTTCTTTTAGAAAAAACTAATTTGAACATTCCTTACACATTGTTGTGGTTCAAACCCAGCAGGCAGCACAGCCCCACACAGCTATTCACTCACTAGTGGGACCTGGGAGAGAATCAGAAGACTAAATGTGAGAAAAATCTTGAGTTGAGATAACGACAGTTTACTACATAAAACATAAGCCTTATGCTCAAGCAAAGCAAACCAAAGCTTTAATTCACTGCTTTCCATGGGCAGGCAGGTGTTCAGCCATCTCCAGGAAAAACAGGGCCCCATCATATCTAATGGTTATTTGGGAAAACAAATGTCATCACTGTGAACTTTCCCCCTCTTGCTTCTTCTTTCCCCTTCTTTATGTGCTGAGCATGACGCCATATGGTCTGGAATATCCATTTGGTCACTTGGGGTCAGCTGTCCCAGCACTGTGCCCTTCAAACTTCTTGTGGACCTCCATCCTGTTCTCTGGTAGGGTGGTACAAGGAGTAGAAAAGGCCTTGAGGCTGTGTAAGCATTGCTCACCAATAACACAAACATTTCTCTATTATCAACCCTGTTTTCAACACAAATCCAAAACACAGCCCCGTACCTGCTACTACAAAGAAAATTAACTGTACCCCAGTCAAATCCATGACATATATTAAATGGAAAAAGACAGCCACTTTATCTGGATCAATTATATTTCCTTCTGCTTGTCTTTAAAGGACTTCCTCTTTTGACTTCACAGAGAACTTTATGTTAGATAGACTGAATTGCTTTCATGGGCCCAATTATGTAAAATCTTTGTGAGGTAGTTGTTAGCCAACATGTCTAAAATAGGATTCCATGGAAGAATATGTTTTCTTAGAATAATAGAATAGTTGAGTTGGAATTAAATTCTGAAATGTTCCTTTGATGAGCAAGGACACATTCAACTAGAACAGGTTGGTCAAAGCTCTGTGCAAACTCATCTTAAATGTTTCCAGGGATGGGACATCCGTAACTTCCCTGGGCAACCTGTTCCAGTGTTTTACTATCTTCATTGTAAGAAAAAATGTCTTCTTTTTATCTCGTCTAAATCTTCCCTATTTAATTTAAAACCATTTCCCCTTGTTCTAGTATGACAGGACATTTTAAAAAGTTTTTCGCCATCTTTTTTATTTAGTGACTGAACTACTTCTTAAATTACTGAAAAGCTGCAATTAGATCACAGCAAAGCCTTCTCTTCTCCAGCTGAACAATCCAAATTTTCTTGGTCTTTCCTCATAGGAGAGGTGCTCCATTCCTCTAAACATCTTGGTGGTCCTTTCTGGACTCACTCCAACAGGTCGATGTCCTTCCTGTGCTTGGAACTCCAGGGCCAGATGCTGCAGTGCAGGTGGGGGTCTCACGAGAGTGGAGTAGAGAGGCAGAATCACCTCCCTTGACCTGCTGGTCACACAGCTTTTGATGCAGCCCAGGGTGCTGTTGACTTTCTTAGCTGTAAGTGCATATTGACAACCCAGGTCCAGTTTTTCATCCAAGTTTATCCCAAGTCCTTCTTCTCAGGACTTCTCAATCCCTTTATCTTCCAGCCTGTATTGATAATAGGGATTGCCCCAACCCTGGTGTAGCATCTTGCACTTGGCCTTGTTGAACCTCATGAGTTTCCCATGAGGTCACTTCTTGAATTTGTCCAGGTCCCTCTGGATGGCAGCCCATCTCTCTCAGGTATAGGAACTGCACTGCTTAGCTTGATGTTGTCCAAACACTTGCTGAGTGTGCCTTTGATCCTGCAGTCTTTGTCATGGATGACAATATTAAGTGGTCCTAGTTCCGATATGGATCCTGAGGAACACCACTTGCCATTGAACTCCATCTGGACATTGAGACATTGACTACTACCCTCTGGATGTGACCATCCTATCAAACCTTCATCCACCCAAGAGTATACCCATCAAAGCAACATCTTATATTTAGAGAGGAGAGTGTTCTGGGGGGCCATGTCAAAAGCCTTACAGAAGTCCAGACAGATGACATCTGTAGTTCTTGCCTTGTCTGCTGATGTAGTCACTCCATCATAGAAGGCCATTAGGTTGGCCAGGCAGAACTTGCCCTTGGGGAAGGCATGCTGGCTGTCTCAAATCACATCCCTGTGATTTGCCTTAGCATAGTCTCCTGGAGGATCTGTTCCCAGGCACAGACTTGAGTCTGTCAGGATGGCATTTCCCAAGGTACTCCTTTCTACCCTTACTAAAAATGGGTGCAATCTTGAGTTAATTGTCACTGAATGTTACAAGATGAAATGGCCCATGCTTCATAATGCTGATCAGTTAGAAATCTGGTGAGTCTCAAGGTACCCTACCTCTCTTAGACACTTCATTTTTTATTGATTATTGTGCAATATACAGTATCAAAAGAATGAGAACTGCAAAAGAAGACTGGAGTCACAAAACATTTCACTTGAAAGTATTTGAAAATATGGAAAATTTAAACTTCACTTAAAATGTTTAATAAATGGATGGTAGCAGAAAAGAAGACATTTAGAGGCAATCTTTTTTTCTAAAGCAGCTATTTCTGAAACTTTACTTGATTTTAATACTGCTCAGTTAATTCAAGCAGAGGAGGCTAACTATAACTATTAAAAAAATGAGAGGTGCTGAGCTTCATGCAAAATAGATGGAAAGGTGCTTTTAATAGAGTTTATTAAAAGAAAAGCAGAGAGAAATTTGTAATACATCTATGGATGAGATCTCATCTTGCAGTTTGGGGGAGTAATTGGAATCACCTATTATGAAATAGAAATGGAAGGAAAACTTAGAAATAGGACAAAAATATATTAAAAGAAGCTGGATGAAAACAATTGGAGACAACAAAATAAGCAGAATTTGCTAAGCAAAGGAAATGACCCAAACAAAAGTCAATGTGATGAAGAATAGTTAGGATTCTTGAACTGTTGGAGAATGTACTATGAAGAATGATACTAAAACAGAAGAAATTATTATGACCATAAGAGATCGCAAGTATCCAAATAGGATGTACCTTATTAATGAAAAGGATAAACTATCATTGATGTAGAAGACTTATTCCTAAATTGTTATAGCCATGAAGGAGTGGTTAAAAATCAAATAGGAATTGTACTAATTTGAAGTGATATAAAAGTCACTGTGTTCCCAGAAAAAAATGAAATTACTACGGTTAAAAGGATCCATAGGTAACAAAAATGAAACAGGATAATAATGTGGGTCTTAACCAGACTATTTTGTCCACAAACATAGTTGTGCCAGATAAATGTATGTGCCAATATATAGAAGAAGTTGTCACTTCTAATTTTTACAAGAACTATACTACAAATAATTGGATTATACCTGGTCACTCATTTGACTTCAATTTAAATGGATAAAAACCCACTGCCACTGAGTATGAAGACATCACAGATGAAGATTCTAGAAAAGTTCACCATACTCTGAAGTAGAGTTTAAAGATGATATTTTGGTTTAATCTTGATATCAGAGATTAAAGAAAAAAAAAAGTATAATTACTTCATATACTTTATTGTTTTTGAACCACAGGAAAAATGCAAAAAAAAAAAAATATGGAGAAATTAATAAGAAAACTAAGTACTTATTCTTATAGATAGGCTCAAATAAGCAAATACTGAGAAATGAACTTTTTTCATTTAACCGCAAAGAGAAACATTTTTTGAGAGTTGGCTGATGCCAAGTATTTTCTAATCTGATTCAGTATCCAGATCCTGGCATATGACCATAGAAAATGAGCGCTCACATTTATTCACACTGTATAGTTTCTTGGAAAGTGTCTTTTCCTCTGACTCCTGTATGATGTTTAACTCTTGTTGCATCTCACCGGGAAATGCAATTAATTTATTTTATTACATAGAGACGAGTAATTTTTTACACAGATGATGCTTTGTTCTGAGAAGTGACAGTAAAAGAGCATGACTAGAGAATCCTGCCAGTCTTGGAGAAAACCATAGATTCTGGCCTAAATGTAAACAAGCAAAAAAAAATTCCAACCTACAAAAAAAAAAAAAAAAAATAAAAAAAAAATTAAGCCCTTGTTATTGAAAATATGTCTTGGAAGAAATCGGATGTAAAGAAGACGCAGTTAAACTGTTTTCTCAGTGTACCTGCCATAGCAGAGAAAAAAGGATACTTAGATGTAAAAATAAACACTGGATTTCTAGGTTATATCAGAACCCCAGAGTGCTACAGTGTAAAATTGTCCAGTAAAGCTGATATACAAATTCTAACAAAAAATACATAGAATTGAAAATTTATTTATTTATTTATTTATTTAAATATTGTTTTATATAGCAACACATATTTTTTTGAAAATGAACCTTAGCCTTTTAGAACTGCTGTGATAAACAGAAAACTAAGGATATGTGTCTGATGTAATCTAGTAAATGTATCTTTACAGGCTCTCTGCTGGTAAGTTAGTTGCCTGTGATTTTTTTTACAATACGCCTGACTTTCTGCTTTGACTGCACTGCAGTCATACCTTAACTTACTCATAGTAATACAGGAATATTAAAGGAAGTGTCATGATAGCTGGTTCTAAATGCCATGGATTATTTAAACAATTATGTTCTACTTTGTCCATATAAAGAAGATAAATCTGTTCTTAGTGTCAGGCCTGAAAAGCTTTACTTTAATTCTAGAGGGAAATCAGTAGCTCGAATTGATGATAAGCTGCTTACTGACCACTTCTGTGATTCATTCCTGAATTTCTAATTGTGTTAACAAACCTTTTCTATTACAGATATATAGATTTCCATCCTAAATGTACAGATCAGACAGCTTCTGGACTTCTAAATCTGACTTCTAGAGTAGTATTTAACTATTTTTTTTAAAGAAGCATGGCAACCTAACTTTTCTGAAATGTCTAGAAAACTCCTTGTATAGTGCTTTTATTCTTTTTTCATTATTTTTGATCACAGGCAGATAAAAATGCACTTAGGCTCCATTTCAAATAATAATTTGTAATCTTTGTTTTAACTTTCAGGTAAATGGTTGCATATTTTTTGTGGGGTTTTTCGTTTGTTTGGTTGGGGTTTTTTTCCAGATCATCTTTATAGATCTTATTTCATGGAAAAAGTAGAATTTATTCATTAGGAGCAAGTCAAGGTTTTATCTTAAGCATAAATCATCACCAAGTCACTGTCCATTTCCCCTTGGATTATGGGAGCTTCATTCTGCTTCTTGTCCCTGTTTTCCAGCTCAGGCATCTGGGTAGGTGGAGAACAACTGGTCTTACTATTAAAGACTGAGTTTAAGAGAGCATTGAGTACCTCAGTCTTTTCCTCATCCCTTGTCACAATCTTTTCCCACATTCCAAATAAAGGATGGAGATTCTGCTTTGCCTCCTTTCGTTGTTCGTCTATGCGTAGAAACTTTTTTTTTTAATTATATTTTACAGCAGTAGTCCGATTAAGTCCTATGTGAATTTCAGTCCATCTAATTTTCTCCCTGTGTAACCTCATAACATCCTTGTGTCCTGGGTTACACAAAAATTCTTATATCCACCTTTCCCTTCCCCTTCCCCTTTCCCTTCCCCTTTCCCTTTCCTTTTCCTTTTCCTTTTCCTTTTCCTTTTCCTTTTCCTTTTCCTTTTCCTTTTCCTTTTCCTTTTCCTTTTCCTTTTTCCTTTCCTATTCCCTTCCCCTTCCCCTTCCCCTTCCCTTTCCTCCTTTTCAGCTTTTTGGTGTTTTGCCTTCCTTAAAGGGATTGAGCTGCTAGTGATTAATACCAAATATTTGACCACCTGCAGTGACCACACATGTGCTGTACTGAGACTGGACTAATGGTGCTCATGGCTCAATCAGTAGAGCACTTTGCTGACAATGTGGAGAGTGACCACTCAGCTGAAGGTGTGCGCATCTGATATCTCAGTCTACAAGCTGGGTGTTAAACAGGATAAGGAAAGAGGCAAATTCTGTGTAATAGTGTAGTGTTTCTTTTCCTTACATAAATGACTCAGCTGTGATAACTCCACGGAACATTTACACCCAGCCTGAAGGTTTTCATCTCTTATTGATGAGCCATAATGGGACATAATGGACTCAGCTGCACTCATGTAAGAGACAGCTGCAACATCCTTGAAGGTGTCAAAGACTCCCCAAGAATCCCATGACTCACAGTGCAAAACTCCCCTTGTACTGGAGGTGTTCCCACCTAAACCTGAGTGTATACAACTCTGAGTTTCAGGGCTTCCTTCATCACCCAGGGCTTCCACCAACATCGTCTCAAAAGATCCAGACTGCAACCACCACTTTATCCAATGAACATCGAAACTGCAACAGCAAAGTCTCATCACTGATTTATTTTTAAAGACATTTGGGATTCAAATAGTCTTGAATCATAAAAACTCATGACTATAAAAAATTTCATGTGAAATAAAGAGATCCAGAATGCTTAAGAAAGGTTAGCAAAGTTGCTTCATGTCAGTGCTTAAACAGCCACAGGGAAGCAAGAAGTAAATTGCATACAGATTATGAGTGATCAACTGTCTGACAATCTGTCTGACAGACTGACAAAAATGAAGAAATACTGAGCTTTGTCAGAGTTTTCATCATAACGAAATGCACAATGGTGTCAGAGACTGAAATGGTTAATGGCTTAAACTTTGCTGAGATATCAAAAGACTTTTGTCCACTGTAGCAAACTGACAAGAAACAGCTGTAGATCTAGCAAAGCCCACCCCTCCCTGAATATTGCTCTTAATTTGGACTGTGAAAGGACCTTCAGATAAGAGGCTGCTATTGTCCAATTATCCCAGGTGCAGAAGGGTGTGCATATCTGAAGTTACAAACTGGATTTTCGGATAAGGGAGGAGGCTGATAAGAGACAAATAGTGTGAGATGGGATAATCCTTCCTATCATGCCAATATCCTCCCTTACATAATGACTCTGCTGCAAAAACCCCTCCAGGAGTCATCAAAGACATTCACACATAGTCTGAGCTATTCATCTCAGATGATAGACCATAGTGGGCCATGATTGATGATGACATAATATGCAGCTGTAACATCCTAGAAGGTGTAAAAGGCATGTCTCAATACACCAACCATTGTAAAATTCCCCACCCCAGGGGAGGTCCTAGGCATTCCCACCTGAGCCGGAGTGTATATAAGTCATGAAATCTTTGAGTTTTGTTGACCTACCCCACTGCCAACAGACCAGGACCATCACAGGGCTGTGACTGTCACTTTAACCAACAGACATCAAAGCTGCAACCACCAAATTTCATTGATGGATCCAGGGATTGGTGACTATATATATATCTATCTAATTTTATACCTTCTTTCTCGTTCTTTTCCTTATGCACTTTCTTAAGTGTTATTTTTATGTTTTTACATTGCTATATTACTGTAGATGATAACAACCAAAATGGCTATGTACCTGTTTTCCTTTGAATTCAAACTGTTCTAAAACAAACCCTACACATATATAGTTACAAACACCAATCATTCAAGTGTTGTTTCATTCTAAGCCACCCCAAACAATCTTTTAACAAGATCCTGGGTTACCCTTGCCTTCTGGGGTAGGTCATAACAAATGGTAAACAAAAGTTCTATAATTCAGGGAGAACTTTGTGGGAGTCAAATTGCCTAGGGAAGTCAAATAAATTTTAAAAAATCTTACAGTCTTCTGTGCACTTCTCAAAGAGGGATTGAGATATCTGATTCCTGCTTTACATATCTGTTTTTGTTTAAAGACAAGTGCTGTGGCAGAGACTCCAAAAAAATGTTCCTTCCCCTTTTATTAGGACCTCTCCCTTTTTTACCTATACAGAGAGACAAAATGTGAGGAGGTACAAGGGGAAAAATAACAATTTACTGAAAATAAATATAGCTGCGAGAACAACAATACAAAGAACGGTTCAAACCAACAACAGAGAGAGACCACTTCTAGTCTTCCTCTACCTTCCTGCTAAAATTCCAAAGGCAAAAGCAAAACCTAGGAAAACCTTTGTCCAAAAAAAGAAAGTAATATTATTAAACTGCTCAGTTCACATCACCCAGTTAAACTAAGGTCCTGATCAACTCAGCTGCAAGATTGCAGGCTGTTTGCTGGAGAAAAGTGACTCCTCTCAGCTCAGCTGTGCTGTGACTCTGCCCTGCTCATCTGGAGAAAAATGACTGCTATGGCCACCTCAGAGTCAGTTTCACTTTTGTTTATTCTCTGGCTGCAGTGGAGGTGGCCCCTCGGGCAGTTTGCTTTCGAGAGGTCCTAACTGGGGTGTAGGAGATGATGCCTCTGTAGTCCCAGGGGTGGCTCTGATAGACCATGTCTCTTCCTCTCTCCGCTTTACTAGCAAGAAAAGCATGGTCCCAACTAGACTGAGTTCTGCTTCTGCCCCCTCAGCAAGGACTACTGGAATTCTTCCCCCTCTCCCTGGCGGGCTGAGGTGGAAGGTTTGCTTTTCAAGAAACACTATTCCAAAGTAAATATTGGAAAAAGGGGTTAGAAGACAAAACCCATGTTAACCATGGCAGTATCAGGTCTCTGACTTATGAATCATGTAAGAGTGTCACAATATCCTTCCATAGGCTGAGCTATGTTGGCACTATTAAAATGTGAATAATCAACCTCAGCATTCATTTGAGATGACTATAGAAGAGAATAGAGGTAATATCTCTCAACTTTGCTTAAATTAGTTGTTTTTTGTTTGTTGGGTTTTTTTAATATATTTTAAAGGAAAATATTAAAGCACTGCTGGATTTTGAGGGTTTTTTATTGTTTTTTTGGGGTTGGTTGTAAAAGAATGTGAAAAGTCAGTGAAAAGAGAAAGGTAAGAATTCAGGTTTTTTAATTTTTAAATGTCATGGCATGATTATTCTAGTTGCAGGAGCTATCTCTATATTTCAAATAACAGCCCTTACAGAAAATTTCTTTCTGCACTATATTTAAAAAGTCAAAACAATTACTTTCAATATAGATGAGTTTATATTTGATTAAGAACAACAAAATCACCTCCTAAGACCTCTCAGCTGGAAATACTTGTCAGAAAATCCCTTCAGTGAAAATATTTAATGGCATATTGCCTAAAAAGAAATAGCCAAACTGGATTCCCAGCTTGGTATATCAAAGGTGTAGCTAAAACTTCCCTCATTTGAAGAAAATAGAATACATAAAAATACTATATAATAAAATGTAATAACAGAATTTAATTAAATGTACTTATTTTATTGTTGCCTTCTTTCAAAATAAACATTTCTATTTTATAAGTTTGTTTTGTTTTTGTTTTTTTTTTCTGAAGTAAGTGATTGTCCAGGTAGTAGAAATATACATATATTGAATTTTTGATCTCCAAAATGAGCAACTGTTGTTATATGGAGAGCAGCCTCTTTATAGAAATGCAATGATTCAGAATGAAAAGTGTCTGACTCTAATAGATATTTATGTCCAGATTAATATTGCACACAACGACAATAGCTAAGATGAAAGTGCTGCTTAATTATGAGCATTCTTTGTGTGTTACAATTTAAACACACGAGTTAATATGACTCAGTACAGTTGAACTGTGACCAGTTTGAGCAAATCCCCAAACCTCTTTTGTTTGTATAAATAAAATACTAAAGAAGTGCCATAGGGTGACCTTGGGATTCAGCAAATTTGAAGCAGCTGGAAAACTTTGATCTACTCAGGTTTCCAAGAATCATGCTCATTGGCTTTGTTTTGTAATACAAACATCTTTCGGTGCACCAGCCATGTTTCAGAAGTACATTTTTAAGTCTTATAGAAATGTGATTTTATTCATCACCTCGGTCAATGGTATTGAAATTTCATGCTAACCAGGGTCAAGTCAATACTTACTGCATTTCTTCAAGGGTGTCTGTTAATTATCACAATCAAAGCTACAAAGAGATAGATTAAATTCTTATCTAGTCACTGTCATCTAAGCAACAATATGGTTCAGAAAGGACAGTGCTTTAGTAACTGGAATGTTTGATCCTCAAAAGACAACTTCTTCAAGGCTGGACTGTCAATTATTCATGACCTACATGATAACATGATAATCGTATTCACTGGGTTTAATTTAAGACTTGTTTTCAGCTGACTGAGTAGGTGTGAAAAGAGAATAAGGAGCTCTTTTTTTTTTTCCTTCCTTTTTTACTCTTTCTGTCATCAGGCTTTTTCCTAAAATGTATCTATTAACTATCTCATAGAATTTGAGGAAAGGCAAGAGTTCATGATTACAACTTTCCTACTCAGCTGTAGAGCACTCATAAAGCTTGTTCAGAAAACATTGGGGTATAAAGGAAATAAGACACGTATCTCCCTTTAGTTTATCCTACTCTCTTTACCTTCACATCTTCTAAAACAGACTAATTCAGAATGTAGTAGACCTGTCTTTTGAAATGTACTTGCATATAAATGGTAATATGGGAATATAACTTTTTTTTCAAGAATCAAGGAGAATGAGACTTAGATCATTAATCAAAAATAAAAATACACATGGAATTTTATTTATGTCATTAACTATTAACTGGATTGTAACAGTTTATTGCTATTACTTAGCCAAATTAGATTCAAATGGATGGCCAAAATCTATAATAATCTTCAAAATCTGTAATAATCTTTTCAGGCATCTACTCCCATAGGAGCACTTAAAACTGTGCTTTCGTTTACTATTGTGATGATAATTTAATTTTTAGAGAGCTAATGAGTGAAAAAGGACTGTACTAAATTCTTAGCACTTTTAAAGACCATGAGCTAAGCAGAATCCTGAAGAATTTTTCTTTCATTTACCATAAAATTTGCAAAACTGTTGAATATCTTATTCTGAGACAAAATGTTTTTCAACCTTCTGCTATTTACTTTGTAACTTTTTATTTATTAAAAAAAAACCCAACCAAAACAAAACCAAACAAACCCACAAAACTTATTGATTTTACCCTGCTTTAACTTCTCTATTTCAATTGTAATATCTTCATTATTAGTACAAGGGCAAGTATACTGTAGCTTTTATTTTGGTCAAGGCCTCAATCTACACAAAAGAAAGGTTGAAAAACTTGTATTTTCTGTTTCTCTACCAATGTAATGAATAAACTATGTGTTCCCTGAATGGTCTCTTTTACTTTTTTCAATTCTTCTGCAAAGGTGAATGAACAAAGTAATCCTAATCTCATGGAAAGAACACAAAATCAGAGCATTGTGAATTTGTGAGCAACTGCTCTATTCACCCGTAGCATATTCACTAACATTAACCAGGCCGAGTATCATACAAAGCAGTCTCAAACTTTTATGGCTTCTACTTGCCTTTTACGTTTTTTAGCCGCCTCTGAGACTTAAAGCTCACTTTTGAGAAGAGTACTTGACTGTTGGAAGTATCCTCCTCATGAATCAGAAGCTATTCAAGATGTGGATATTTAATATTCTGAGATCATCTCAAGCTGCCTCAGTTGGTCTCAAGAGGGCTGTTAGTGTTTAAGATATCAGTGTCATAATGCCAAACTTGATCTAGGGAGGCACAGTGAGGTCAGAACACCAGAGCAATGGCATGAGTCATTACTTAAATGATGCCTACATGACTGATATGGTTAAATGTCCCATTTTCTGGGTGTACAGTCATTATCAACAGAGCAAAATCCTACTTACATAGAAAATAGCTATTTAATAAACAGTGTAGCTGCATTTTTTTTTTTAAGTGATTTAGCAGTACTAGGTTAAATTATGATTTATTCTTTCAACACACTTGAGAACATATCAGAGACAAAACTGTAAGGGTGAGAAATGAGGTTATGTAGATATTGTATTGACAACTGGAAATGACATATGCAATCTTATCTTGGTCTATAGTCTATACTGTGTATGCTTTTGTCATAGATGTCTTGTGTCTGAATCTTTCAGTAAAATGTAATTTCTCTTTCACGATCCAGCAGTAGAAATATTTATGAATATTATATTTACTTATATATAGCAAAACATTCAAAGGTCTGTATATTTCTGTTAGAGAAAAAAAAAGATGTTATCTGCGTCTTGTACTTTGAGGAGATGTGAGATTGTCCTCAGTTCCTGGAGAGAGAAGATTTTTCAGCCATTCAACCTTCAGAAGAGTTACTATTTTTCTCACCAATTAGCCTAAGTAACTGGTGCTTCTAGAGACCCACTAGATATCTCTTTCTAATTTGGTCACTGACTTTGTTTATACTGGTATCTTAAAAGTCTTAAATTTCAAAGTATTGATTATGGCATGAAGACAAACGATTAAAAAGTGTGTCCATACTGTCAGTTTCTTTCCCAGTTTTGCTCCAGGACATTGGTCCATTGACTGTGCAAATTACGCTCATACTAGTTTACTCCTGGGACTTCTGTGTTCTGAGAGGGTCAACTAGCTATCTCTGGATTAAAATTTGTGGATGGTTTAAATTACAGCTTTCAATAGTGACACCTCCTCGTAGTTATTATTTGTGTCTTAATAGATATTAGATATACTGGTATTGATATACTATTAGATATATAGATATACTATGTAGATGTACTATCTATCTCTATATATATACTTGATATAGATATACTATTAGGTATAGATATGTTCTTTTTGTCCTGGGAAAACCTCTACAACTATTGAAAAACTCTGTATACATGTCCACTAACTCTTCAATTTTCATCATAACTGGGATGAAAACAAGATACTTTACCACCTCTTTGTTCTTTCAGATGGAGTAAAAAGACTAATCTGAATATTAATATAATTAATTTTGTATTGCTGTGCCTGATACAATATGAGATGGACTGGAAAGGATAGTGAAGTGCATGCTGTTGAAACCAGGAAGACAGTTGAATGAATGTTTAGGCTGTGTAAGCAGCCATTTAAATATGGTATATTTCAGCAGGCACTTTGAATACTGAATTTGAAAACCTTATTATGGATTTACAGCACTTGAAAGAGGAAACTTGATCCATATAAAATAAAAGCAAGAATAGGTACGAATTGCCCTTGGGCAATTCAAGATGACTGGAAGATGACAAACATTATCTGTATTTGGTAGGGTTCTTTTTTTTTCCTATTTCTACTACAGACTTATTTCTAAGAAAAAAAGAGCTGGAGAGATAAATTTAAAGCTGACTTTTTTTTTTTTTTCCCCCAGACTATTTAATCTGTATTAATGTGACCCCATGCTGCTGCCATGGCCAGTGAGACCTATTATCACATGCTGAATATTATTTGTAAAAGTTACAACTATCTGGGGGCAGCATAAATTATAGCAAGTAATTTGACCTCAGAGAAGATAAAAATCAATTGGTGAAGCCTGAATGGAAGCCACATGGCTTGTCTTTAATTCATATTAGAAAAACAGAATTTGTCTTCCTGGAACTGGGTACTAACTGTATGCTTTTAAAAGATGCAACTATTTTTCTATTTCTAAAACACTAAACAAGGTTCAGAATCACTTATGAAGTGTTATGCATAAAAAAGGTTCTCTACTCTTGTAATCCTCAGCATGAGGGATGAGACATAGCTTTTGTAAGGTTATCTTACTACAATTCAGATTCAACTGTATTGCAACTGCTACTGTAGTTACATTTCAATAATAAACTATTTGATTGCTTGACTGATTTAGGATAACCAAAGGAGTGAAAGATACGAAATAAATTGTTTTGCATTTGAATACAGTCTGTGTGCACATATTGAAAGCCTAATCACTCAAAAGAATGCAAAAGCACTTGGGGATAACTACAACAAGGGTGGTTGATGCGCTCTCTGAAGGTATGTAGAGAGTTTTTAGTAGGACTGAAGAGTCTTCAGTTACCAGAGAGCTTAGTCAATGTAGTTATAATTATAAAAAGTAACTTTTTACCAAAGAACAGGGTAAGATCACTGCATCATTTCTCTCATGTTTTGGAATCTGGTATGACTATATTTGCTATAGTGAGCTGGGAAGTGGTGCAGACTTGCCAACCCCTGTTACTCATTAAGGGCAGTTTTTTGGACAGAATAAGCAGTATTCAAGTGAGGGATCAAAGCATAGGTGTAATGTAAACATATGTTTTCAGATGAAACTAAATAAATTATTTATTGTTGGACTGAGTAATTTTCTATACCTGACTTCTAGAGTGTCTCATGTAGAATTGAAATTACTGTTTATATAATTTTTAGCCATGAAATATTAAAATCTGTTTCAAAGGAGTAAGCAAGCATATGTTGTCTTCCAGCTGGCTTAGAACTGATGAGATTAAAAAAAAAAAAAAAAAAGAAAAAAGAAAAAAAAGCAAAGTGTTTCTTCTATACTATAACATGACTTAGCATTTAATAAATATTATACAAATATATCTTTGAGATTTAGAAAAGTTGTCAAGAGGAGTATAAAAAAAAATCTATGCAAGATATTCTCTTCCTAAATGCATTTTCTCTTTTTTTTTTTTTAGATGACTGGCCTATTTCTAACCTTTCATTGGTTTTAAAATGCTCTAAATGTAATGACCTTGATCAAGGTATTTTTAATTTACACAGGTGTAATTGGGATTTGAGTAAGACCCAGATGTGCACTGGTGATTGCTACTGCACTTGGCAGTCAGATTTTATTATTTCTTGGCCAAGTTTAAGCAATGAAGCCATCTGATTTCCAAGACTCTGAAACATTTTTTATGTTACTGCTTCTTTCAGGAGGTGCAGCAATACAGTATGACCTGCCCTAATTGAGCAGATTAGAATTTTCCTGAAGTATTGCACTTTCTTTTTGACATAATAATTAGTTCCAGTAGAAACCCTTTCTTAAGTTCTTGGGGTCTACTGCAATCAGGATCAATGATCAGACAGCTAGAGTTAAATTATCTTGTTCTCCTTTATACAAAGATTACAAAATTACGAAGAACGGAGACAACTAATAGTTCACTATTATTTTGTGCTGGTTTGTATATTTGTTTAGTCCTTGGAAAAAGCCTTTTCAAGCAAAGATATATTCCTGTGTAAATGCCTTTCTACTAGTTTGGTTAGCATTTCAGATGTTTTGAAATAGATCTGAAAATAGCATAAAACATCACCCATTCTTTCATCTTGATACCCATAAATAGCCTCATCTAATTATGTAGAGTGAAAGTATCTGGCAGCTATCCACTTATAATGAAAAGATACTAAACCTAAAATCTGTTTTAGATCATGATTATAAATGTTATTCAAACTGCTGCTTCTTGATGGGTTAAAGTTCAATCATTGTGTGAAAATAGGCATTGACACTTCTAAATATGTTTTAATAAAATTTGGAAGAGAATTCTTCAAACCCTGCAAAATGGTTTTACTTCTAAGACTGAAAAGCTTCGTATCATTCTGGTTTAGAAACAGACAAGCCTAGGAAGTGCAATCTCTCTTTATTGCAATAAGTGGTGAATCCACACATCTCTTCCATGTGCTTTCTTCAAAGGTATCATGCTTTTAGATTGATTTCCTTCTTGGTGTTAACTAATTGAAGATATATGCAGACTGTATGGTCTAGACTTTTGTAAAGTGTGATAATGATTACTGCATATTGATGCAATGTTCTGAAAAAAAATAAAAAGAAAAAATTAGCAGAACTGTTTGCCATTCCCTAAACTGTAAAAGTGTTTGTTTATTGTGAGCTATGACTTTATTTTGCTGTGTTCTCCTGCAGTTGGTAAGGAATGATGTCACAGTTCTCAAATGTCTTTCATGTAGTTCCTGTTATATGAATGCATTTAAGCTTCAGACTGATGTTACCACATATCATTTTTAACTGACTATTCTCACATATTACTTCTGTTCTGTAGAGGGGTTACCGTAATTATTTCAAGTCTAAGACACAGAACAATTTTTCTTCCTGGTTGAAAAGAAACATTACTTCACACATACCTATTTCCAACAGCACTGAGCTTTTCTTCAATTAGTCCAGACTGAATAGTCTCTCATAACCCTACTGTGAAATTACAGAAAGAACAGGCAGATATTCAGCTTGATTTTGAACTTCATTCCTTCTAGTTGTAAGGAAATCCAAACAGCATGCCATTTATCATATCCAAAATTAAACAACTGGAGAGCTGCTATAATTTTTCAGTAGACTGTGTGTTGTCAGTTGCAAGGTTATTCAAAAATCCCTTGGTAAATGAAACCCATGTATATATGCTGCAACTCTGTTTCCCTACAGAAGCACACATTGTTCAAATTCTATTTCCTAGTTGATCTACCAGTTTTATATTTTACAAGTGATGGAAAACTGAAATTATTCATCACCATTACTATTGCTTTCCTGTTGTGTGATGTTTTGGGTCTAACTTAAGGTCAAATCCATTACAGTTTATAGTTATTTTAGCTTACTTTTATGGAACACACTTCATGGCCAGGCTACCAATTAAGATCATTCTGAAATTGTATTTCTCTGTTAATTTTGTTAATTCAGCAGTGTTCTCAGAAATTGTTTCATTTTCCTTCTGCACCTGTTTACATACCCAGAAGCACTTCACACATATCAGTGGCTTTAGACATTAAAAATTATTCAGGTTTTCTTATAAAATTCAGTTTACTTATGAAGTCACTAGAATGCAATATGTCTATGCAACAAGTGATAAGTTGCAATGAAATAGGAAAGGCAACATTTGTTTTATTCCCCCTCCAATAATTGCCTATAGTAGAATGCTTTTTAAACAATTATACCTATCAGATATTTAAAAGTGTCTGATGAATTATCCCTAGGAAGGTAATACTTTGGAGGTTGCCAGGGCCTTTTTAATTTTTCTGAGTCCAAGTAAACATAATCTCTGCCTAGATTTCTTATCTTTGCCTTTCTGTCCTGCATTCTGTTCTGTTCTTGAAATAGAATTCCTACCTTATTGTTATATTTGTGCCTTTTCTTCTTCACACAGTGACAAACGTGAAAGATACACACGGGAACATCTGGGATTTTGAACAGTAATGAACAAACGTGAGGATTTTTAGATGCTCTAACTACCTTTTAAATTTTTAAAATCACAAAAATGATAGACATATTGGAATTAATGTGTCCTTCTTCATACATATTACTGATAGAAACCTTGCCTTTCCACTACTAATGTCTTCCTGCATTTACATAGAGATCAGTTAGGAGCACAAGAGAAAAGTTAAAAAGTAATTAAAATAATTTTTGATGCCACACTCCTACATAGTTCTCTTTTACTAATTGATCATAGAATAATAGGAAGTTTTGATTTGGAAGGGACATTAAAGATTACCCAATTCCAACTCCCCCCACCATGGGCAGGGATGCCACCCATTATATCAGGTTGATCTTAAAGACTTTTACAAAGAAGCTTAAAATCCGTAACCATTTGTAAGCACTTAGAAGAAAAAGCAGAAGAGTAAGAGTCCACATGGACATGGTGCAAACAAGGCATCTTGATTTGATCTCATTTTCTTTCAATAGGTTGGTATTCCTTGTGGGTAGGAAACCCAGAACCCCAGATGATACTACTCTTTTCCTTTCAGTATTCACAAAAGCAAAGGAGGAAAGTAATACCTTCTGAGCAATGTCTTCTGTCTAAAGTCTAGATGAACATTCTAGTGTGTGAAGATTCTTGGCCAAATGCTACCAGGGAATAAATTTTTATTTTTCATTATAAAAATCATTAAAAAAAAAAAAAAAAAAAAAAAAAAAAAAGTTCTTTGTGTGTTACACAAGTTCAAAAAATGAAGTAAAAATCCATTGCAGAAATTTCTCTGCTACTGATAGTTTGAATCTGGGAGACAATTCTAGGAAAGTAGAATTGTATATTTGCCCTTAATTTTGTTCTTTTTTTTCCAGGAACCTGCTATTGTTATTCCAGGAAGCTACAGGCTGGTCAGCTTCACATCAGTGCCTGGGAGGGCAATGAAGCAGTTAATCCTGGAAACCATTTCCAGGCACATTAAGAGAATGAAAATCATCAGGAGTAGCAACATGGATTCACAAAAGGGAAGTCATGCTAGACCAACTTGCCCACCTTCTCTGATGAAATTACTGGTTTGGCATATGAGGACAGAGTAATGGCTATTGTTTACCTGGTCTGCAGTAAGTCCTTTGACATTGCCTTTCTCAAGATCCTTATAGAGAAGCTTTTGAAGTATGGGCTGTATGAGCAAATTTTGAGCTGGACTGAAAACTGGAAAGATTAGCCCAGACTGTGCTGATCAGTGGAACAAAACCTAGTTGGAGACAAGTATCAGTTTTCTGCAGCAATAAATAATACGTCTAGTGTTCTTCAATATCTTCTTTAATGACCTGAATAATGTGTCAGAGTGTAGTCTCAGTGAGTCTGCACATGACAGAGAGTGGGAGGAGCCACTGATATGCCAAGAGATCATGCTGCCATCCAGAGGGATCTTAACAGGCTGCAGAAATGGACTAAGGTGAATCTCCTGACATTCAGCAAGGAGAAGTATAAAGTCCTACATGTAAGAACAACATCATAAAATAATATATTCTGGGGGCCACCCAGCTGACAAGTAGCTTGATAAAAAAGCACCTAGAGGTCCTGGTGGATATCAAGCTGATCGTGAGGCAACAGTGTGTCCTTGCAGCAAAGAAGGTCAATAGTGTCCTGGATGGCTTGAAGCAAAGTACTTTCAACAGGCTGAGGAAGGTCATTCTTCCCCTCTGCTGAACAATGATGAGGCCATGCCTGGACTGTTGGGTACAGTACTGTGCTCCCAGTACAAGAGGGACATGGACATACTAGAAGGAGTCCAACAAAGGGCACCAAAAATTATTAAGAGAATAAGTGTGGAAAGGCTGAGAGAGCTGGGACTATTTAGCCTGGAGAAGAGAATCCTCCAGGAAATCTTAATAATACATGTAAATACTTGAAGGGAGTGTGGAAAGAGAGCAGACCCAGACTTTTTTCAGCAGTGTCCAGTGACAGGACCAGAAGCAATGGACACAACTGGCGCAAAATGAAACACAGCATTCTCCCTCTGAAAGTCAATAGACACTTTTTAACTGCAGGGATGACTGAGCATTGGCACAGGTTGCCCAGAGGGGCTGGGAGTCTCCCTCCTTGGAGCTCTTCAAAATCTGTCTGGTCATAAACCTGCGCAGACTGCTGTAGGTGTCTCTGCTTGAGCAGGGGGGTTGGATTAGATGACCTCCAGAGTTCCCATCTAATCTCATACCATCTGTGAGTTAATTGGAGGATAATGTTGTTGTTCTTATGATGAATTTTGCATGGTATCTCCTGGGTCTGGTAACATTTAATAATTTCATAAATTAATTCAGTGGTAAAAGAGATTATATAAATATACATGGGTGTGTGATAATTCTGCAGACCTAAACTTGGGGAAATAATGGTGATTCAGTCTGAAAAATTTAGAATGAGATTAGATAGAAAGAAATACAATATATTGCAACAAAAAAATAATGGGGCTATTATGTATCACAAGCTGAACACACATGGAAAAAATCATGCAGTTGCAAACAAACCCCTTCCTAAAATCATATTGTGATATATGAATAACATAATCTCTAAGATATTGAAATAACTGACTAACATGTCCATTACTGGCAAGCTTTAACTTGTTATTTTGTTTCATATTAGTCTATAAAGTCATGCACCAGTTAGAAACAGTCTAGGAGAGAGCAGTAGTCAAGGAAAAAAACCTAATAATTCATTGTGTTGGATAAAAATAATCAGAAAAGAAAAAAAAAGTGGATTTGCTATAAACTTTCAACTGGTTTCAGAATGAACTCGTTTCAGAATTTTATTTAATTAAAACAAAAATTACTTGTGCTATACAGAGAGACGGTAGTATTCTGCAGAATTCACAGTCACTTTAGGTAATATTCATTAATATTTTATTTGATGGAATTATAATCCTTAATTTTATTTTTATAAATACACACACACACACACAAACACACAAATAAGAATGAGCTGGAACTACTGGAAAGAAGGCCAAAGAAAGGAATTATCTGAAAAGTGAAGGCATTGGATCCACGGGATACAGCATGTATTTTCACTGCAGTTTAGACACAGATGAAAACTCCTGATTTGCAGTCACATGTAACTATCAGATGTATCCTAGTAAAGTTTAGCTCTTTATGTCAGTGTGAGGTAGGTTTAATATTTAGTGTGCTAATGAGGAATATATCAATGTATGAAATTTTGATTCCATTAAAGTCATCCAAAACTGTGCTCCCCTGAAGCATGTTTGACTTGAGTAGACTTGCATTTAATTGCAGACATTTAATAAGAATTTAGAAAAAATTAAATGTAGTCTTTGTTGGTTGAAGCATTGAAAGAATATAAATATTTGGTATTTCAATAATAGTTTGCAACAGGCAAGAGCAAAGTCTTTTGTGTATATTAGTCCACAGATGTTGTAAGAGAATCACACATCCAAAGACATATGGTATCAAATAATTAATAACTATAACAGATATAGTAAATGTAAGAGAATGTACATAATAATTATAATATACTCCTTGTAGAACTCAAGTATTCATTTGTTTTTCATTCAATAATAGTCAATGAAGACATTCTAATGTTCACAGGATAAATCTTTTATACATATAATGGTCTGTATGGGGGGTTGAAATGTTTAAAGCTGGAAAGCGTTAGTTTATATTCCGTACTTTTTTCAATATACTCCTTGGGGAAATACTTTGATTTGCTTGTACTTGCTTAATTTATATCACTAATAACTTTGGTTTATGTGCCCCCTTTGATCAGAGATTCAAGTCCTGTCAAGGCTGACTCATGTTGGAAATGAACTGAGGATAAACAACCTGCTATTCAGCTTTCAGAAGAGGTATTGAAGTCCTGTTCACCTTGCCTTGACACTCAATATTCTGTGCCCATGAGTCTGAGAGTTTCCTTTTTGCATAACTGGAATTTTCAAGCCTAGAAAATGGTAGTCTCTATGTGATAGTAATACTAATGCAATTTTCTTGCTTATTTTTATTTCATATTTCTATTACTCAGTCTTTTTCAGGAGTGTGCTTCCAGGTCATCTCTACTGTAGTTCCTGGGGCACAAACCAAAACTATTGCACAAATTTATTAATTTCATTTCATGTTTATCCACTTTCAAGAGGATCACTATAAGTACAGATATGGCAGTTTATTCTGGATGTGTCTGTAATCTACAACTATGTCTTTCAGATCATCCTCTTCTCTGGATGCTGTGCAAGGTACTGTTCTTTAAGGTGGAAATTTTCAACTTTTTATGTTGTTATGAAGTCCATGTATTCTGAGAACGTCTTTCTTACTGTTTGAGAATTAAGTCTTTCATTCTTGTAGTTTTGTCTATTTTAGGCAATAAAACTGAACATGAAAAATCTTGTAGTTATAGGTATTGCACAGGAGACAGATTTCATGGTTGCTATGCCAGAAAAGTTGGAATGATAAACACCATGTCTCAGAGGCTTGATTTAGTCTGAAAAATTTGGGAATTCTTGTATAATTGCCTTAAATATAAGTAATTTTCCTGCCCTACTAAAGAGCCTTCTCAGAAGTCTTTTAGAGTTTCTTTCTCATTCACATTCTGTTGCACCCCCTTATTTACAGTTCCCTTATTTTTGTCACCTTTCAAGTAGAAGTTCAATTTCATATATGTATTCCACATGTATCTAGTTGACCTTTCCAAAAATCATGAATAGTTGGTGCTGTCAGTCAGTTATACTTTAATGATAAAACCAACCAATAGGACCTAGAAAGCTATACCAGGATGGGGGATCTCGAACATTATGGATAAGTAACAGAAAAAGGCTTCCTAGGCAGTTTTTGGGTGTCACTGTTAGAAATGGGAATTTCATTAAAGAAGTCATGCTTCTGTCAACATACAATAAGGAAGTCCAATTTGTGGGGGTTTTTTTGTTTTTTTGTTTGGGGTTTTTAATAAGTGGTTTGTAGAGGCCTAGTTGCAAACAACATATATACTAATTAGTTCTGAAATTAAAAAATTCTATTTAGTTACCTTCTTCAGTACCAAATACACATTGACCCTTTTTAACTCTCATATATATTTTTTTTTGCCTAGCATGACAATTTACATTTGAATAAGTGTTTGCTACCAAGAGTTCTCTTGTGATGTCTAAACCTATCAAAACAAATTAAAGAAGAGGTTTCTGAGCTTGCAAAGACTATTCTTTAAGGAACTACACAGGATTTAGACAAGATTCATTGAAATTTTAGTTGGAATGACAGCTCAATATCCACTTTGATGTAAGTTCAATTAAATTAACATACCATCACAGGATATTGGTTCATGGTGCATAAAGAAATTATAGGCTGATATTTGCATATATGGGAATACATAAGGGCAACAAAGCATATGGAAAGAGGAGCAAGCAGGAGTAATGATAAAATTAATTTGTTATAACTATCTGGCAAGATAAAATAATTATATAAGTGGCTCCAGTGAAATGTATATCAACTTACCACTGAAAAATCAAAAATTGCCTTGCTATACTATCCTCTTTTCCTCTGCCTAGGTTTTCTTAGGTTATTATTTTTCTGGTGAAAATGAAAAAAAAAAAAAACCTAAACCATAACCCTCAAGCAAAAATACAACAAAAATCTCTGAGGAGATGTAACAATATAAAGCTCTCAAGAAAAAAAAGTTTTCCTATGACTCATTTATATTTTTAGAGAAGAGGAATAAAGCTAAAAAGTGTTTAATGTATTGTGTAATGATTTCAAAGTGTTTAGGTGGGATTTGTCAGTTTGATATAGTCAGTGGAGTCTAAGACATGACTCATTTGTTGCAAAACTAGCATGAAAATTGTTTATCTTATATGCTTCTTTTTACTCACTGCTAAGAGACATTATGTGACTAAACTGATTTGTTGACTGGTTTGTTTTCGAGGATGGGACTTGGACATCTGAGTTTATCCCAGCAACTACTATTGCTTGTTTCCTTTTTTGTACTTCTATGCTCTTATTTGTGAAAAGTATTTCTCATATTGACATTTATTCAGCTCTCTAGGACAGATGGATGCACCCTGTCTTCAAAGGAGAGATGCTCCATCCTTGTGATCATCTTCATGACCCTCCTCTGGACCTGCTCTAACAGGTTCATGTCTTTCATGTGCTGAAGTCCCCAAACCTGGATGCAGCACTCCAGGGCAGAGTAGAGGGGGAGAATCACCTTCCTCAATCTCCTGGCCACACCTCTTTTGGTGCAGTCCAGGGTACAGTTGGCCTTTTGGGTGCAGTCCAGGGTACAGTTGGCCTTTTGGGCTGTGAACACACGCTGTTGACTCATATCCAGCTTTTTATCCACAAGAACCTCCAAGTCCTTCTCCACAGGGCTGATCTCAATGACTTCTCCCAACCCGTACTTATGTCTGGAATTGCCCTGACTCAGATGCTGCACTTTTCACTTGGAATTGACCTTCACAACATTCCCATGGGTCTGCTTCTGAAATTTTTTCAGGTCCCTCTGGATGACATCTCTTCCTTCTGGGGTGTCAACTGCACCATTCAGCTTGATGTCATCTGCAGTCTTGCGGATGATGCACTTTATCTTGCTGTCTGTGTTATTGATGAAGATATTGAAGAACACCAGTCACAAGACAGAGGACTGAGGGAAACCGCTCATCACCAGCTTCCACCTGGACATAGACCCATTGACCACAAACCTCTGGCTGCATCTATCTAGCCAATTCCTTACTCACTGAATAATCCATGCCTCTCCAATTTGAATATAAGGATGTCATATGTGACTATATTAGAGGCTCTACAGAAGTCTAGATAGATGACACCTGTCAGTCTTCCTTTGTTGATGATTGCTGTCACTCCATCATAGAAGGTCACCTGATTGACTAGGCACAACTTTCCTGTAGTAAAGGTGTGATGGCTGACTTGGATCACCCACTTGTCTTTTCTATGCTTGAGAACACCTTCTATGAGGATCTGCTCCATGATCTTCTGGCACTCAGAGGTGAAACTCACCAGGCTGTATTTTCCTTGGTCTTCCTTGATGCCCTTTTTAAAAATGGGAGCATAGTTTCTCTTTCTCCGGTCACCAGGTACTTTGCCTGACCACTACGAATTTTTCAAATATGATGGAGATCTTAGATTTCCACCTTAAAAGCTAATATTTGTTCCTCTCCTACATTTTATCACCCTCTTTGTTTCCCTGTAAATTATAATCACACCAAAACATAAAATTTTAGTGACCTAAGCAAAAGAAATTTGAGGCTCAATAAGGCAGCATGCAAGGTAATGCACTTGGATCAAAAAAAAAAAACTCATGAAGCCTACAGTCTGGGGAAAGAATGGCTGGAAAGCACCCCAGTGGAAAAAGTCTGGGGATGCTGGTCAACAGCCATCTAAACATGAGCAATCAGTGTGCCATGGCGGTCAAGAAGGCCAGTGGCATCCTGGCTTTTATCAGAAATAATGTGGCCAGCAGGAGCAGTGTTACACCCTGGTCCCAAAGGCTCAGCTTGTACCGGGTGCTACACTTTAATTTCAGGCTCCAAGAGATCTTGCTTATGCAAACTTTTGTAAAGCCTTTAGTTCTTTGGTACCTTCGGTTAACATCTGGAGAATAAAGACACATTTTTCTCTTAGAGATTTTTTTTTTTAATTTGGTGTGAAAATAGTAATTTTGACAAAAAGGATTTTACAAAGATAAACACGCAGCTTCACAAAAGCATTACAACAGATTACTAGGACTAACAAGCATTGCTATAGAAAGGAACTTTTTTTACACACAGCAAACACAAACTCCATGCAACTTAAGTGAGATAGGTGTTTAGGTTACCCACAAGAGGAAGAAAAGAATAAGAGAAGAGAGATTAAGGGAAGAAAGAATAAAGGGAGAAAGGGGAGAAAGAACATAGTTACCACTTAGAAGGTTGCATATTGACATCTTCAAAGAGAACAAGCCAGGGCCCAAAGTGAAGACTTCCATGCATGCCTCTGCTCTGGTCACTGTGACTGCTCCTTCTAGGTGAGACCTCTGAGCCACTGGTCACGCACTGCCCCTTTAGCTAAAATGTGGTGTGCCACAGCCAATTAGAGGTTCCAGGGTGGTGGTGGGGTATTATAGTTTTTCTGGGCTGTTTGTTACTGGCAGCTGTTCCAGAGCTTCCCTGTGTAGGCTCCAGGGCTTTGATATGAGGGATATGGTGCCACTCCAGTTCTGTGAGGTTCAACCTGTCCCTTCTCCCTCCATACACACATGCATACACACCCCACAAGGTGGTTCTGATCCAATAATTACTGATCTGGTGTGTAACAACCAGGAAGGGATTGCCCTCCTATTCTTGGCAGTGGTGAGGCTGCATCTCAACTACTGTGTTCAGTTCTGGGCCCCTCAATACAAGAAAGACATTGAATTGCTGGACCATGTCCAGGAAAGGAGAGCAAAGCTGTTATCGAGAGCAAAAGTCTTATGAGGAGTGGCTGAGGGAGCTGAAGTTGTTTAGCCTGGAAAAAAGGAGGCTGAGGGGAGACTTTACTTCTCTCTTCAACTACCTGAAAGGAGATTGTAGCCAGGTGGGGATCATCCTCTTCTCTCAGGCAACTAGCATCAGGACAAGAGAAAATGACCTCAAGCTGCACCAGGGGAGGCTCAGGTTGGACATAAGAAAGAATTTATTCACAGAAAGGGTTGTCAAGCTTTGGAATGGGCTGGCCAGGGAAGGGGTCAACACCAACCCTCTAGGTGTTGACTGGATGTGGCACTTAGTCTTACGGTCTAGTTCAAAATTGAGATATGTAAAGGTTGCACTTGATGTTCTTGGAGGTCTTTTGCAACCTAAATGATTCCATGATTCTGTGAATTTTATCTCATTGTAGACAATAGAATTTAACACAAGATTCCTATAAGTGGTAGTTGGCGCTTGTGGCAAGATTTTGGTGGCTGAGAGATACCTGCATGATACCTTGTAGACAAAACAATAAAAGACACCCAGAACCTGTTAGAGATAGTGTTGGGGGGCAGAACTGGGCACACGTGGGGTGGAACACTGGGAAAATTAGAATA
>JAWWEW010000001.1:64028566-64047453 GCA_035583185.1 Anabacerthia variegaticeps
TATTAAAGGTAATATCTTATCTCCATTAACCTTGTGTAGAGTGTCTGTTTTGCAGGATTTCAGGCATCAGTTTTGGTCCATGCGCTGCCCTGTGTGGCACACAGCTGGTTTCAGTCACCTACACAACAGATGCACTGTAGATCATAGCTGAGTCAGCTCTGAACCAACTTGATTAGTTTCTGGTGGTTCCGTGAAAACACATGTAAGAGAGAGTAGAAGATGTCAAGAGAGAGATGAATAAGTGGCCAGAGCAGCAGATGGTGCTCCATGGGAGAGGATATTTCCCCCCAAAGCGACAGCAGCACTTGGGTGACTTATACTGGAGCAGAGAAAATGAATAAGAAGGAATGTGCAAGGGAAGAAAAGAGCAAGAAAAAAGGAATAGAAGAAGGAAACCTCTGTGCTCTGATCCCAGCCTCCTGAACAGCCTGTCACCTCACATAAGGGACAGATTGTAATCTGAGGTGTTTACAAGGGTAGTAGAGGCTGTCAAGGGGAGATGAGGATGTAAGTCTAGAGAGAAAGGAGAAAAGGTGTTCTTCCCAAGTGCTTACTGATATCTGAATTAGTAATTCAATGTTTTAAATGAAGTTAATTTATCCAAATAAAATTCACTTTGGCCCATGAAAGTAACCGGAGAATGGTTTTCTTATAGTTATTTTGATCTGTGAGTTCTCTTGCTCTTGCTATTTTCTCCCCTTTCTGGGCAGAGTTGGGGCCTGATAGAAAGAAGGTATGTGGCTGGTTGGGTGCTTAACTGCTAGCCATGTTCAGTGTACCACAGGAACATACTTAAATAATTAAAAAAACCCCAACATTGAGTGATTCACATCTTTTGGAAATACAGCTGTCAGGAGTAGCTAGCCTTGCAACTCAAGAATACCTGGACTGAGACTGAGCCATAGATATTCTTGCAGTCAAGAAACAACCTAATCTAATTACATATCAGAATACATTGTGAAGAGAGGGAATATAAAATATAAAGGCTTTTTCTTGTTGTTTTCTTCTTTTTTTCCCAGAATGGTCCCCAGAACTTCCATTTTAGATAGCAGATTATCTGTTCGGTCAATCACACACAACATACAGAAAATATGTGTCTGTTTGTGTTACTTGATTATATCAAAATATACTCTTTAATATTTAGTTTTTGATATGTAAAGAAGTACTATCTTCTACAAATACAAGAGTTCATTTTACACTGGCCTAAGCACCCTAGCAACAACCTTGGCTTACTCTCTCTTTTCTTCCTCCTTCTGTTACTATGAGAATAGATTGGTTTCTGAATAAAATCAGTTCCTTTATCTGTTTTTGGCATCCAGACCAACGGTATACTTCATCAATGTCTTTGTACTATTAAGAAAACAACTGAACATCCTAAATTGTAGCAAGAGGTCATATTTGTGCCTGATTAGTAAGTATTCTATTATGAGATTGTGGAAAGAATTTAGCATACCCTTATTAAACAACTTACTATTATAGGGGAATTTTTGGGTTAATTTATACATGTCAAAGTTTGCCTTAATTCGGGGGCCATTAATGTATATGCAGGCTTTTAATTAACCTGTGATAGTAGAACCAGACTCTACATTCCCAGAGTAGCTTCACAATATATACTAAGACACAATCTCTAAACTAGTTTCCATTTAAAAATATATATGGAAATGGAATGGTCTACAGTATGAACTAATCAAATTTAGATTTTTTACAGGGAAATGAAATATGTAGCTGCTGATATTTACATTTTGGAAATACACAACCTGATAAGACAACTTAATAAAATCTCAGTATTCTTAGAATACTTCAAATATATGTAATAAGCTTTGTCATAGTGTGAAAATGTTCCAGCTCTCATTTACAACTATTCTTTGCAATTATTGAAAATCTTGAGCTATTTTTTATCATCCTGGTAAAGAATAATCCTATTTATTAGTGAAAAATTGAACTGACCAGTAATGGAGACCTTATTCCTTTCTTTCACATTGTTTACACTAAATTTAACCTAAAGATGAGGGAACCACAGGCAGAAATAGAATGTAAGATATTAAAAACATGGAAACATTCAAAGTCAGATTGGACAGAGCTTTGAACAATTTGGTCTAGCTGAAGATGTCGCTGCTTATTGCAGTAGAGGCTGGACTAGCTGACATTTAATATTCCCTTCAAATTCAAACCGTTCTATTACTCTATGGAAAACTAATAATAATTCAGCATAAAAGGAACATAAGGTTACAAAACAGTTTACTGAACTATTGCTAAGAGTATGGTATATGAATGACTCAGAGTATGACATAAAAATATGATATGAGTATATCCTGAATTGTATTTAAGAGAAACAGTGATTCATTTGCCCATGTTTACAAGCATCACTTAATTGCCCAAGCTCCTGAAGGAATTTTAAATTTTAAATCCCTCTCTGAGATGAATAAAAAATGTATCCATTGCTGAGCTGTGAAACTTGATATGAGAGGGGTCTGACAAATCCTTTATTATGTAGTTACAGATCCTAGGGATCCATCACATATTACCACAGCCACTGTTGTGAATTTCATTCAATATAAATAGAAAGAAAATACATAATTCAATGTTTGAATGTATTTCTCTACTGATCAGACACATAACTTTTTAGGCCTCATATTCTTAAGTGACTTAGTGTTTATACAGCCTGTTGAATGGGGTCCAGTGGCTATGTAGCACTCTGAGAGCTCACATTCAAGACTTCCAGGGACATCATGTTACATCATTGGTGTTCAGTTGCAGTGAAAAATAAGGGTATTTACTTGTCTGTCTAGAAATATGTAAGAAAATTATTTTCTGAAGTAATGTGGTGTATTGGGTTAATGTACTATGGTTTTGATAGCAGAGAGAGATACACGGGCAACTTTTGGAATATGCCAAAAGCTTCACCTATAATAGAACTGCTGGTCAAAACTGAGCCAATCAGCCTCTGTGATAACATATATAAGAAAGGGGAAAAGATCTTGCGCACAACTTCAGCTGAAGGTAAGGAGTGAGAATACTGGAGAGAAACAGCCTTGCAGACACCAAGGTCAGTGAAGAAGGAGGGAGAGGAGGTGCTCCAGGCACTGGAGCAGAGATTACTCTGCAGACTGTGGTGAAGGCCATGGAGAGGCAGGTTGTCCCCCTGCAGCCCATGGAGGTCTACAGTGGAGCAGGTGGATGCAGGTGGAGGTTATGACCCTATGGGAAGTCCTTGCTGGAGCATGCTCCTGGCAGAACCTGTGACACCATGGAGAGAGGAGCCCATGATGGAGCAGTTTTACTGGAAAGATTCTTGACCCCACAGGGGAACCATGCTGAAGCAGTCTGTTCCTGAAGGACTGCACCCCATGGAAGATATAGACACTGGAGCAGTTCTTGAAAAACTACAGCCCATGGGAAGGCCTTGTGTTGGAGAAGATTGTGAAGAACTGTCTCCGATGGGAGAGACACAGCAGACACATGTGGTAAGCTGACCACAACCCCCAGTCCCTGTCACCCTTTTCCCTCTGTGGCGGAAAGGAGATAGAGAAATCACGAGTTAAGTTAAACCCAGGAAGAAGAGAGGAGTGGAACGAAGGTGTTTTAAGATTTGGTTTGATTTCTCATTACCCTACTCTGACTTCTGATTTGTAAAAAAACAAATTACTTTCCCCAAGCCGAGTCTGTTTTGCCCATGGTAGTAATTGCTGAGTGATCCCTCCCTCTCCTAATCTTGACCAACAAGTCTCTTGTTGTATTTTCATCTTTGTCCAGATGAGGAGGGGGAATGATAGAGAAACTTGATGGGCTGTAGCATCCAGCCAAGGTCAACCGACCACATGTGGCTTAGCTGCTACAGTCTAACCTCAAATATATTATTAAATTAATAAAAACTGCCTATGTGGTTTCTTTTAAATGTTTCAATTGTCTTATTATTTTTACTTTAATATAGTAGATGTGTTTTAGACTGCATTAATAAAGAAAGTAAGTTTCAGGATGAACTTGCTGAACTAGAAATTGATAGAATTCTGAATTATATAGATAATATTTCACATATATTAATTTATTTTATGTATATATACACACACATAAAAGATCATAAGTAGACAACCTACTTTGACACTGATAAAGAAAACTGTCTTAATGGAGATCTTCATCATCATGTTAGAGGATCTTTCATTGAAACTGCTGCCTAAATGAATTTCCAGATCTGAGAATGTGACAATGAATCACTATAATTAGACCTATAAATATGTAGAAAATTTAGCATCTCCATTTCTTTTTTGTAATAGAAATTTGGGACTACAGTGCTCTAAAAATTAATTATTTTTTTCAGTCAAATGAGAAAAAAATGGGATTTTATGTTCAAATACCTTGAGTTTTTTCAATATTCCTAAGTCTTGTTTCTACCACTAAAAATATGTATAATTAAAAAGTGTTTTTCATGGTTAATTTTGTTTTGTATATTTTCCTGTTGCTGTTGTACCTTTAGAAAACCTGGAATGCTGTAGAAGGAAAAGAAAACAATTTGTAGCACTCATTGGAAAAGGGGGGAAATGCCTTGATTTTTACTGTATTCCCTGCGTCATTGAATGGCATAAAATGTATAAGCAGGAGAAAGAAGGAAAGAGAAACTTTAGTCTTTGTATAAGAAGTTGAAGTACTTAAGATTTTTATTATAAGGTTTTTCATAAGTGACTGTTTTTATATGTATTTAAATTGAATTAGATTGTAGATGAGTGTTACTTCTAGTAAAGCTTCTAAAGCCTTATTAAAAGTAATGCTTTCCTAATGAAAATAAGAGCTGACACTGGGAATATTTATGGGTTTATAGCAAAGAATTTACTTTCAGTTCACTCATATACACTTTGGAAGCAATATTAGCAACTTCAGCTCCAGAATAAAGAAACTATAATTTTGCAAAAATCACTAAATTCACCTCTCACCCCACAATATTTCTATAAATGACTAGAAACTAATTATATATTAGAAAAAGATGTCTTGGTCCATGACATTTTTCTTTCTTTTTGAAAGAAAATTTGAAGCCCAGAAAAGGTAACAAAAAGACACTTGTAACCTTACTAGAGGGTTTGGATAAAATTATTTGTTCTTGAGTCAGAATTGTTATCAGTATTGCTAAGCAGATGTGATCAGCCATGAACCTGCTTTTCCAGTCATCTAGACAGGAACACATTGTTGTTCTTTCTCTGTGTGCACAAGTCTCCCTGCAAAAGGAATCTTAGTGTACACTGAGATGATGCATACCCAGATTTCTTTCTGGCATACATCTGGGATGCTTCCAGATGGTGTATTTGTGGATCCAAGATTGTAGATCACAACTGCCCTTTGGTGTTGATGTGGTCACTACTCATTTTAAGCAGTTTGAATCAGGTTAATTTTTATCTCTCATTCAATTTGTCTTCTTGAGTAGTCTCATAATGAATTTCTGAAGCAGTAGGTAACTGCAACCAACGAAAAAAACCAAAACCAACAACCAAAAACCGTCTCATCATACTTATCATGCAAGGGTATGGGGCTGGATCAACACTTTCCATGTATTTATATTCAGTGATTTGCTAATAGAGACTACTCAATGGTTGGTCACATATATTTCAGTTATACTCAACTAACATTACATTGATATTTTTATTTTTTTTTATTTGATGACCGGCTTCATTAAAAAGAAAAATTACTTTTGGTTTTCTTGTGTTTGCTTGTAATGCTGGTTTCAATATCATGAAATTGCGAAGCAAGATTTATAGGAAAAATGTTTTAGATTTTTCTCTGTATTACACAGTAAACATGACAGGGAAAATTGAAAAGGGGCACAAGGACAATCCAGTTAATGTGACAGAAGCTAGATGGGATCCAAAGTGTGGGAAAAGCAAGGACCCCATCAAGTGCTCCAGCCACACCATCCAAGACCAAAAAGCAAAGGCAGGGACTGGGAGAATGAAAAACTACCCACTGTAGGTGAAGATCAGATTAAAAAAAAAATCTAAGGAACCCGAAGGAGAACAAATTCATGGAACCTGATGAGGTGCGTCCATGGGTTCCAAGGGAACTGGCTGATGTAGTTAAGCCACTATCCATCACGTTTGGAAAGTCATGGCAATCTTGTGATGTTCTCACTGACAGGAAAATGGGAAATGTAGCCTTTCTTTCTTTTCAGTTAAATTAATATAAATTATTTTATTTTAATTAATTTTTAAAATTTTAAAGTATTTTCTTTGATTAGCTCTTTTTTTTTTTTAAAAAAAAAAAAGGAAAAAAAAGGAAAAAAAAAAAGGAGACCCAGGGAATTATAGGCCGGTTAGTCTTAGCTCTGTGCCCAGCAAGATAATTGAGCTGATCCTCTCAGAAATTATGCTAAGGCACATGGACAATAAGGAGGTGATCGTTGATGGTCAGTATAGCTTCACTAAGGGCAAATTGTGCCTGACAAATTTGTTGGTCTTCTGTGAAGGGGCTACAGTGTTGGAAAGATTAAATGCTGTTATCTACCTGGCCTTGTGCAAAACATTTGACACTGCCTCTCATTACATCCTTGTCTCTAAAACTGGAGAGACATAAGTGTGATGGTTGGACCAGTTGGTGGGTAAGAAATTGAATTTATGGTCATACTCAAAGAGTTGCTCATGTCCAAGGGGAGACCGGTGATATGTAATGCTCCCCAGGGCTTGGTATTGCGACCAGCAATTTGTAACATCTCTGTTGGTGACTTAGGCTGAGAGTTTAAAGGCACCTTCAGCAATTTCATTGACAACACTAAGCTGAGTGCTGTGGTCAATACACTGTAGGGAAGGGATGCCATTGAGAGGGACCTTGAGAGGCTAGAGGGATGGGCCCCCGCAAACCTCACGGATTCCAACAAAGCCAAGTATTCAGTCCTGCACCTGGGTTGTAGTGATCCTAAACATGGATACAGGCTGGGCAATGAGTGGATTGAGAGCAGCCCTGAGGAAAAGGAGTTGGGACTATTGGTAGATGAAAATCTTAGCATGACCCAGCAATGTGTGCTCACAGTGCAGAAAACCGACCCTAAGTTGTGTCTAAAGTTGTGTCTAAAGCAATGTTATCAGCAGGTCGAGAGAGATGATTCTTCTCCTCTACTCTGCTCTCATCAGACCCCACCTGAAGTACTGCATACAGCTTGGGGGCCCCCCAAATAATAAGAACATGGACGTGTTGGAGGGAAACCGGAAGAGAGTGACAAAGATGATCTGAGAGTTGGAGCAACTCTCCTGTGTAGACACACACACAGAGTTGAGGTTGTTTAGCCCGAAGATGAGAATTCCCCAGGGAGACCTCATTGTGGGTTTTCAGTAACTGAAAGAGGCCTAGAAGGGAGCTGGGTGTGTAGTAATAGAACAAGGGGGAATGGCTTCAACCCGAAAGAGAATAAGTTTAGATTAGATTTTAGGAAGGAATTCTGTCCTATGAGGATGGTGAAGCACTGGAACAGGTTGTCCATAGAAGGTGTGAATGGAACTCCATTCACATCCCTGGAAGAGTTAAAGGCTAGATTGGATGGGGCTTTGAGCAACCTGGTCTAGTGGAAAGTGTCCCTGCCCATAGCAGTGGGGTTAAGACTTGGTGATCTTTAAGGTCCCTTCCAATGCCAACCATTCTATGTTTCTATGAATCTAAGTAAAGGAGACAAAACCATAAATTCTGAGCTGATCCTAATTTCTTACTGAGCACATGGTTGAGATCCATCATTGTAACTTAAATATCAACATTGGTCTGTTTAGAACAATAGACAGGTTAAAGGCAGCTGGTAAAGGCATAATGTGTCAGCTTTAATAGTGGCACAGAAATAGTGGCAATGAACTAGGGAAATTGCTTTAGATGATCACCAATAATTTTAATTGATGAAGAAAACTCATTCAGTGGAAAAACTTAATTGGCAAATTAGTGAGTAAAAGTGATTTAATGTGTTCTATGGATCAGAAAATAAGACCTGGCATGGAGTATTGGCTATTAGTGCAGCTGTTGTGAAGATGATCTGCATTGCAAAATGGAACTGAAAAAAAATAAAAACAAAACACCAGTGAGCAAAAGTTTTGGGACAAATACCAGTGTTTATCAGTATATTCTGCAAGAAGTTTAGGATTTTTTTTCTCTTGAATTTACCACTAAGCACACATCAAATCATTGTAAAGACACTGTAAAAGTCAATAAGAATATACAGCAATTTTTGATGATTCAAAATTTTAAACAGACAGCAAAACCATGAAAGTAGTAAGACCCATCCTACCAGACACTCAGTCAAGACATCTGGAGGCATTACCTTCCAGTGAGATGAATGTAAATGCTTCCTAAATCTATTAATATGAGTAGCAGATGAAAATATTTATCCTTTTAAAGTGGGCACTTAATATGTTGCACAGTGAAGAGTAGGACTCTTCTTACTTGCATTCTGATATGCTAAAGTCAGATATATAAATATAATGCTTCTATCTTTCTTACTATGGAGGATATTGAATATATAGTATATATCTATCTAACTCAAAGTTAGATGCTTAACTTTTATGTTAATAAAGCTAAATTAGTTGTATCCCAAATTTTGTACTACATTTTTGTATGGTGTGAGACACTGGATTATTATATAAATTATTGAGTTAGACCTACTCAAGTCTGTGTGTGCAGGGGAAGGGACAAGTCAGATCTCACCGAGGTGAGGTGATGCCGTATCCAACATGCCAGCCGCTGAGAGCCTCATGGGATGACCCTGGGGCATCTGTCAGTCAAAGGCAGCCTGGGAGCACACCCACACCACGTCCCCTGGAGACCTAACCCAGCCTCAAATCAGCTACACTGCTCCTTACTCCAGCTAGGAGCTCCAGAGTGGCCAGTGGGCCAGAAGTTCTGCCTGGGAGATGTGGTCACAGGGGCTGGAGTGCATAAAAGCAGCAACGTGTGGGCTTCATCTTTGCTTGAGACCTGCCACCTGGCCATGTGAAAGCTGGACTTGCAAAGAACTCTCTAGTGGTAGCTATTTAATAATCTCTTTTTCTCGCTCTTTCGCCTTCTTCTCTCTTCTTACTCCTTCTTTCCTTTCTTTACTCCTTCCTTAATATTTTGCATAACTTGAGACCAAATGGGTTGTATTTTCTAAGTTTAATATGCTAGCATGTGCTAAGTCAATGCATTGTGGAATGCTGTCTTTTAAACCTTTGCCAAGATGTCTTATTTTCTAAAGTTTATAAGTAAAGGTACCCTCTGAGAAAGTGTGTTCAGTGTTTCACCTTTGTGCTCTCGCTTAAGGTTTTCAAAGAACTGAGGGCTCTTCTAAAGACTTGGGGGGTAAATTTTTGGAGCCTTGTACATTTTTAAAGTAAAACTCCTGGTTGAGCTTGTAGTTCAGGGTCTGGAGTCTTACATATAGTTTAAGATATTCAGAATTTTTTCTTTGTTTTACAGCTTTTAGGGAGGCTAGTGAATTCACTGGGTATATTTGGGTAGTATTTCATTAATGAAATGTGGGCTTATCTGTTCTTTTCCCTCTTGTGAAGTAAACCCTGATTATGATAATTTAAAATATTGGACTACTGAAGACGGATCATAAACTATGAACTATCATCAGAGAGTTGGAACTAATATTTTGTTGCTATGAGCTAGCTAGCTGCTAATAATGTTGCTTAAAAAGAAACTTCATGTTTCAGCTATGATGATCACTTTATATTTTATGACTGAATAGATAAGTCAGATGTGCTATTTTATGCAAAATCAGCCAGGCTTGACTGCCAACTAAACCACTAAACTGACTGTGCATGTATGCAGAATATCAGCACACTTTCTAATGTGTCATGTTCTACACTAGGCAGAGGACTTGGATGAAAGGGAAATGGATGGCTGATGACTAGCTTGGCATTTTATCTGAGATTTAGAGAGCCCAGAACAAGAACCAATTTCTAAATGCCAAAATCACTTACTGTGTAATAACAAATGTATAAGTTCAAGTCAAATATTTTTTTCTTCTACAGTTGACTATATATTATAAACCTTTCATGCCACTAGAACTGATGAATAAATCTAATGTTTAATGAGATGTACTATTCTAAAAAGCTATCTAGCATGTGTTCTGTGCAAAAGGAAGTAGTTAAAGTCTGCATATTTTGAAACAGCTTACTGAATTTCAATTTAGACATTCTAATATTTAATTGATATGTCTAATATGTTTATTGACTTTCTGTACTTCACAGTTACTCAAAATGATAGAGCTGATTGATGATAAAAGCAAATTTCTGCCATTTTATATAAAATAACATTTAATTTTAGATCTGTCACCACTGAAATTGGAAAGGCATCCTGTGGAACAATTAGTTGCCAAGAAAGGTGGCAGGAGCTAACTCAGTCTCTTTTTACGTGTTTATAACATGAGATTGGAGAGGATACAGCCATTTACTACTGGCTTTTTATATATATATATCTGATTTGTTGTACCTGTGGTTGGCTATCAGGTAAGCCAAATCACTGTCTGGCTTTAAAATCCTCTGTTAAAGTTGGCTTGATCTGATTTAATCTTGATTTATTTGAAAGTTCATTGATTTTTCTTCACTGTGTAACTTTTGTTTTGTCTCCAAACTGTGCAGTGCTTTGAACTGGGTTTGCTGTTAAAAAGCCCTTTTGTAAAATAAAATTGTGGTTAAAAAAAAAATATATATCATTGCATGGAGGTTACCTGGAGACTTCACAACATGACATTTTCTCTGTAAAAGTACAGTGGGAGAAGTAAACAGCAATACAAGAAGAAAAATGTCCTTTTAAAAAGCATAAGCCTGCTACAGAAGATAAGCAGAGGGAATAATAAATGTTATAAACCCTGAAAATTACTGCTTATATTAGAAAAGTTTATATGTCAGAGAGGGAAAAAAAAGCAGATTAAAAGAACAGAGTAATTTGTGTACACAAAACTGTAATCCTTCACCCAAATAAAAGGAAGACTAACTTGAATTTTATCACTTAACTTGTGTTCCTTTACAAAAAGGAACATTCTGGTATTGCTATTCAGACTACCAAGTGTCATGTATTGTCAGGTCATTTGGGATATTACTTTATTACAGCACAAATTTATTGGGATTATCTGTAGGTAATACTGAGTAAACAGGTTTTAATATGAATGCCAGAATTCCTTCTGTAAGAAGTAGTACTAATGGTAGAAATTCAACTGGAGCAAAAGTATAGCTGTGAATGTCCAGAAGAGGTGATTTGTCCAACTGCCTTTCCAATTCAGTCCTTAACACCTCTCTTGTCAGTGCCAAGGGTTCTCAGAGGTATGGGCACTTGGCTGCTGAGGAGTGGCAAGTAGTCGCAAACCCATTTCGAACAGCACTGTCAAACACCAGTGAATCAGACTTTCCAGGCCTTCATCATACAGAAAACCCTGTGTTTCTTCCAAAGTTTCTCCAGTCAATGGCTATGGAATTTGACCTCATAGTCTAAAGTAGTGGTTAAGTAAATAAGTTACTCTGTTTAAATTTTGTTTTCCATGAAATAATCTCCCCTGTGTTCATGGGACATGACTAATGCTGAACTGTGATCCTAGTAGATGTATCCAGCCTCTGTGCATGTGTATGGATAATTTCAAAGGCTAACAAACTGAAAACTTCTAATTTTGTGGGTTCAAACAAAGCAAATTATGCATCTACACTTTCATTTCCTCAGGCAGTCTATAATTGCACATGGAAGAGACATTGTTATAAATCAAAATTTTGTGAACCTTTAATTCTTCCCTCAAAAGTGACCTCTTCCGAAAGCTTGTCCTGGAATTCTTCTCCCTACTTGTCTTTGAGCTCTTCTGTCTGCTGTCAGAGAAAGAGGTTGCTGCTCTTTATCTTCAGATGATTGAGATGCGCCTTTATGTGGACAATGTTTTGCCTATCTTTGATTTGGTACTAGAATATCTAGAAAAGCTTGTGCGTTCTTCTTTAATGATTGTTCAGGCTATAAACAGGTTAGATGTTTTACCTTAAGGAACCTTAAATCATGTTGGATTAATCCTACTACTAATCAGATACATGTGTCAAAGAAGAAGCATCATTTAATTCCCCTTATATTTTACTTTTCATTTAAAGGACAAAGTGTTTAAGAATAAATACTTTTTTCAGTGTTTAAACATTTTTCTCAGGCACAGAATTAAGACAAAATAAAGCACACAGATAGCACCTATCGCAGAAGTGTTAGATCTGACTGGAAACTAAACTTCTTCCTCAAAAAAAAGAAGGATAAAATAAGCAGATGAACCAAACAACATTAACAAGATGCATGATAGGCAGCTGTGGGACTTAAAGGTCATCCCTAAACATGAAGCACATTTACCCTTTTAGCTACAGTGCTATGGTCTTGTTCAGGCAACAAACCCTTGAGATTTCACTGTTATCCGTCTACGTTGAGCTACATTGCTAATTTAAATGCCTAGTGATTATGCTGTGTTATGATTTCAATTCAAAGGTCAACGAATTCAGGAAATTGCTTTCTTATAGTTTATATGACAGTCTTTTTGCAATTTTCAACAAAATTGGATTGTTGATTACCTTCCATATTACATAAGACAACAATCAGAGAATTTAATGATAAAATTCACAGAAAGATATGATGTACTTGCCACATGTTTTAAAAAACACAAGATTAATGAATGAAAAAAATAATTAAGACTCCCTTGTAGTAAACATTAACTCTATTTCATATACAGAATAAAGCAAATAAAAAAAAAATATTAAATTGGCTCAAAGGCTCCATGGTTCATACATTTTATTTTCCTCTGCATTTTAGAGAGCATATAAAGGCAAAATATTTATGCAAACAGTTATGAAGAAATGTATTAAAACTATGTTTACAAATATTTGTTTAAATCCAGATGGGTATTTGCTTTAACTGTTTTCTACCTGCTTTTATTTGCAAACTGTAAATATTTGCAGGAAAAAGTTTTTGCTTGTAAGGATGCTTGGGGAATACCATTTCTCCTGTAGATACTCACTCATATGAGGAGAAAGGCATTCACATATGGGCATACATAATTGTTATTTGCCATTTGCTGTTCTCTACTGTTCTCTTTGCAGTCAGCTATGTCAAGAGCAGAAACAACACCATGTGATACTGATGACTAAACATGTACAGCAAATTTCAAGTAGCTGTGCTAAGAAATCTGCAGGCTGAAATTGCTTACATTTACTGTCCACTGAACAATTAAAAATAACAAATTTAGAGAAACCTAAATAATGAAAAATGTATTAATAATCAATGGAAAAATGGGGTATTGTTTACCTTATTAATTTACTAATTTTAAAGAACATTTTGCAAAACAATATTTCTTACCTATAGAGCCTTTTGGGTTTGCTCCTTCTAGAGCACTGGCAACACTATGAAAATTCATGAGTTCACATATATATTGTATGAAGGTTTAGTGTGGAATTAATTTTATATAGAAAGTGAACAATCTGTGCTTTACTATTCTAGTTTACTTTCAGAGGTTAAAACATGTTTACACATGAACAGATCCACTGTTTAATTGCAGGGTTTTTTTCTCAGAATTCCCACATAAAACAATTTCTGTCATTTAAGAACTTGAACTTAGAAGAAGGTAGACTTTCAAGATCAGATGTATGTCCTTAGATCTTATGTCCTTAATTTAAACATGAATAATTTTATCTGTTTTATATTAGTAATAATCAATAGTTATTATAATAAGCCACTGAAAACATCCATCACTTGAAAATGAAATATTTATGGCATATGATTACAAAGTCAAAACAATTTTGGTTTATGGTGGCAATTAATTTCACTGTAAAACTGAAATTTATTAAATTTATGCCAGCTAAACTACCTGTTTAACAGTGAAATTTGAATTGCAAACAAATGCTGCAACAGTACAACTTTTATTGTTTTCTGTAAGAAGATATATTGTTAGTACTTAATACGTGCTTTCCTTCATCCCTTGAAGGTTACCAGATACATGCATTGCCAACGCTAAACATTTAGATCACAGAAATATTTACTGTGAACTTGACTATATATATGTGACTAATGAAACAAAAATATTGTATTCTGTGGTTATGCAAAGTAGAGAATATAGAAGCAAATGGGTTTCCCTGAGCATTCTGATGTTGACTGGATGTCTTAAGCGCCCTTGTAACTAAAATCATTCTACTCATTTCCAGTACATGATGATCATGAGATACAGAAAGCACATATTTTTCTATGCTGAACAATACAAATTCTCCATTAGCTCTCCTTGAAACACTAAAAGCAAAGCAGAGATGCCTGTCTGCTTCAAAGAAATTATGATGACTGAATACACACAAGCCTATTTGACCTGCGCTGAGCCTCATCTGACAAATTAACCATCCATCTGTCAGATTTATCTGGCCCTTGTTTTCGGTATTGCTTTCATGGAGTACCTGTGTTTTCTGCAGGCAGAATTTTTCACCCTCAGACCAATCAGCCATATAATGCCTTCTGCTTTCAGAGGTCTTGACATCCACAATATTTGGACTGCTAGGACGTGACAAAATAAAAGACCTAGAAATTTCTCATGAGACAAAATGAGATTGATTTCTGTCTAGAATATGGAACAGTCCAGCTTCAGTAACACAGAATTTTGTAAAATTAAATTCTTCTTTCATGCTATATTTTGTAGTGACTTGTAAATTTGTCATGATGACATTTAAATTTATGTATAGATCTTAAGCTGGCATTTGTTTTATCACAGATGGTTCCTTTATAACACCTGAACCAGAACACACAGACTTGCTTATGGCTTTTAGTATTGGGAATCCTTTATGATTATTGTTAGAACAGTGCCCTGTGGGGCTCTTATGAAAAGGTTAAGCACTTTAGTCCAAGTTATACCCTCAGGCTTGACTTCCAGATGTAACCATTTACTGAAACTGAGTAACTTTTATTTTCTTCTTCTTTGTATTTTTCTTTTTTTTTTTTTTTTTTTTTTTTTTTTTTTTTTTTTTTTTGGTTGGTTGGTTGGTTTGGTTTGGGTTTTTTTGTTTTGGTTTGTTTTTTTTTTGTTTGTTTTAAATTGCTGCTTTGCTTAGTCAATTTTTATTTGGTGATTAAGTACTGAAATGAGTTAATGGCTTTCACTGTGATAAATTATCTCATTACGAGTATATAGCTACATAAAGGTTAAGCACTTCAGTCCAAGTTATACCCTCAGTCTTGACTTCCAGATGTAACCAGTTACTGAAACTGAGTAACTTACTTTTATTTTCTTCTTTTTCTTTTCTTATGTTTTTTTTTTTGTTTGTTTGTTTTGTTTTTTTTTTGTTTTTAATTGCTGCTTTGCTTAGTCAATTTTTATTTGGTGATTAAATACTGAAATGAGTTAATGTCTTTCACTGTGATAAATTATCTTGTTAAGAGTATACAGCTACATCATCTGGCATAGACAAAAAAGTGATGGTAAACAATATGAATACTCAAAAAGTACTAGCACAGTGAAATCCAGTTTTTAGAAAATGATGTCTATTCTATCAAAGGCAACATTGCAGAGACAGAACTAAAATTTATAAGAAAAACAAAAATCTGGAAGTAGAAGAATCACCTGTGAATACTGGCATTTTTTTCACAATTGTTCTTAGCATGTTATGGATCTGAAAATGTGATACCCCTAGTATTTCTTCCAAGGTCATGTTACATGTGAAAAAAGCAGCTTAAAATGTAAATGCTAACATGACAAATAATTGGGTGTATATGTGTCTGAAAATTTTGATAAAACTTGGACTGTAAAAAAGTGTCATGTCCTGAATATTCCAGCTGACAGTGACATGAGACAGAACTGCCACTCAGGAAGCAGATCATGTATTGTGCTTCCTCACACGACTATTTAGATTTAGGAAGAAGTGATCTCTCCAAGTGGGTGAAGATCTTGATTGAGGGAAAAATCTGGGAAGTGGGTGAAGGTCAGAGAAATCGGAGTGCTGTGTACAGGTAAATGTCAAGGGATGGCCTGAGACTTTGGGTAATAATACACAGGGCTGGTCACTGTGAGCAGCGGCATGACAAGAACCAAACATGACTTTCTACCCAACATTCCTGGACCAGTAGTGACATCCCTGCAGGGAAGGGATGTCAAGGCCTATTGAACATACAGCTGGAAGGGAAGGAATGGAGGGAGAGAGTGAGTAAGAGTGGAGTGAAAAAACTCCAGTTTGCTTGGTTCTTAAATAAACCCTAGGGTCTACTGTGTGTTGCCGCTTACTCTGTCCTTGTCCATGACAGATCCTTATTCACCTTAGCTAAATAGACATCTACCTCATCATTATTTTCATTAGGTGAGACTGCTGTGCCCAACTGTCCCTGTTCTGACTATTCAAAACCACAGGTGCAGATATGTCTGAAGGAAAACAGGCCAGTTACACCCCTGGTGATATCATTGCTCTTTCAAATATATGACATTCATGAACTTTGTAGCATTGAAACTGCTCACAGCCTAAAAGACAAGGCATCTTCCCCTTAATGTTATTTATTAATTTCCATATGGAATAAAAATTAAGAACTTTTCAGATACTTGATTTATATAAGAATTTTCAGAAAAATATATGCCAAATGGAAATAAAAAACCAGATTATTGTAATTTGAGATATGATCAGTTATACAATATCTGTACTTGGAGATGCTGGTGGACCATAAATTGATCATTATTCAGCAATATATGTTTAGGATAATATGTTACTCATTCAGAGCTTTTACTGAAGCTCAGAAACTGACTGCTGTATGAAGAATTGCTTCTTGTTTGCAAGAGAAAAACTTTGCTTCTTGGATCTGGTCCAAAATGGTCCTGAAATGAATAGTAATTTTTCCACTTATTTTGGTGAATTAACATTAGAGTCTTAAACAATGCAGATTTTAATTCAGTGTCCTGTTAACTTCAGTGTCCAAAGAAGAATCTAAATGGGAATTCAGACTTGGGTTAGGGTTTTAAAGGATAAATGTTGAGCTCTCATGGCTCAGAGCTTTAATACTTCTCCTGTCTTGTTTCATTGCATTCAGTTATGTAGATTAACACCATCAAAATTGCGCACTGCCAGACTGTTCTTGAAAAATTCAAAGAGGAAAAAAGCTAGTATGTTGGCAACAAATGGTGCTGTTCACACAGTAAGTGGCACTCAAATCTTCATGTGAGCACTAATCCAGAGAACATACATAATATGACATTTCTTTGGGAATTTTTGCCTATTATTGCAATGAAACAAGACTATAATCATTGTTAATATCTTAAATGCATAAAGAAAGGTTAATTAAGGGCTTGATACTAATTATATATGAGTTGGTTTGGAGAACTACCCTTTAAATACTGAATAAGTGAGAATAAATTACAGTCAGTATTCTTTCATTCTAACTTTTACAGTGTTTCTGCCTGACCAGTTGTGGCAGAGTCTAGAATAAGGCCCCTGATTTTATCACAGAGCCAGTTATGTTCTGAAGGAACTAGCACACCAACTTAACTACAATCAAAAATAAGGTGCTTCCTGTTCTCTGAGGTAAATCTGGCCTTACTTATGGTGACATTATACACTATGGAAGTCTCTATACACTACCTCAGGTAGGGTGCAATTCAGTGTAATTTGATATGAATTTATGCCATATTTCAGTAAATACTTAGAATATGCATAGTATACTTACTTCATATACTTTTAGTCTTGATTATTTCAACAGTGTTTGCCATCTTCATGTTTAGAAACAAAAATTTTTATTTATTTTTTTTTTAATAATAAATTAGAGTATTTGGGGATTAGTGACAACTGCAAACATTCTATGTTTTCTTTCTCCATCTGTGGATGAAAGTGTCTCCAGAGCATCATACATTTTATAAAAGGCAGTCAGAGATTTAATTTTTTTTTTTTTTTTTTTTTTTCATCTGAAGGTATGCACAGCAACATGTAGCTTGTTAATTGAAAACTGCACATGCTAAGGATTAATATTGTGACAAAATCTGCTTGGTACAGCTGGATGATCTAAATGATGGATCTTAAATTTGGAGCATGGTGCAAACATTTTTCTTGAATCAAATACATTTGATTTTTTGTTTCTAAATAGCTAGACCTATCATGCTTCACTTTCATTAACTTGGAGAACCTTTGAAACATATCTCAAATACCTTTGACATACCTTCATATTATCATTACTATAAGGAGCAACTCCCTTCAAAAGCTGATAATTTGGGTGTGCCATTCTTCCTGCGTTCCCTTGTGGTCCTTATAGCTTTTTGCTGCAGGTAATGTATAGGCCAAATATGCTCCTTTGCATACAGTGGAACTATTTACAAGGAAACAGGATATTTGTTTCGTAGGTCCTGCCATATGTATAGTGATGAAACAAGTTACATATATATATATTTCAGAAATAGTAGAATATGCTCACTTATTGAAGAAAATTAAAAGGGAGGAAAAAAAGAAGCATGTGCTCTCAGGTACGTGATGTGATTCTTCGGGTTGTCCTGTGCAGGGCCAGGAGCTGACTTGATGATCCCTGTGGGTCCCTTTCAAATCAGGAAAGTCTATAATACTATGAAATTTGTAGTTTGCTATGCTGATATAGTTTGTTTCTTCTTCTCTGAGCTAGAGTTTCCCTCTACTAACTTTAAACATAAGTTGTCTTATTGTGCTGTCGATTACTCTCATTCCCTATCACCATTCCAGAAGAGAGGAAGAAAACAGACAAAAAGTTATGACTGCTTTAATATTCCTAGTTGTCCTACTATCTGATAAAAAAGGATTTCTTCATGTTTCTTGTAACTGAGTTCTGTAGAATCACACAGTACAGTGTAAAGCATCCTTCCTACTTTCTTTTTTAATGACCATACATAATCTGTATATACTATTGTCCTAGTTTAGCAGGTGGGACCAGTTATCACTGTGTACGGGTGATCAAAGCTATGTATTCTACCCCCC
>JAWWEW010000001.1:64047553-64120151 GCA_035583185.1 Anabacerthia variegaticeps
TACTGCTGGGTTTTGGTGAGTTGAAAGCAGTTTTCTCTTTGTGTCAGTGTATTTATTGTAATATCTTTCATTAAATTATAACTCTGACTTATGATCTCTCTTCTGGTGGGTCCATTTCTCCTGCCAGTTTACCTTTAAACCAGCTCAACTATGTTTGATTTTCTAATGTGATACAGTTTTCCTTTATTATTTTGAAAAAGACTACATACTCTATAAGAAGTATTACATTTGTGGTCTCTGCCATGATTTTCCTGAAAGCATTATGTAAGTGAAGCCAGATTCCAGAATGAATCTAAGAATTAAAACTAAAAATGGATGTGTTAACTTGAATAACATCCCTGTGACCTCATTCTATGCCAGTTGTGAGCTTTATGGAAAATCCATCAGGGAAATATATTACAATGATATATCCCCTTCAAATAATTTCTAACTGATAAATCATCCTATAGCTGTCGACATGCAATCTGATCAGAACATACTAATGGAGTTTTAGTGTGTAAGTGGGCTGAGATTCGAAAAGGTCAATGGAGTATAAGTACAGTAATAGTGACAGTTGTTAATATCAGCAGTAAGCGAAGGCTTTTCAAATAAACTTATTTACTTAATGTCAAATTTAATTTTAATATTTATGCAAACTAAGCATTTTCATGGAGTACAAGCCATGCTGTCTGGTTACCACTTTCTTACAGAAGGAAATAGAATTTATTACTCTATGAAAATTTCATAAATATGAGCATCCCCATTTTTCTCCAATTCAGTTAACAAGTGTGGGAAGAAAAAAAGAGAAAGCTGGTTTACTTATGGAAAAAAAAGGAAAGTTTTGTGTGTATTCCTTTGCTCCAGGAACAAGTTTAACAGCTTCTGTTACAAATTGCTGTCAGAGATTGACCACAATAGATAACTACTATCCAAGGGTCATAATCTCTCTCTGTATCATTCCACTTTAGGCCAGCAGATGTCTGTTCATTTAGATGAGAGCTCTGTTAAACTGTGTAAATTCACGTAGATTGAAGGCAGATATAACAAAAACATTTTTTGTTAAAAAGGCAGGCAAATAGGGTCATGTGCTCAGAACCTTCAGTTCTAGTTTATTGTAAACTGTGTTCTTCTGGTGTAGCTTTGGTCCCAGACCTTCCAGACTATAAGCACTTTCTGAGAGACACTGTTTACATGTTGACATCCTCTCAGTGGAGAGCAGAGTACACAGGAGCTCACGTGGAGAAGTTATATGAGCAGCTGTACATAACTAGCATATTGAATTGTATTGGGTTTATGTGGCAAGGTTTTGGTAGCTGGGGGCTGCAAGGGTATCTTCTGAGAGAAGCTGCCAGAACCTTTCCCTATGTCTGATAGAGCCGGTGTCAGATGACTCCAAGACAGACCCACTGCTGGCTGAGGCTGAGCCCATCAGTGGTGGTTGCAGTGCCTCTGGGATAACAGTTAAGAAGGAAGAAAAACTACTGTACCACAGCGACTGGAAGCAAGGAATGAAAATATATGATAGAAATAGCCCTGATGACACCAAGGTCAGTGAAAAAGGAGGGGGAGGAGGTGCTCCAACACCAGAGAAGTTTCCCCTACACCCCGTGGTGAAGACGGTGGTGAGGCAGGCTGTGCCCTTGCAGCCCACGGAGATCCTCAGAGGAGCAGCGGTAGATGTGCAGCCTGTGGAAGATCTGTGGTTGCCTGAAGGAAGCTATGACTCTATGGGACACCCATGCTGGCATAGGCTCCTGTCCAGACCTGGGTCCCCACTGGGAAACAGGAGCCTATGCTGGGGGAGGGTGTAAGGAGTCCTCTCCCTGAAGAGGAAGTAGCAACAGAGACAACATGTGATGCACTCATTGCAACTGCCATTCCCTATCTCTCTGAGTTGCTGAGGTGGGAAGAAGAGAGAGATTGGAGGAAGGTGTCTTTAAGATGTGGTTTTATTTCTCATTACACTTCTTTAATTTGATTGATAATACATTACATTAATTTCTCCGAGTTGAGTCTGTTTTGCCTGTGATTGTAAATGCTGAATGACCTTCCTGTCCTTATCTCAGCCCACAAGCCTTTTCTCATATTTTTATTCCCTGTCAGGTTGAGGAGGGGCAACAATAGAGCTAGGGTCAACTCACATAATTAGAGGAGGTATGTAGTCTTTCAGCATGGAGCCCAGAGTCAGTCTTCCACAGAGCCAACATTTACATTTTTTTCCTGTGCTCTAACTACTGAAAAATTATTCCCTTGGGTTGTTTGAAATAGTCTTCTCTCTTTCCCATAATTCAAAATTGTGTTAGATAAAGCAATCAAGCCTATATAAATTCTATGAGTTCAATAATTTCCACCAACCTTGTAGTTCTCTAACAGTTTGGTACAATACAAATCCCAAAAGTTTTCAATTTAATAAAATAATTCTTTACAACAGACAAAAATTACTGATCAGCTCAGAATGAGCATCACATATTTTAAGACTGATCAAAGAGACAGCAGCAAGTACAATACACAGTCTTTAAAAGATTAAACTCTTTTGTGAAAAGATATTTTAATTAGAAAGTTTCTGGGATTGCTTTGTAAAATATCACTGCATAACTTGAAAATTTACAAAATAAATTAAGAGAATTATTAGAAAGCAAAGAAATGTAAAAATTCCTTAAAAATTACTTGAAAGAAAGACATTAGATTTTGGGCTTTATCAAAGAAAGCAAGCAGGAACAATGTCAGAAGCTAGTGAATATATAATACAATTCACCATGGAGAGCAGAAGGGAAAAAAATAGGAACCCAAAGTGTAATGTACATCAGCTAACTTTATTCATGTTGTAATATCTACATTTGCATTACTCATCTTACCTCCTTTTATAGTCATTAGGAACAAAAAAAAACCCAAAACCAAACAAAAAAAAGGCAGGTATTCCAGGCTGCAAGTAAAATAACTCCAATACATCTGCTTAATGATTCAGTCATTAAAATAGGCTAGATAACTCCAGGAACATATGATATAAATTACTTGAGTAAGACAACAATCTTATTCTGTTCACTGTGTAGAAAAACAATTGGAAACACTTAAAGTCTGTAGTACATGGGTGGAGATTTAGTCTACTTAAATCAGGCATTTGATATCTTGACTGACAGAGCAGGGAGCTAAATTAATGTGATGAATGCCTATGTGGCCTCAGATCAGCTTTGCATAGCCTTATTTTGAAGTCTGATACTAAACAGAACCAGTTGATTTTCAAAAAAAGGTAATGGTAGGATTATGTGGCACCTTTTCAATTAGAAAGAAGTTTCTGTGTGTAGGGGGCAGGACTCAGTTCCATGAAAAATGACTCCACTCAGAGAATCCAAACCTGCACGAAACTGAAAGGAGATGCCTTGCTGTAGCTTTCTAGTTGTGGCAGTTGCTAGTGGCTACAGCACAGTTATTCTAAAACAGTATTAAACATCTTTATTTAGACAGTTTTATTCTCCTTGTGAGTGAGCCCCCAAGGGTAACAAAGCTGAAGTTTTTGATTGCCTACTACAGGCATGTAGTGTCATTTTAGGAAAGCTAACATCTTAAATAGATGATAAATGCTGATACAAATGAATGAAGGTTTTCTGTAGGTTCCTCCTGATCTCTACATGAACCAGATGTGTTCATTGCATGACATCCAATACCCATGTTTGTCAACTGAATCCCACTATACATGCTTAAATTCCCATTGACAGGACTGTAAATGTAAGGGTCAATTCATTAATCTCTACATAGTTTCCTAGGGCCAATGAGCACATCCTTGGATATCCTACCTTGCGTCTACTATGCTAGAAGGATATTGATTTCTGCAAGCTGTATGTTATGTCTACCAAAAACATGTGGCTGCCTTGGGTGCCCTGAGTATAGCTAAAATACTCTGTGCCAGTACCCAGAGCAGCTAAGTGTGAGAGATTCAATACAGCTCTGAATAGCTGTATTAATGATAAGGAAATGGAGGTAGGACAGACTGGAGAACAAGATGCTGGAGAGCAACACTGCAGAAAGGGGTCCTGGTCAATGGCAAGTCCAAGCTGAGTCAGCAGTGCCCTGGCAGCCAGGAGGGCCAACCATGTCCTGAGGGGAATCAGGCAAAGCATGGCCAGCCAGTTGAGGGAAGGGATTGTTCAGCTCTGCTCTGCATTGGGGCAGCCTCACCTTGAATATTGTGTGCAGTTTTGGGCACTGCAATATAAGAAAGATATTAAGCTATTAGAGAGTGTCCAAAGGAGGGCAACAAAGATGATGAAGGGTCTTGAAGGGAAGTCGTGTGAGGAGTGGCTGAGGTCACTTGGTCAGTTCAGCATGGAGAAGAGGAGGCTGAGTAGAGACCTCATTGCAGTCTACAGCTTTCTTGTGAGGGGAAGAGGAGGGGCAGACACCAATCTCTCCCCTGTGGTAACAGTGACAGGACCTAAAGTTGTGTCAGGGGAGGTTTAGGTTGGATATTAGAAAAAGATTCTTCAGAGGATGCCTGGGGCCTGGAACAGGCTCCCCAGGGAAATCCTCAAAGCACCAAGCCTGACAGAGTTCAATAAGCATTTGGACACTACTCAGAGGCATTCTTGGGACATTCTGTGCATGTTAGGAGTTAGACTTTGATGATTCTTGTGGGTCGCTTCCAACTCAGGGTATTCTATGATTTTATGAAAGCTTGGATCGCCAATTAGAAGAATCTATTGCCTGGCACAGAGTCGTTCCTGAGTACTATGACTTAGTTATCCAGATACAGGCATCTGGTGCCACCTGAGAGAATCCCAAATGTGTGAGAGATCTGTTTGGATCCAACAGATACTGAAGAGAATCTATGACAGATGCATAATCTAGTGGAGTGGCAACCAGAGGCCAGGTAGGTTTTAAAAGGAAATCTCAAAGAGGAAAAAAATGTTCTATGTAAGCAACAAAATTAAGGCTAAGAGCTCTAATTTGTATCTTATTTTCCATTTTTCTATCACTACTTTTTTTATACCATCCAATTTAAAGCTAATGTGACTGTGAAACAAAACATTGCTGAGTACAGCTAATAATGAAAAGCTTAACCTTAACACATTTTCTTAAAACAAAAAGAATATAATAGTATCTTACCTTTATGGGATTCATCTTAATTTCAGAGGTGGCATTTAGGATTTTGCCATTTACTTTGGCAGGTCCAGGAATTACTTGGGGGTGATCAGCCACTGCTGTAAAAATTCTAAAACAAACAAACAAAATAAACAAACCAAAACCAAACAAAAATCCTCCCCCCCAAAAAAAAAAAATCAAGCAAACAAACAAGCAGATACCCCTGAAAAAACACATATGCAAAACAAAGAGAAAATAAGAAAAAGAAAAAAAAAACCTAACAGTGGTATTTCAGTATTTTGAGGTCAAAGTTGTGGTTTCCACAAAACTATGCTTTTAAGATTTTTAGTTGTATCATTGTCGTGAACTGAATTAACAGTGAAATAAAAATGCTTAAAGAACCAACATTTTTTCTTTAAATGTTTTGCAGTAGTGTCTCTCTTTAGTGTCTGTCAAGAGAATCCTTGAGAGACAAACAATTCTGCATCCTAAAGAAGTAGCTAGTATTAAAAGTGCCACTATTGTGATCTTCTGCACTACTACTGCTGCTGCTGATGCTCATGGGTTTCTTCAAGAATATGACTATTCCTTGCAATTAATGGGCACACATAATAGAAAAAGATGGAAAAGGATGTTCTTATTACCTTGATCTGAGTGCCTATCTTTAAGCTAGTGCATGGCTTGTGGTCTGGTGGTTTAAGAGTCTGCACGACTTTCATAATGCAAGGAATCTTTAACATTGGCTTTGGTTATGTTTTTATTTTGGTGCCATATAGAGTTGAGCAGTTTCAAGGGTAGAGACTAACTCACAAAATCCCCAAAGATTTTATGTTCTTGATTTGGCATAATCTGATGCAAGATGAAGGGTGACAAGAGACAAAATGGAGAATATGAGACCATATAACTTTTTTTTCATAATGAAAGAAGTGTGACAAGCATAATGTATGCTATGGGTATGTACATATTTTTGTATATCTTTATGTCTTCTCTTGCTTCTAACTTTATATCCATTAGTGGCTGCATTGATGGTATCTAAATTGTCTAAAAGGAGTCTGTTCTCAGAGGAGATTATAAGACAAGAAAATTTCTTTTTGAGGCTGAACAAGAAAATCTGGAACTGGGCTACTTGGAAAAAGAGGGAAGGTATGCTTGACAGTTTGCATATTCAGTGAACGTAGTTTATGATACATTTACAGAAGTGGAAGTGAGGAGGAGATTGACTGCTCAGTTCAGTTTCCTCTAGAGGCCGCTGTTTCTGGAGACTTTGTAGAGGCCAGGAGCCTGGCTGCCAGTAGGTGCTGCAGAAGGCCATGGGTCTCTTGTAGGTCATAGAATCATAGAGGTATGGAATGGTTTAGGATGGAAGTAATCTTAAAGATCATCTAGTTCTAACCCCCTGCCATGGGCAGGGATGCCACCCATTAGACCACATTGCTCAAAGCCCCATCCAGTCTGGTCTTGAACACCTTCAGGGGTGGGGCATTGTCATGTGAAAGGTGAGTGGTTAGATTTTTGCCTGTCAATACTCCCACGAGAGTTGAGATCCTGGTGTCTGATAGTCTGTCACCATCTTGTAATGAGACCTTTCACCAAGAGATTCACAAGATTGTAATGTAATTTGACCACCCTTTTAGGGGGGTGCTCAACAGAACAAAGGTCCTGCCAGCAACAGCAGAGACTCACTTAAATATTTTATGGAATAACACTCCTTATTAATACAAATTGTGACAGATTAATAATGCTTGAAGGTTGCCGGTGATGATAGTTTCTAACTGCAAAAATATGTTTTAAAGCCACCTACTGATACGTATATTAAGCAAGCACAAGCTCTGACACGAAACAATCTACTAATATGCTATGGGGTAAGCACAAACACAAGCTCTAGTGCTAAAAGCAGCATTTAATGCACAGAGTGTAATTCTCACCCAAGGCATCCCTGTGGAGGGAGAAGATGGACTCAGCCCATCAACAGATCCCAGCAGTTTTGATGGAGGTCTTCTCTGACTATCCCCCCATCCCCAACATAATTTTATACTATTACTTTAGGTTTGTGTGGAGTTTGAGTGACTCTAGTTACTAAATACTTTTTATTTCCAATTGGTGTAAAGTTATCTTGCCATACCTGATGGGAAGAGGTGGTCATGGCTTAGCACCTGAAGAGGGGCTTTGACGTGGTTGTTGGCTTTAGCAGCAGAACACCTTGATTCTCCCTTGGCAGACAGGTACTGTACAGTCTCAATACCACAATGTTCTCTCATTCTGCTGAGATTTTAAGGAAGGAAGCCGTATAGTTTCCACTTTGTTCCGTGATCTATTTGTTCCTCTGAACAGATAGTCATCTTACATAGGGAGTATGTCAATCTTAGTCTGTTCAGGGAGTTGCAACTACAATTAGAATTCTTAGCCTCCTCTAGATTTACCCTTATCCATCATTCCACAGGCATCCATGAATTCTCTGGGTGAACTGTCCCAGATCCTGTGACACCAAGGGTCCAGGTCCATGTTGACTTCCATATGCCTCTGGATGTCTCAGAGGTTGGTTACGGCACTTAGTGAACTTTGACAGAAAAAAAAAAGACAAGGGGATATTTTCTGAATGCATGAAAATAGCTACATGTAGCATCTACATATGTGCTAGATGCCTTAAATACCATTTATAACTTGTTCAGACAGAAAGCACTTCTAGATATGGAGAGTCTTTTGCAGTAATGGAGCTCTGAAAGAGGTCAGGTGAATAGGTCTTACATGTGATTATTCCTCTCCATTGTCTGTAAACCAAGCCTCGGCTGAGAGGTAAGCATCAGCACTTACAAAGTCAGGATTCTTTTGAAACATCATCTTCAGGATGGAGTAACAGGCACTGCTAGGGCAGTGAGCAGGAGATTGACGTATCAGTTTAACTGTCTAGAGAGAGACAATTGACAAGATTAAATAATTTCAATAACAGAACTGGAAAGGATAGATGTAGAGGAAACAATGAAGACGAAAATGTTTATAAGGAAACCAGGGACAGACATTTCAATCCCAGGAAGTAAGAACTTTTGCTACTCATAGAAAACAAAACCAAAACCAACCAACCAAACAAACCAAAATAAAAGAACAACAACAAAAACAACCAACCAAATATAAAAGAACTTTATTCTTGGACTGAAAACAGAAGAGTTTTCATGCTGTCTGCCATTAGTTTAGTGTTTGGCAATGTCCATTTTAGGAATTGGTGTCTCAGTTTCCTCTGATCAGAACCAGAAATTATAACTCTTTAAATAATTTTACAACATAGTCACATAAAATATTCCAGAAATATTTCTAACTCCACAGATTGCTTTTTGGCATTTGTCAGTTAAATCCTGGAAGAAGCCAGACAGAACTGTACATATAAAATTACAGAAAATGACTGTTTGAAATACTAAGATAAGTAACAAGCAATAATCATATTTTAAAAAAAAAACACCAATCAAACATCAAACAGCCAGCCAAAAAACAAACTAAAAAAACAAAAACAAAAACAAAAAACAAACAAACAAACAAAAAAAAAACAAAAAACACCCTCAAACACAAAATAAGTTACAATAACTGACTAAGCCTGTTTTAAAACTACTTAAAATTCAGTTTGAAGAAAGAATCGCACATAGACATCCTGCAGTTGTGGCTTTTTAATCCAGTAGGTATAAAATTGAAATCCTTACATTACTATAGGAGGACTATTTTAGGTAATTAGGGCAAAGCCTGTGTAAGATGTTCTAAACATAAAACATCCAGGATAAAGAACCAAACTGTGATCAGAATAGGATGGTATAAATTTTGCAAAGTACAAGATGATTTTAAGTGCTGAAGTACATTAGTTTTGGGCAGTTTCACATTATGGTTTTATATGACTTTTTTAACATTAATACACTGGCATTTGTAGTCTCCAGTTTTTACTTTTTCTGCATCCTTATCAATCACTATAAACACCATAAGCAATAGTCCTCTATGCTAACTGTGAGGCACCTTTGAATCTTGCTTTGCTCTTCAAATCAATTTAGAATCTAAACTTTGATGTGGGTTATTGATAAGATTTTGAGCTGCTATTTTCACTGTAACCATCTAAAAATTGCAAGGGTTCAATCCTATTCCTCAGCAGCTTTTCCTTGTACTTGGGTACTGGATTCAGCTCCCAAATTATAGATTGCAGATGTTGATTGCAGGTAATTAGATTTTGTTGTCTCAGTGCACAATTTGATATATATTTAGGTATTTATGTTATCATTGCAGTCAAGGATGATCCAGTGATAACTAGTGAAGGCAGTTTAGAAAGCAATTCAATTTATTTGAAAATAGACGGTTTCTTTTTTTTCATGTGAAGTATTCTAGTCTTCATTATTTAAAACCCACACAGACGTGTAAATTTTGGTGTCAAAATATAGTTGTACAGTATCTTTCACTGTAGTACTCAGAAGTAGCTGCTTATTTCTTTTATGTGGCAAAGTATCAGGTATTTTATACAGGAAAAAATGTATGTGAAAGATAGGGGACCAAATTAGGCACATTTCCCTCCACCTGAAGACTTCCAACTGCAGGACTGTGGGATAGCTGTCCACAGTGCACTTACATAAAAACATAGTGAGGGTACTAGAGAAGGATGAAAAATGCTGTTGTCGTGGCAAAAATGAACTTGCACATATTACAAGTAGTTACATTTAATAGATATCGAGTGACATTTATAATGTAGTTAGAAGTTGGTAAAAGAAGAAAACATCAGAGAAGACTGTAGAAGGTTACCGTGGTCTAGAATTGATAATTATTTGCTTTTGAGATTCTAGATCCCATTAAGACTGCATGGACTCAGCACATTGTGAAAAGGAGAACTTGAATAATGCACTACACAGGCAAAGTTCAAAAGGAAAAGAGTACCGGTACTATCTGTAGTTAGATCATGTTGTATTGATTTATTTTTTTTTTTTTTCTTGAGTAAGGCAGTAGCAAGCTGACTCCATCTTGATGAAGTATTCTGAGAGTATATTCAGAGTTCAGCAGTCATTAAGGTTTATGAGCAAAAAGATGTAATTTAGGGATAACTGGTAGACAAACAGATACTAAAAGAGTTTAGTGAAAGGATAAAGGTCAGTAGACAGAGGACAATCATTGCCTAGCACTAGAAAGGAGTATGCAATTGCACCAGATAATCAGGCCCATCTTTTCATATAATGAGTGGTTCAGGAATTCAATGATAGGAATATGTAGACATCTCTGATTACCTGACCTTTCCTACTAGGAAAATTTAGAAGTGGTAGAAGTTTAATTTTGTTAGTATAAAAGTTTTCACTGCTAATATTGGATAAACGTTCTTCAGTTTTGAAATCAGAAATATTTTCTTAAATATTTTTGAAGGAATTTTGTTCTTCCAAAGCATAGATTTAAACACTGTTAGTGCAGTTATATCACATATTGCAACTTTGTGATTCTTGTATATGTTTTGTTTCATAACTAATTTAAACCATATGAGACACTCAAACTGAAACTTGGCCAATCATATTTAAGGCTGAGAATTCTTACTGCTGACAAAAGTTCTAGGTCCTGACAAGCACTTTCACAGACAATTGGTTTGTAAAACATTTTATAACCAATCAACAAAATAATTAGTAATAGCCAAAACGCTTTCAGCACTTAAAAAGTGAGAAAGATCAATCATTTTCACATTTTTTTAATATCTCATTTCTTCTTTGCTTATCACAATTGATAATTAATTTTGCATAAATTTCCATTGATTTCTCTGGACTCTGAGGAGAAGTGAGGTACTTCTTGTCGTGAGGTCACCATGCGATATTGAAGCTCATGAAGGCAGAAAACTTTTTTTTAATAATCCATCTCTGTTTTAAAGCTTATGGAGCCTCTAGTTGATTGCTTATCGATGTAGAGACAAATTAATAGAAGCCAATATCTGAATAATGTAGAAATATTTGTATGAACACAAATAGCCTTGGACTTTTGGCAGTGCTCTCAGAGGGAGCATAGTTCTCACTTCTGTAAGTGTGCTTCCTTTAGACAATGGTAAGAGCTATAACCAATGTTGAAATTGCAATGCCACTGGTACTGTCTTGTGTTTGGGATGTAGTGAAGATTGCCACCTTTGGGATGTTGGTGAAAGTTTAACTTGGACCTGAGGGCAAATATAAGCTATCTGAGGAGAGGTTCACTTTATATGGCCATCAGTTCAGCAATTGCTAAAAAAATTGATTCATTCAGTTTTTTCCCATTTTGAGAGATATACTCTGAAAATGTTGATGTTTGGTAGGGCCTGGTAAGTTGAAGTGCTCATTGTGTTTAATGAAGTGTCAGGCACAAGCTTATTTGGAGACAAATTCTGAAGGTACTGCAAATTCTTTATGCCATGAGAGTGTCCAGCAATATTATACATCCTGCCACATAGTAAATATTTATTAACTGGAAGAAAATAGAAGGAAAGGAATGCTAAATCTAGTTAAAACTAAAGGTAAATGACTATTATTCTTAACTTGATCCTAAAGTGTAGTCCAACAGAGATTCTTAGATCAATTGATATCATTTGCAGCCTGTTCTTTTGCTAATCCAAAAGTTTTGAGGTCAAGTTCTGTTCTCTCAGCATATTTTCAAAACCTGCTGTATAGATGGTGTCCCAGCTGCAACAGCAATTATACTTGGGGCATCTTCAGAGTAAAAATTGTATATAGTTGCCTCTTGTAAAAATGAACACTAACATACAAGTCTTGACTCCAATATCTGCTTAGAGATGATGCTGCATTTCTTAGAAATCAGAACCTGGACTATCCATTGAATCCTAGGATCACAGAATGGAGGAAGCAGGAAGGAACACACGAAGATCTAGTTCAACCTATTTTAACTCTGATCAGAGCAAGGTCAGCCAGAACAGGTTGCTCAGGGTCATGTCTTGGGTTTTGCATATCTCTAGGAATGGAGATAGCCTTGGTAGGCTCTCTGGTCTATTTCCTGGAATGTTTGATTGATCCTGCATTAGAAGGTTTTTTTCTTATGTTTAAGCACAATTTTCTGTGTTTCAGTATGTGCACATTGCCTTTTTTCCTGTCACTGGATATTACTGTGAGGAGTCTGGACTGGTTTTCTTTATTCCCTGCCATCTGATATTTATGCACATGGGTAAGATCTCTAGTTACCATTTTATGTTCCAGGCTGAACAATCCCAGATCTCTCTGATATTCCTTCTATGTCAGATATTCTGGTTCCTCAATAATCTTTTTGGACCTTTGCTGGACTTGCATTAGCATGTCCATATCTCTCTTGTTCCAGGGAGCCTAGAAGGGGGCACAGTGTTTCCCATGTTTCACCAGGGCAGAGTGGAGAGGAAGGATCATCTCCCTCAGACTTCTGGTGATGCTCTTCCTCATGCAGCTCTGGATGCAATTGGCCTTCTTTGCTGCAAGGACACATTGGTCAGTCATGGTCAACTTGGTGTCTTCCAGGACACCCAGGTCCTTTCCTGGCAAAAAACTTTTCACTTTTTGGTCCCCCCAATATGTACTAGTGGATGGAGTTATTCCTTTCCAGAAAAAGGACCTTTTTGCCTTTGTTGGACTACTCAAAATTTCTTCCAGCCAGCTAGCCCTGGTCCCTCTCTCTAAATGACAGCACAGCCATCTGGTGTATTAGTTACTCCTCCCAATTTCGTATTGCCTGCAGAATTGCCATGAATGTGCTCTGTCTCATCAACCTTATTATTGATAAAGTTGTTAAACAATATAGACCCAGCATTGACCCCTGGGTACACCACTAGTGACTGGCTTCCAGCTGAACTTCACATCTCTAATCACAGCCCTTTGGACCTACAAGTTCAGTTAGTTTTGAATCCACCTCACTTTCTGTGTATTTAACCCATCCTTTGCCAAGTTGTCTATTAGGGCCAAGAGACCAAGTAAAGCCAAGATAAGCGACATCCAGTGCTCTCCCCTCATCCATCAAACTATTCATCTGATCATAAGAAGGCTATCAGTTTGGTCAGACATTATTTTGGCTTTATGAATCCATGCTGACTACTCCCAATTATCTTCTTAACCTTCATGTGTCTGAAAACAGTTTCCAGGATTATCTGCTCTATCTCTTTCTCAGGAAACAGTGTGATGCTGACTGGCCTGTCATACCCTAGATCTTTGCTCATGCATTTCTTGAAGATAGATGTGACATTTGCTTTTCTCCTGTCCTTAGGATCCTCTTCCAATTGCCATAACCTTTTAAAGATAATCAAGACTGACCTTGTAATGATGTAAAACAGCTCCCTCACCATTCATGGGTGCAGCCCTTCAGATCCCATTGACTTGTGAATGTTCATTTTTTTTCAAATGCTCCCTAACCTCTTCTTCTGAGGGTCTTTTCTTTTTTGCTTTAGACTTTCTCACAGTTCTCATGGACCTGACAACATCAAATTCTGATATTACCACTCTGACTCAGGTACAGAGATAATTAATATGTTGGAGTTTTTTTTTTATGTTTTATCACTAGGTTCCTCATTCAATTCAATAGTGGGATCACATTTTTCCTAATCTTCCTTTTGGTAGTCATAGATATGTAGAAAGCCTGTTGCCCTTCAGCAGATTCAACTTCAAGTGCACTAGGCCTTTTTCAGGTTCATCCCTCTTTGTTCCATACTTGGACAGTGTCTCTATATTCCTCCTGGTGTACCTGTCTCTGCTTCCAGCTCTTTTATTTTTTTTTATACTTGTGTTTATTCAGGATGTCTGTTTGTCCAAACAGACTTCTGCACATTTGACTTCCTGTTCATTAAGATGGGCTACTCTTGAGCTTGATGGAGCTAATTCTTGAAAACTAATTCTCCTGGATGTTTATTTTCCTGTGAGATTCTTCCAGGTTGATTCTTGAAAAGGTCAAATTTTGTCCTTCTGTGGTTCAGGTCTGTGATCCTGCTCTTTGATCTACCCCCTCCTCACTGGAATTCAACCATGCCATGATGGTTGTCACACAAAACTACTCAATGCTGTGGGGACAGGAATGTTCTTTCAAGAGTATTTGATAGAATGATAACTGGCTAAAAGTTTTATTGTCATATAAAGATTTTAGCCATTGGCACTGCTTATCATTGTGCAGAATTTCTAGCCAAAAGCATAACTTTGCTATTACCTACAATTTCCATTGCTCAGATTTTTCAGTCTTTTTCAGACCCCCTGCACGTTGGGTCATATTCTTAATGATCATTGCATTATACAATGATCATAATCTATACTCTGATTTTAAAAAGTATGGAAATCACTCAACCCTCATAGGAAGAACAGCACAGGTAGTATAAAGTTACCCTAGCCAACAGTGAGGGTGGTCCCCTTTCCCCCTCCATCATATTGCAGGCCTTCTCTTTACCACATTGGAAAGGACAAAGTGCTTAGCAGTCTCCCTACTGTGGGATTAGCTTCAAAAGCCTTTTGGATTAGCAGATGTATTTATACCTCTCAGTTTGGGAGTTTGGTCTCTAGCATTTCCATAAATTAGAGGATTCTGAACAGGCTGCCAGACAATCAATATACATGACTGCAAGAGTCAGCGAGCTGTAGGTGGTAATGGCTACATAATGATCTTTATATCTTCCTGTACATTGCTATGATCTGCTTCTGCCTACTTGTTGCTCTGTTTGACCCAGTGGTGCGGCTCCCAGAACACATTAGGCCTTAGCATGGACTGTGCATGAAATCTGAGTACGAGCTGAGTCAACAGTCAAAGAAGGCATTACTGACCACCTGGGGATCACAGGTTTTGCCATACAAAATATCTTATGTGTTCTTATGCTTCTCTGCTCTATAACAAGTGTCAACATATCCTGGCACCACTGTAGACCAGGTGGCAGGAGTAAAGGGTACCATTAGGTTGCTGCAGCCTTCAGATTCCTGAAAAGCGTCTCCTTGTTTGTATAAGGTCGTGCAGATTGTATTTCTTCTTGCTTGTACCAGAAACTTAGCATCAGTGTCCTCCAGCAACTTTCTGGTGCTTGTGCTTTCCTATGCTGCCCCTATTAGAATCACAGAATTGAAGAATAAGTTAGGATTGGAAGGGACCTTAAAAATCATCTAGTTCCAAGCCCCATGACATTCACTAGATGAGGTTGCTTGGGGCCCAGTTCAGCCTGGCCTTGAACACTTCCAGAAATGGATCAACCACAAATTCTCTGGGCAACTTGTTTTAGTGCTTTACCATTCTCTGAATAAAGAATTTAATCCTGATATCTAATTTAAACTTACTTTTAGTTTAAATCTATTTCTCCTTGTCCTATCATGACAGGTCCTTGGAAATATTCCTTCTCCATCTTTCATGTAGGATCCCTTCAGATTCTGGAAGACTGCAATTAGGTCACCTCAAAACCTTCTCTTCTATATGCTGAACAATCTCAACTCTCTGCCTGTCTTTGTAGGACACGTGCTGCACCACTCTGATCATCTGGACTCACTTTAACAGGTCCATGTCTTCCTTGTGTTAATACTCCCTTCTCTACTCTGTCCTCTGAGAATCACCTCCCTTAACCTGCCAGCCTCACCTCTTCTGATGCAGCCCAGGATACAGTTGGCCTTCTGGGCTATGAGCACGCCATGTTGAACTGTTAGCCTGCCTTCTTGGTATTTCCTCAAGTCTCTCCATACTTATTTGTATGTCAGGAGCCCTCTGACTTCTTTCCATGTCTTTGTGATTCCTCATATTTGTAAGGCTTATATACTACTGAAAAAAATCAATGCTCCATAAATATTTTATCAACTTCTGGTTTATCCATGAGTCCCTCTTATGAGACTGCTGTTTTCTTTTTCAACTGATGCTCCTTGATCACAGAGTTGTTCTTTTTGCATAACTCTGGTTCTGAATTTTGTGCTCTAATCCTGTCATTCTAATAGTTTCAGTCTCTCTCTCTTTATTTTTTTTTTTTTGTCTTGAAGTTAGGATAAAGTACAAATTACACTTGAGAGGTTTCTGTGTCAATGAAAATGACATTGAAAGAATACAGATTTTCTACCTAGAAGACTCATAGCAAATAGCCTTAAACTGGTGCATCTTTCTATCTTTCTGCATGGTGTGTTGAATAAGTAATGCAATGTGTCTGAAGTTGAATCCTGCAAGAACTGTGCTGCTTCTAAGAAATTAGTTTGGGGTTCAGAGGTCAGACAGTGGAAACCATAATGAATATGATATTAAATAATAACTTCATAAAACATGTTAATAAATGTGAAATACTTATTTTGGCCTCAGCTTAGTCAATTTTTATAGCAACAAATCATCAGATGATATCTTTCCCTGTCAGATCACTTCAGATTTGTTTTGCTGAAACTGGTGGTGTTTCTAAGTAGCACAGTCAAAACTGCTTATTTTACTTAAAAGTTTTTCTTTAAACATCACACTTATATATGTACATATAATAAATTAGAGACATTACATTTTACAAGCCTAAATTATATACTAATATTCATACAAAAATTGATAAAACATTTAATAATCTGTTTTCAGGTCAGTTAAAGTTAACAACCTTAGCTTTTGTCCATAGCAAAAATATTGAAATGTCTTAAATTTCAGATAATTCTTATTAGCTATTAAATTATTTTAGAAGAATCATAATGCATAATTACATAACCTGGTAATACAGTATGCATGCCTTTTTAGGAAATTGTACTGTGTAATACTGTGAACTACTGTTTCTGGATAACAGAATGAATCCATGGAATAAGTTACATCTAAATAATGTTAAATAATTACTACTATTAAAGAAACATTAGGGAAATTGTCCAGAAACTTCATTTGTTAGTAGCTTCCAGAAAACCCGCAACATTTTAGAGGTCAACTAGACAAGTGAAAACATGTTGTGGTTTTTTTTGTTGGTTTTTTTTTTTGTTTGTTTGTTTTGTGTTTTGTTTGTTTGTTTTTTGTCTCCTCTGGATGTAGATGATCATATTTCTTCCTTTCAAACTTCCAAGTTCATTGGTCACTTAATTTTCTCCTTCTGCCTATGTTCAGAATGTCTGTACAAACAGTCAAGGATCTATCTGTTAGCCTAAAACTCAGTTTCATTTATAAACTAAGAAAAATAGATGCACTTTATAGGAGGACCTGAATGTAAAGGTAACCTGGCAGCATGCCAAATAAATTGTAATAGGATTGAATCTTTCTTGAAAGGTAGTTGTAGATGCGATATGCAAGAAATGTGTAACAAACATTCACAGGAAAACCTTTTCAGTTTCCAAAAATTATACCATCAGTAGGCCTGAAGGCTGAACTGCATTCTCCCTGCCTCCAGATCTTCCCGTTATGCAGTGACAAATTTCATAGGTCTATGATGGAAACAGAAAAGCCATGATCTCATTCAACAGCGTACTTAGTCTATTCTGCTTGGAAAGGGCAACTATGCATTCCAGGCACAATATGTGCTTTATATTATACAGCTACTGTACGAAAACTAGAATTAAACCTGATTCACAGGTCTATGATTCAGCTCTTAGGCAGCAGAGCATTTCTTCAGTGAGAGATGATAAAATCAAAAAATATTTCATAAAAGGTAAATAATTTATTTCCTTTACACATTGTTTTGTACCACCGGAAAAAAATACTCCAACATTATTGCACATTTCAGAAAAAATATGGTTAATTTTGCATAACAATTTTCACTTGTTCTTGTATAATTTTCCAGAAAGATGGGCCAAAGCTCCTTTATAGTACATTATTCTGAAGAGAGATGTACACAAATTTGGAAAGGGTGTGTGGGGGAGGACTTTCCTTATGCCAAGAAATTTTTCTTGGGACTTAAAAATGGGCTTTAGAAATGTCATTTTCAGAACATGACTGGAAAGGAGATTGCAGTGCCAGATATCACTAAGCATAAAAGCATATTATATAATTTTTATAGCTCGCTTTTGTGCAGTGCCTTTCTATGCTGATTAACTGGAAAATTCTATCATTGTCATTTTGTGGCCCAGAGTGCAATGTGATGTTATTTAATAAGATGTATAACCTTCCTGACTGCCTATTCTGGTCAGCACTGTTAAATGGGGTGTACATACATCATCATGACCGTGGCAATGTTTTTTGATGATCCAGTTACGGTTTCTAAAATACTTTATTAGAAGATGTGTTGCCATTGTTTAAAAAAAAAAAAAAAAAAAGAAGTCAAAAGAGAAAGAAGAGAAATGCATTTAATATTAGTTTCATAACCTCTCTTTCCAAAGCTTTATCATACAATTATTGAGTCAGGAAAGAGAAGCACAGTTTTCAAAACTGTCTGGGAATTAAAAACAAAGAAGCCAATCTCCAGATATAACATTCTTCATTTAAATTTTGGGGGAAAGTCACAGAATTAGAATCACAGAATGGCTGGAGTTGAAAGGAATGTCTGGAGATCATCTAGGCCATGTTGTACGGGATCATGTCCAAATGGGTTTGGAATAACTTTAGAGATGGAGACCTCTCTGGACAGCCTGTTGAAGTGCTCTGTCACCCTCACAGTAAAGAAGTTTTTCTTCATATTCAGAGGGAACATCCTGTGATCAAGTTTGTGCTTTTTGCCCATTGTCCAGTTGCTGGGCACCACCAGAGAGTCTCTGTCTCCATCCCCATGACACGTGCCCTTAAGATATTTCTATGAACTGATTAATGTCCCCTATCAGTCATCTCTTCTTGAGGTTAAACAGGCCCAGCTCCCTCAGTCTTTTCTCATAAGAGAGATGCTCCAGTTCCCTAAGCATCTTTGCAGACCTCTGCTCAAGCAGTTCCTTGTCTTTCTAGAACTGTGGAGCCCAGAACTGGACAAGCACAAGAGGTTAGGCCTCACTAGGACAGAATAGAGTGGCAGGATCGCCTGCCTCCACCTGCTGGCCACATTCTTTCTATTGCACCCCAGAATAGGATTGGCCTTCATGGCCACAGGGGAACACTGATGGCTCATCAACAGCTTGTTGTTCACCAGGGTCCAGGGTTACCCTGGGTCCTTCTCTGCAGAACTGATTTCCAGCAGGCTGGCCCCCAGACTGTACTGGTGAATGGAATTATCCTTCCCCAGGTGTAGGACCTTGCATTTGTCCTTGTTGAATTTCAGGAAGTTCTTCTCTGCCCATCTCTCCAGTCTGTCAAAGTCCCTCTGAAGGGCTTGCACAGCACTCTATGGTATCAGCCAATCCTTCCACCTTTATGCCATTAGTGAATTCACTGAACAGGCATCTGCCCCCTCACGTAAGTAATGGATGAATAAGTTAAACAATACTGGGCCCAGTATCAAACCTTGGGGGACACCACAATAGACAGGCCTGAAGCTAGACTGTGTGCCACTCATCACAACTCTCTTAGCTCTGCCATTCAACCAGTTCTCAATCCACCTCACTCTTCACACATCTAACTCCCACTTCCTGAGCCTGCTATGAGGATGCTATTGGAGACAGTGTCAAAAGCCTTGCTGAAGTCCAGGAGGAGATCCACAGGTCTCTCTTTATCTACCCAGCCAGCCAATAAGACTTTCAGGTTGGTCAAACATGATTTCCCTTTGGTAAATCCATGTTGACTACTCCCAATAACATTTTTTCCCTTCACACACTTAATGGTGACATACAGGATAAACTATTCCATCACCTTCCCAGAGATAGAGGTGAGGCTGACTGGCCTATAGATTCCTGTGTCTTCCTTCTTGACCTTTTTGAAGGCTGGAGTGACATTGACTTTCTTCCAGTTCTCAGGAACCTCTCCTGTTCTCTGTGACCTTTTAAAAATGGTGGAGAAAGGCTTAGCAATTACATCTGCCAACTCCCTCAGAACTTGTGGGTGCATCCCATGGATCTATGGGTATCAAGCTTGCCTATGTCATTTCTAACATGATTCTTCTTGGCTGATGGAAAGTCTTCTTCTCTTGATACTTTTGTTCTCATCTCCAGGATCTGTGATTCATGAGACCTGGCCTTAACAGTAAAGACTGAAGCAAAGAAGCCATCCAGTAACTCTGCCTTCTCTGTATTTTCTATCACCAGGGCACCCAAGCCACTCAGTAATGGGCCCACATTTTCTCTAGTCTTCCTTGTGCTACTGATGTACTTGAAGAAGCCCTTCTTGTTGTCCTTGACATCTCTTCCCTGATTTAATTCCAAGTGGACCTTAGCCTTCCTTGCAGTATCCCTGCATATTCTGATAACATTCCTGTATTTCTTCCAAGTGACCTTTCCCTTTTTCCACATTCCATAAACTTGCTTCTTCTGTTTCAGTTTTGCCAGAAGCTCCTTGCTCATCCATTCAGGTCTCCCCCTTTGCTTGATTTCTTACTCAAAGGGATGCACCGATATTGAGCTTGGAGGTAGTGATATTTGAAAACTAACCTGGTCTCTTGGATACCCTAACCTTCTACAGCCCTAACCCATGGAACACCTCCAAGGTCCTTGAAGAGGCCAAAGTTTGCTCTCTTGAAGTCCAAGGCTATAATCCTATTTATTGCCCTTCTTCCTTCATACACAATCCTGAACTCCAGCATTTCACGGTCAATGAAGCCAAGGCTGCCCCCAACATCCCCAACCAGTCCTTCCTTGTTTGCTAGGACAATGCAGCTCTCCTCATTGAGTGCTCCATCAATTGTGTCAAAAAAAACATTGTCAGTGCTCTGGAGGAAACTGCTAAGCTGTGTGTTGTCTTTCCAACAAATTCCAGAGTGTTTGAAATTCCCCATGAGAACCGGTGCCTGTGAGTGTGAGTATGCTTCCAGATGTCTTCAGGCAGCCTCATCAATTTCCTTTCCCTGATCAGGTGGTCTGTACTAAACACCCACAAAAGTGTCACCCATTTTAGTCTGCCTTTTAATTCTTATCCATAAACTTTTGACTCATTCTTCATCCCTGTTTTATGTCTTCTACTTACTGGTCTATTGCTGATTTGTAAAAACCAAACATTTACCGTGAAGACATAACTGCCAATTTAGACTAAGACTAATGAGATAATGAGGCCAATGGCAGCTTTGAGTTGACAGATACAGCTGAGTGCCCAGCTTTCTTCTCCTGCCAGAAGGTCTATATGCTATTACTAACTAATTTGCCAACCTTGGCCCTACAGACTGACAACAGGAGAGCATGCCATTTTGTTACAGATGTGACAATAATTTGGATGTAAACTAAAGATGGAACAGGTAGTCTATGTAATCTTCTATCTGAGGAGGTGGTCACCAAAATTGTAAAACCTTTCTGCTGTAAATAAATACAAAAATATTTAAGTATGAAGGACAGATTATTTAAATGCAAATGATGATGAATGAATGACAGTCTACAGTAAATAATGAAAGCATTATTTAATATGATAATGAATATGAAAGCAGTAAATGAATATGAAATAATGAAAACAGCCAAGTTACTATAACATCTTCGTATAGCCCTTTGGTTGAATGTCCTTTCCTTAGCCTTAAAGAAGGAAACAAAGGCCTTGCCCAAATTCCAGACCCTACAGAGAAGACCAGTTTTACCTGATACTCACTTGAAGAACTGTGCATACAGGAAACATTTCAGAGTATTCTGAAACAACTTGTTTAATTAATTTATCTCACTATTATTTTGAGGGAGTTGTTTCCTAAAGGAATTTTTTTTTTCCTCTTTCCCTCAGACCCTCCTCAAGCTTCATAAAGAAAATAAGTGACAATGAGTTAGTGTTGTGGTTTAGGAGTGGTATTCTTCAGTTTAGTGTTCCCACTGAAACCACTCCAAACCATGTGCCGCTCACTCACTTGCCTCTTCCTCTCCCCCTCTTCTGCTGTAGGCTGGAGAGGAGAATTGGAGGAACAAAAGATAAAGATCATGGGTTGAGATAAGAACAATTTACTGAAAACAGCAGTGAGATAAGAAAATGAACAGTAACAGCAACAATACTAATGACCAAGGGTAGAAGAAGGTAACCCCTGCAGAAACACCTGACAATATCCAACTTCTCATTCTGCCAATACACCTTGACCCAGAAGGAAGCCCTTTCCCTTGTTCCTGAATAATGATGTGAGGTGGTACAGAGTAACCTCCAGGTCCTAGCTATGCCCGCTCCTGACTATTACAAAAATTAATGCTGTCCTGGCTGGAACCCGGACTGTTAGGAATATTGTTAGGTATTCTGATTAGGAATATTGTTGGTTTTTTTTATTTTTTTTTCAATTATTAATAAAGATTTTAATATCAAAACCTGTACTTATAAATTCATTCGGACACAAGAATGAGAATGTTGGATGATAAATGTATTTAATAAGCACTACATGAAATAGCAACTCCACTCCCTTCCCAGCAAATTTAAATGTTTTGGGGGTGCTGTTTGACAGCTGGCTGAACATCAGCCAGTAGTGCCCAGATAGCCAAGAAGAGCAGAGGCATCCTGGTCTGCATCAGCACCCATAGCACTGATGAGGCTGCACCTTGAACACTGTGTTCAATTTTGGATTCCTTGCTACAAGAAAGACATTTTGGTGCTGGAGAATGCCCAGAGAAGGGCAACAAACCTGGAGAAGAATGTGGAGCACAAGTCGGATGAGGAGCATCCTTAGGGAGCTGTAATTGTTTAGCCTGGAGAAAAGGAGGTTCAGAGATTACCTTATTGCTCTCTGCGACTACCTGAAAGAAAGTGGTAGTGAGGTAGATGTCAGTCTCTTCTCTCAGGTAACAAATGACAAGATGAGAGGAAATGGTCTCCAGTTATGTCAGTGTTTTAGGAAAATTTTTCTCATGGAAAGGATTGTAAAGCATTGGACCAAGCTGCCCAGGGAAGTGGTGGAGTCACCATCCCTGAAAGTGTTCAAAAATATATGTGGATATGGCACTTGAGGTCATGGTTTAATGGTGAATATGGTGGTGGCACTATGTAAATGGTTGGATTTAATGATCCTAAAGGTCCCTTTCCACCTTAGGATTATATGATTCTACTATTTCAGGCTATCAGAAGAAAGTGTGATTTTAGAGTCATATTATCAACACTTTTTGCCCCTCTGTCAAATACAACATAGCTGATGTGCAACATTACTTATAGCATTGCAAACATAGCTACATATTGTTCATAATCACAACAGAGCTGCCAGTGACTTCAATGGAAGTTGTGTACATTGATTGAGGACACTATATGGCCTTAAACTAGGACACCTCATAGAAAAAATACAATTTATATAAATTTTCAGACTTCTTTCTGGGAATTATTGACAATCACATAACTGAAACATCTAGAAATGTAATATCATTTGCGCCCTACTTTTAATGTGGTCACTATAAAACTCTTCTAATGTAGATAAAAATTAATCATTATCTATAACTAATGCACTTCAAACATACATATGGGTTTACACTGATTTGCTAAATGATCCACAAATAAAATACAGGCTTTCTTTATGAAAAACAAAGAAACATTATATCAGGTAATTATATATCTAACAGCTGTGGTGGGGGATCGGCTCCTCTGCTTCCCCAGCCTCCCAGGGTCTGGGGGAGATTGTGAAATCCCCACGTGGACATAGCAACCCCAGATCCAGCGGTCATGGAAAAGCCTTTAACTACCTCTGTCCAGGGTATTTAAGCCCTTTGGGAGGGGTTTGGGAGGTAGGATATGATTGGGTAAGTGTTCGGGGGGAGGTGTGTGGTTTGGGAGGGCACAGGGGCCAATAAGGGAGCAGGAGGACCAAAACCCAGTGGGAACCCAGGAATGGGGAGTGACAGGTGATACATCCAATAAGGTCGGGAGGAGGGCGGGGCTGGAAACCCGGGTAAAAAAAAAAACACCGCTCTTTTATAGGGATTACGATCTAAACAGGGGAAAACCCGTACATAAAAGATGCGGGTAATGTTGAATTATAAAGTCTGTGGTCCTTTGGAAGCTGTCGCAGCGCTGGTCCTGTGTCCAGGGGCTTCTTTTTCCACGACGTATAGTCTGGATAACTCTGTCGCTGGTTCACATGTGCTGTGGCAGAAGTCTTTCCCAACATATATCTGCCCAGCTACTTAAAGAGAACTTCAATATTTTAGAGTTTATTGTAGTTTTGCTTAATTTTCTATTGTTTCTCTCTGATTTACTGTGTTTCAAAAATTATGTAAAGTAAATAATGAAAAAAGATACTCCAGTGAGCAAAACAAGAACTGTATTCTAAATTTAAAATAACCAGATTCATGAACGCAATGCAAGTTCTGAAATATTTTCTGTAACATCTTAACTTCTGATATATTAAAAATATTATTTAATATTATAGAATGAAAATTAGTATCTCTTACTCAGATTTCTAAATTGGATGAATGCAATATTTTTCTGTAAATCTTTCAGTATTCTGCCGTCTCACTTGACAAACAGCAGAAACTCAGACATTTACTGTGGAAGAACAGGTTCACTAGGTGTCCACAGTTTATATGAACATTTGATTTCAACACTAGCCATTATAGGAATAACTGAACTCTACCAATTTCTGTTTTGTTGCTGTTGCTGTGGAAGTTGCTAAACACTTGTAGTCTTAAACAATTGCAATAATAACCTGTAATTGTTATGCACATGTTGTTACCATCGTTATCGCTCATATCAGTAGCATTACTGTGAAATACTGAGTATTGATTACTGAGACAGGGATATGGCAGTCTTAAGACCTCTAACTGCCTTATAAGGACAGAGAGATGTCTCATTACGATGAGAAGGACTGACCAGAAAGTACTTATCAACTAGCATTTTGTGTTGCGTAGTGATTTATCCCAGAAGCTCACAAACAAGATTAATCTGGCATAGCTGTTGCCTAGTAACTTGTGAGCAAGATATATATATACAGATAGATAGATAGATTTAGATGTATATATATACATATATATATATACACAAATTTGCTAAATCCAGCAGTCAGACCACACAAGATCCATATATAGTATGTCCTTATGTATCAAATATGAGAAAACTTTCAGAAAGCAATCACCTAAACACTTACATTTTGAAATGAAATGGTACAATGATTCTTGTAGTGGTCAGAAATGAACATATCATAAGTTAAATAATACAACTCATTTGAAAGAGATGACCATGGATGTCATGTTGTGTTCTTTGGCCTGATAAAGTGTAGCAGATTATTCAGAAATAACTATACAGCACAATACAATGGTATGGGCAGTTTAATGATTTGTATTTCAACATGATGCTTTGGAAGACAGTACATTCCAAATCTGAAAAGATACATGGGAATCTCTCAGTTGAACTATGTAGTTGTTTGTTTGTTCTTTTTTTATTTCCTGGTCTTTCAATCCTATAAATATTTTCGTCAATCTTACATGTCTCTTGCGATATTTTTGATCATTCTTTTTCTCAGTGCAATTATTAAAGAATAGGCTAGCACTGGGAAAAGTACAGATTACTATATCATTTCAGGAGAAACAGTTGATTTGTTGATAATTTCCTGTTTAGTTATGATTTAAGTTCTAAGAATTAAGGAATTTTAATCTGTTTAAAATACAGTATATAAATTGTGTGTATACTTTTAATTGTACTAGCATGATCGCTTAGGCATTATCATAGTTTGAGCAAATTATATCAGTATATTGGATGTCAGCTTAGTCATAATCATACAAAAAACAGATGTGGCTTATCTGGAATTTCTTTTTTTTTTTTTTTTTTTTAGTATTCTGTTAACCACCAATGAATATAGAAATCATAGTCAAATCTTTAATGAGGAATTAGTCTGCTTGGGGTTGTTTTATTGTCTACTTGTGGACAATGCAGTATTATTTTTACTCTTTTTGTCTCCTTCAGGAAAAAAAAAATTAGAATAAAAAGTCTCAAAATGCTGACATATTTCTAGCTTGTACTTTTTTTAAAGTACCAAAAACTTTGGGTTCTCCTAAATGAAAACTGACATGAGCCGCTGATATTTTCAAACAGCCAAATAATGCTTTGTGACAGATATCTGTCTTTCCTCTGTTATTGAAAGCAGTGCAGTGAAGAGAAGAAAAAAGCATGTTTTGCCTTCCCTGTTGCAGTGCTAGCTTGTACAGGGAAGAAACTAAGGAAATAATCATCATTAAATCCTAAGATATTTCTGTCTCAATGAAAGCAGGGATTAGCAGTTCAATTGTTTATAGGCTGCTTTTTATGGTATAGACTAGGTTAGAAACTAGGAAGTAGTATAGAGTTTAGAAACTATCTAAATTAAGATTAGCTGATCTGCATGATTAGTTGGCAAACAGCTGGCTATGTTAAGTTTCTGCATTTGACTGTAAATTCACCTTCAACCCAGAATGAACTGAAAAAATATTGTGGAAGTGATAAGAAAAAGGAGAAGAAAAGTTCCCTTAAGAGAGAAAAGTATAACAAGTGATATATGGCTTGGAAAATAAAGGTGGGAAAGAATCATGGAATCACAGAATGGCTTGTGTTGGAAGGGACCTTATATATCATCTATTTGTAATGCCCCTGCCATGGGTATGGACAGTTTCCACTAAATCAAGTTGCTCAGAGCACCATTTAAGCTGGCCTTGAACAGTTCCCGGGATGGGGTATTCACAGCTTCTCTGAGCAATGTGTGCCAGTGCCTCACCCACCTCATAGTAAAGAATTTCTTCCTAGTATCTGATATAAACCAAACTCTTTCAGCTTGGAGCCGTTCTATCATTACATGCCCTTATAAAATGTTTCTCTCCATCTTTCTTGTAGGCTCCCTTGAAGTACTGGAAGGCTTCAATTAGGTCAACGCGAAGCCTTCTCCAGGCTGAACAATCCCAATTATCTCAGCCTTTCCTCATGGGAATGGTGCTCCAATCATCTTGGTAGCCCTCCTCTGGACTTGTACTAACAGGTTGGTGTGTCAAATTATATGGTGCTTTTTAAATGAGTCATATTTCTTAAAGCAGTGAAAAGTATGTTTGGAGACACTTTTAACTAAGAGAGAGAGAAGAGCAGTGTCTGTTTGTAGAGTGAAGGACAACTGGTGAACGTTGTCCCAATTTTCAAGAAGGACAAGAAGGAGAACCCTGGAAACTACAAGTCTCTTAGTCTCCTTTTAGGACCTTGTAAAGTTATTGAGAAGATTATTCCAGGAAGTATTGAAAAACACCTGAAACACAACACAGTCATTGGTCACAGTCAGCACGGCTTCATGAGAGGAAAGTTTTGCTTATCAAACCTGATTTCCTTTTATAACAAGGTAACTCACCTAGTGGATCAAGGGAAGCCAGTTGATGTAATCTTTGTGGATTTCAGCAAAGCTTTTGAAACTGTCTGTCACAGGATCCTTCAGGACAAAATGTCCAGCACACAGCTGGATAAACACACCATGTGGGGAGTGAGCAACTGGCTCATGGGTCAAACACAGAGGGTAATAGTGAATGTCACTAATGGGGTTCCACAGGGCTCCATCTTAGGCCCTGTTCTCTTCAACATCTTCATAGATGACTTGGACTTAGGACTGGAAGGGACATTAAGCAAATTTACAGATGACAAAAAACTGGGAGGAGCCGTTGACTCCCTGGAAGGTAGGGAGGCCTTACAGAGAGACCTCAACAAACTAGAGGGCTGGGAATTCACCAGTCATATGAAGTTCAACAAGGGAAAATGCTGGATTCTGCATCTGGGATGGGGCAATCCCAGATGTACATACAGACTGGGAAATGTGATTCTGGAAAGCAGTGCCGCAGAAAGGGCCCTGGGGGTCCTGGTTGACAAGCTGAATATGTGTCAGCAGTGCCCTGGCAGCCAGGAGGGCCAACCGTGTCCTGGGGGCACCAGGTATAGCATCGCCAGCTGGTCAGTGGAGGGGTTTGTCCTGCTCTGCTCTGCACTGGGGCAGCCTCACCTGTGTGGCAGTGGCATTGTGTGCCGTTTCGGGCACCCCAATACAGGACAGATATTAAACTCTTAGAGAGTGTCCAAAGGAGGGCAACCAAGATGGTGAAGGGCCTTGAGGTGCAGCGGTATGAGGAATGGCTGAGGGCACTCAGTCTGTTCAGCCTGGAGAAGAGGAGACTGATTCTATGATTCTGTAATGGGAGAAAATAAAGCAATCTCAATTTAGAGCATGATTTATCATAAATTATTTTATGAGCCTTCTATACAGATCTTGTAATTAGTACAGATGAACTGAGCTCTCTATGATTTGTGAAGACCACCAGAATTCTCCAGGGGTAAGTTCAGAGAAGTAATTTTATATGCCTGTTTTAAAATTAATTGTGTTACTATCTCTAACTGTGCCTTTCTTATTATTGTCAATAATGGAAATCTAGACAATAAGCTCAGATGTAGACATCAAATAGATATATAAAGTCTAGCTGTCTGAAGACAAGACATACCCCTGTCTGGTTCATATTACTCATTTGGAGTATTAGAAGTTATATTCTTCTAGAATCAACAAAATCATTAGAAGAGAGAAACTGATACTAATTACGTGACCCATTTTCTCTGGACAACATACCTTACTTGTTCCACCTATGCATGTGGAGAACTGAGCAAAAATGGCAGAATGAAAAGAATGGAAATTAAACCTCTGGTTTCCAATTTATATATATATATGTGTGTGTGTGTATGTACTTTATTAGGAAAACATATCATATAATTCTGTTAAAACAGAAGAATTTATATGTAGTGAAAATTTGGGTCATATGTGATGATGAGAGAGTATTGCCAGTTTTTTAGGTTTCCTACTCCTACTTTTGTAAGTCACTGTTCTCAAGTGCTTACAGTGCTACCACGTTTCTGCTGTTCACTTGGGTTTTTCAAGATGAGTGCAAGACTAGGTGAGATTAGTGGCCTCAGAAGAAGGGTAATTCTGATGATTTTCCCTAAAACATCTGTGGAAAAATCCATAGGGGTAATTCCCATCTACACATTGCTGGGAGGGATTGATTTAGCTGCCTGCTGCTCTCATGATTGCCGTTATTACTGTTTGATGGTTTCTGACCAAGAAACAGCACCATGCTAGACGTAGTTTTGTGTTCCCCCATCTTAGTGGCTGACCATGTCTACAAAGACTCAGTCCCCTGTTAGCAACCCATTGATGTTAACCAACTTACCTGAAAAAAACATGACTTTTTTCTTATTTTGGCATTGTAGCTTCATACTTGTAGTAAAAATAATGTTAAGTGATGTAGAAGTGACAGCCTTTTGCACTTCTGTTGGTTATTTTTGTTTGGTTATTTATTTATTTATTTATCTATTTAATTTTTTTGGTAGTTTTTTTGTGGTTTTGTTTGTTTTTGGGGTTTTGGTTTGTTTTTTTTTTGTTTTGTTTTTAATTTTCATGAATAGAGGAGTGCCTTTACTCCGTACTCTACTTCCTAAGCAATTAGCTCCAGCACTAGGTAGATACTGAACTTCAACAATGGTGTCTGAAAATGGGTAAAAAGAAATTATCTGAGAATGAATGATACCTACAAAATAGTTTCTCCAACACCTAAGACAAACTTATATTAAAAAACCCTGTTGTTCTGAAATGTTTTTTGTTGAGAGTTATATATTTATTATTGAAAAACATTTTTTTAACAATTTTGTTTCTTGGCATTTAAAAATGAAATAAGGTATGCTACCTTGCACAGCACTCTGAGGTTTCATGCTGGAGTGGAGGTGTAGATAGACTGAAACTGTACCATTCACAATTTGGCCAGGCTGCCTTTAATAAGATCACACTTCTAACTTTACACTTGCTTTAGGTGAAAACTGTTACAGTCTAGAATACAAATACACTGATCACATATATTGCTTGTAGTTATTTCCCTTTCAGTTAATTACAGCTGTGGCCTTTTCAAATGGGTACATAAAATGTAAAAGGAATTGTTAGTTTGTTTGACAGGATCTAGGCAATTCTATAATCAGATTATGATTTTAGTGTGCTTGTTTCCTTTGGCTAATAAGCTGTGTTTAAAAACTTTTTTTTTTTTTAGGTATGTTTTTCTTATATAGAGGAAGTGTTCAGAACCAAGTGCAAAACAAGCATTTGATATATATGCTCTTAGTACTGTGTAGTGACACAGCTGTGTCACTACTATTCCTGCTCATGAAGACTGATCTTATTTTACTTATGTTCACGTTTGCTTCTACTTGAAGAATTTCATGGAACTATGAAAAAGCAGCATTTCAACACTCATAATACTAACCAATTTAGAAAAGAACAAGTGGAGAATAAAGAAAGACTTAGTGCTTCAAGCCTATCACTCGTAAGATTTGGCTTTTCATGTCTTTCTGCTTAAAACTTAGAAAAATTATTTTCATTGGTGATTATGAACCAGACATGACTTTGGTGTAAAAAAAAAAGAATGTTTAGTTTTCTTTGATCCTTTCATAGTGAAGTAGGGATATATCTCAACATATCCTTTTTATGTTTTGGTTTTTTTTGTTTGTTTTGTTTGTTTTATTTGGTTATTTTTTTAATTATTAGTTCAACAGTAAGGTGTACAGAGCAAAAATTGACTTTCACAAATGTTTGCTGCAATTTTGCATCCATCAAATGATGTCGTCATTACTGTAGTGATGTAATAAATATAGTACTTATACCAAATTGTGTACTTTCCACATAGCATCAATGTTTCACCATTTGCAGTGTTAAAATATTTAGTATCGTGCAGTTCTCCTTAAATTTTCTTTTGAAATTTGCATCTAACAGAGAAAACAACTGTCTTCGGACAGTTTATGCATTCTAGAATATGACATTTCTTTCTTCCCCACAATATAGAAGCTTGCAATTCATAGAAATTATATGGGTTAGCAGTTTTTATCTGTGTTAAAATCACTAGTAGCAGTTCTCATTGCAAATTGAATTATCTCTGTAAAAAGAAAATAAAATATGTCAAGGTATTCAAAATATCATTTTGAAAAACCAGGGCAAATAATTATAACCTGTAGTCCTATTTCCACCCCTTTTTGAAGCCTACTAAGCAATTATTCAGCATACTGCCATCAACCCAGCCCTCTGCATGCAACATTGTATATCTGACTGAAAACAATAAGAATGTCAAAGATAGGATGTCTCTGACTACCACATAATTGTAGTCAGGTATAATTTCTATTTGTGGCTCTGCAGAAGCAGTAGTTAGCTAATGTAGTGGATCAGGACTAAGTGTTCTTAAGACACAGAGCAGTTTCAGATTTTGCTTTGTTAAAACCTAGTTTTTATATAAATTTATATAATAACACACGAGTTAGAATTCACTTAATGTAATCTGAACATACCAGAATTAAGTTTATAGTCTTAAACCAGTTTAAATATCTACATTCTCCATATAATCCCCAAAGAGAGCTACGCATATCTGAACACTTGCTTCAATAAAATAATCTGTTGATGAGGTGAATTGCTCTCTAACTGTCAATCCGTCTCCATTCACCACAGAAGTAGCAGGAAATCCTGTCTTGGTTAGGCAAATATAGTTTTGGAGAGAAGAAATCTGTCAGGGAAAGAAAGCAGACCTACAGTTGCACTGAGAATTCTTCAGATTCATGAGAAAATGGACATAGAAAACAAAAAGCTAGTCTCAGAACCATGCCAGGGAAATGAGAGGGCCATATCTGGATGCTACCATTTGCCTCTCAGATCAAAATTTAGAATTCCTCATCATTGAAAAGTTGCTAAACTTTCACGTACATTTTAGGAAAGGAATTCAAAGCTAAGAAACATGACTTCCATTAGGCAACATAGTAAGCAGAGAAGCACACAAATTAGCCAATAGAAAACAGCAGAAGGAGCTCAGGCACTTCATTCACTGTCCAAAATTTACTGGCTATTTAAGATGGTGATTAACAAGGTGAAATTTTCTCCTTTTAGGCTGACAGTCTTTGTCTGTGGGGAGAACTGGATCTTTTCCCCCTTTGACTCCTCTGAAATATGTCTGGAAGTTTTAGTGTTGTCCACCTTTAATATGATAGCCTAGAGCACACATTCAAGATGTAACAGATCTCATTTCTGTGGCTTCTTCAGCCTGAGGCAGTTCAAACCTGTATTTCCCAGAAGAGTGACTTAACCTGTGGAAAGGGAGGAAGATTTCTCTCCATGTCTTCTGACAGAGCTTTGAAACTGCAGCTGAGAATTGAAGATTTATGGGATGAGAGAGAATAAGCGTAAGAAGTTCCTAGACTCTTAGCACACTGATGAGACTATTCATCAGAGAAAATGAATTTTATTTTTTTCATTTATTTTATTTCTAAATTATGAAATGGGAAACATGTAAGCAGTTGTAAAAGCATAAATCAGATTTAAGGACCTCTTTTTTCTCAGTATAGTAGTTCAATTATCTGGCTACCGTGTCATGACCCCTCTTTTGCCATCTATATGATCCTGAAAGTATTTCATGTCTCCCTGTGTGATTCTACAGATTTAGCAAATGAGGAGAACATACACTTCTTCTTTCCCAGAGTGATGGTTTGGTTCTTCTCTTGGGAAAGAGAATTTATTTGAATACAGGATTTGAATACAGAGGAAGTATTTGGAGACTTAACAGGACATAGAATCTGACGTTTTTCCACCTTGAGCGTAAACTCTAATCACTACTCTGTAGTGCAAAAAATCGAACACAAAAATTATATCAGGTGGTGGTTATAGAACAATGTTAACTATAAATTGAAAAATAAGGCTGCGTATATACAGAATTATTATCCTGTTTCTATCAATTTACCTTTAGAAAGTTGTGACAGAGCCAAGCAGTCTGAAACCAAGGATGTACTAATTTAGGTAGAGAATAGAAATGTTAGTCAGATACATGTTAGAGAAGAGGAAGGAAAAAGAAAAAGCACATACCTTAAATCTTGTAAGGAGGCTGTGTTGTATTTCTTTCTTACCATAAAGTTATATAAAATTCTACTAGTTCATTTGCTGAGACAGCAAATTGAGACAAAAATTGGAGCCAACAATGTGCTAATTAAAAGGAGTGCAACACAAAGATGAATAAAATCTTTATGGTGAGGTGACTAGAAGATAAAATGAGCTCCTTCCCTATCAAGAACCCATTTATGGGAAGAAGATATTCTAAATGAGAAAAGAAGAAAGACTCTTATAGTGTTTCCAACAGGAATCCCTCAGACATGATATCCAGATTAACAATAAATATCTTTTCCGTTCCTAATGGCAGAGTGATCATGCTGTGCATACTTCAGAGAAGTCTTTATCTCTTTGTTCCAACAGTCAGATGATCCTGAAGAGGGGATGTTACGAGTCAGACTGGGTGTCAGAATTTCACATACTGAGCTGAGTCTCCCTTCTGAGAAGGAATATAAGGTGGTGAAACCTTGCTCAGAATGTGAAAATGGAAGTTAATAGAAAAAGTGTCTATCTTGGACAGGTGCTGGTGAGAAAACAGCTGAGTTACTAAAATCACATGACTCTTACATCTTGATCCATGGCCAGATGCCCGGGCCTGTGGGATAAAACAACATAGAACAACTGTTATCTTAAATATTTGTGTCTCAAGTGATAAACTGGGCAGTGTGAACTACAGAAAATCTAACTGAGCTTTACAAAAAATCATGCTTCTTGAAGATCTATTTTAATATTTTGGTTAAAATTTTTCTAAATTTATCACTGCAAACATATAAAAGAGAATATTTTCTAGAAATGAAAATATTTGGGTCACGATTTATTATGGTTGGTCTATTTGGTCTGTATTATCAATAACTTAATTGTATTCTCTCATAGAAGTACTTGAACTTGTCTAGAAGAGCATGGTGTTTGGTTACTTTAATTAATTATCTAGATTTTATATATCGACATATTGGAGTCCTAGCAATAGTAAAAATACCCTATGGCAGTCTAACAGTTAAACTACCTATGTGGTAGAAAATTAGGAGAAAATTACTTAAATGAAATAACAACATTGTCTTTTTTAATCGTATTCCTTTAGGGATTATAGTACAAGCAGTGTATGGATAACTCCTTACTTACACACAAATGTAACATGAAAATTGATGTATACGCTTTACCCTAAAATAAAAATGAATATTTTAAGACAGTTTATATTGTGCACATTTTTCTGATTGACCATTCATATTTTTAAAGCATAAATTAATTTCAGTAAGTATCTTCCCTGAAGCACTCTAAACTGCCAGCTCATGGTGATCCAAGTTATTTGCTCTGAATAATTTATCTCCACATAAAGCTAACATAAAATTTGGTCTAGCAATTAGCATGACAGGCTTGATGTTGTCACATACTCCTAGTATACACTGAGACTGATACACACACTGAGGACATGATGGACTGTTTAACAAGTCTATCTGCCACTGACAGAAGTCTGCTCTGGTATCGTTCTGTGAATTATATAGGTCAATGACTTGTACTTGCTTAATACCTCAAAAACTGTCTTTATGTACTTGCTTAAATAAGAGATGGAAGTGTGCTTAAGCTGAGTTTGCATCCCCTTTGTGTTAGATGTCTGTAAATATTAAGTTGAATAAGCTTATTGGCAGGATGTTCATGAAAGCAAATTTTAAGCCTGCATTAAGAAATAGGGAAGTTGGACCTTAAAATAGAAGTATTTGTCCCATGAATTTAAGTATCTGAATTATACATCTAATTAGGAAACAAATGTCATCTGACTAGAGTAGATATAAAAATGAGGAAAATACTTTATGAGAGATGCTATATTTTAATATTTTCAAAATTTCTTGGTATTTTGTAATTTTTCATGACTCCAAGTCAGAAAAAGTAAGAAAAACAAATAGCAACAAAAGCAGAAAGAAAAAAAAATATTAGCAAACATATTGAAAACTCTTCACTTTGATTAATTTGAGTCTGACGTAATTTATCCTTTAATTTTAAATGCTGAAAGTCAAACCACATGGATTTTCTGCTAGGTCCTGCATGTTAGGACACTGAATTGCCAAAAATATTCAGTCTTCACTATGACACACAGAATAAGCATGATATTTCCTTCAACACAAGATACAGACTCCTGGGGTAAAAGAGAATTTTGGGGTCACTCCTACGAGTAAATGCATCACATGAAAAAAATAAAAGCACTGCAGACTTTCAATATCGTTTCTGAGGTGAAATTTGTGTGTGTGTGTATGCATGCAATTGCATGGCTCAATTGTAAATGAATATTACTAATATCTTGGTATATGTTTTAACTAGGTAATGTGAAAATACCAGTACTTTTAAGATGAGAAGAGACTAGCAAGCTAGTAAGAATTTTTATATGCCACTGAACTTCTACAGATTTGCTCAGCTCCAAAAAAAAAAAAAAAGCTGTAAAGTGGATAATCCTTTTAAAGTACTAGCAGTTAACATCTTCATGAATATTCATGTAATTTCCAGGTATGCTCCAGAGACAGTATCTACACCAATGAACACAGGGTAAAGGAATGGCCCTGGAGCAATGGTATGTGATGATCCACAGTTTTGCACTTTGATATGTAATATACAGGGAGGATTTGGGGAAAAAAACATGAGCCTGGAACCTTACCCAGCTGTGCATTGGTAATGTCATCTTTCTCAAGGAGAGGGAGACACTTTAGTCATATGAAAAAGAGGTATGGTTCTTTCCTCAAGGGTCTTATGACCTTTCCCATCTATTTCTGTAGACATTACTGGAGACTAATGTTTGTCAGTACACTGGGGAAAACCTGATCCCATAGTTTTATTACAAAACATAATTTTGTTCCTCGAATAGCTAAATATCTAGTAATATACAAAACTGCATTTGCAATATGTAATTTCATTACTATATTTATAGGGTTTTTTCCCAACAATTTCATGTTTCTCTGGCTGCTTAACCGTAGGACTGGTAGTCTGTTTATTTTCACAAGGACTGTGTTGTAGGAAGACATCTACAACCTGAGACAAGAAAATATTTGGATTAAAAAAAACCCAAAAAGCAAACATCTACCTGAGAAAAAATACAGAAAACAATGTCTTTTAGAAAAAGATCATTCTTTAATGTTCCAGGACTTGATTCCACATACAGTTTATTCAGCCTGAAACAACAAACTGGCAAAAAGTAACGCAATATTTTGTTATAGTTCTAATATAAGAAACTATTTTCATTGTTGTTTATGTGTGCTATTTCTACTTTGTGAACACAGAAGCTGGATGCATGTAAGAATTTCACAGCCTATTAGAAGAATTCTAAGTGTGACCATAGAAAGAAGAATGTAATAGATGCCTATACTGTGCCTTAACAGCTGACTCTGCATATTTCTCCTGATTACAGCCAGGAATTTCCAGGAGGAAAGCTGTTCAGAACGGATTTGAATTTTTTTTGTTCGAAGACAACACGTCTCCATTATGACTCAGACTGCTTTTATTGCCATGTTTGGAACTTGTCATTAGAGCTTTGATTAAGTTCCCATTTTTAGGAGAATGGGAAGACTATGGTATGGTAGTATTTCAAGATTTCTAGAATAATTAGGGTTTTTTTCACTCCAGTTAGTGAGATTGCATGCCAAGGGCTGAATTACAGAATGCATTGACTGCATTTATTAGTGACCTTTTCCTGACAAAAAAATCCCCAAGCCAAAACAAAATCAGAGGCCATCTTAGTATGTAACTTCATTAACCAAAAAGACAAAACGCAACCCATTCTTTAGATTGGTTGACAAACTTTCATACTCTTTAGTTGTCCTGCAGTCATTTAAAGTGATAATAAAAGACCTTTTTTCTTGCAGTACTTCCTTTTCAAGTGAAAACAGTGAAAGAAGGCCATTTAAAAAATTCAAGAAAAATTATTTCTATTCTTATATCTAGTATACTAAATTTAAACTAATTTTGATCCTTTGGACTCAGGATAATTTTCTAGGATTTACTTTTCTGTAAAAGAGATCTAAATGTGAGTCAAAATTTCAGGCAGTTTCAACTCATAAAAGCCTATTAATCAAAAGATTATAGTTATTCCCTAAAGATAATTATGGTTTTCAGGCAGGTCATGACATGTCACAAAACAACATCAAGTGAGATATTACCTTTTATACAAATTACCCTTTTTTTCCTTCCAAAAGGATCACTGATAACATTTGAGAGTTTCAAATGAATTTGGTATTGTTCTGCTGCATGTAAATATGTAAAAGTTGCTGTTTGCTTGCAAATGGAAAGGATGAAAAATATGAGTAATACATATCAAACCCAATACAACCATATTTGGTATGAATACCTGCAATAGATCATAAATGTTCTTGTAGTCAGCTGTGTTTAACAGAATTTCCTAGGACCAAATGTTTAAGTAGCCTTGTGTGTGTATTTTTTCATGTGCATAAAGCAATCTTTCTGCATACGGCTGTTGAAAATTAAACCTGCAACTGAAGTCCATTCTCAGTATTACGTGGTGCTACGATACCAGTCACATCAATGGCATTTTAGATAACTTCCTGCAAGCCTCTGATGTAAGGACCACTCTGACAAAATCCAGGGAATTTCATTTACTTATTGGATTTGCCTCCATGTCAACATTTTTCACCTTTAACATCAGTATAGTGACTTATTATCTGCAACTTTACTGCACGAATTATTTTGAAGGATTTAGTAACACTTATTACACCTCTTGATATTCCAAGATGAAAGATGCTCTAAAAATGATAGGTATTATTGCAATCATTCTTTAATTTAAGAACATGGAGTCCTTCATGCTTTAACTGACTTATATGTGAATTCCACATTTTGCATCATTTAGCAATTATGCTATAAAAATTAAGTGTTTGGAACTAAGTTTTTTTCATTAGCACAAGTATTTTGAGATGAATATTTTGCCAATACAGTTAAGTTTGATATAAGAAATTCGGAACTAGAAACTATTAAGCCATTTTGACTATCCGTATTTTCTGTTATTGGAAATAGATTTAGTTTGATACATAATTGCTTTCTTGTTACCAATTTATGAGTTTCAGGGAAAGTCATGGGTATTTTTGGACTATTACGGTTCTAGTTCTCGAAGGCTTCTGGGAAGTGGATAGACATATCCCTTGAGTTGTCACAAAAAGGAAAAAGAAAATAAGAAACAGAAATGAAATGTAGACACTTACTAACCTTAAAGTACACTGCAAAACTCCTAGAAGAATTCATTAAGTGCCCTGAGTTGTATGTTTCCGAATAGCCTTCATAAAGGTGAGTAACTCAGTGCTGTTGTGGTGCCTAAATGCAAAATGGATTTTGGAGTAGGTATCTATACCCTCTAGATCTCCTGAAGATGTATTTGATGGGTAGGCTCTGAGTATTCTAATTATACAACGACAGGTGTCTATAACAGAAAAATGATATAAAATTTCAAAGAAAAAGTAATTATTGACTTATTTAATATATACTAATGAAATTGTCTAGGAGAGAATTTTAAAGTTTCATATTCCTATTCCATGTCCTAGAACATTTTTTTTTAGGCATCAGATGACAGAGAAAGAACATATGATTATGTAGCTCAGTAGCTAATGGTATAGGATATTTCATTTTCTGTTCAATATATGTGTTTGACATATAGGCAATGACTAGAATCCAAAGGAAAGTACACGATATTCTGAGAGACAAAACCCCAAATCTCTCTTCCTGAGCATCTCCTGACTCTTTCTATTGGTTTGGAAACTCATTATTCACCACAAATAAATTTATGATTCAAAATTTATTGTAAAAGTAAGGTAGGCATCTAAAGATACCTGCAGAACTATGTCTTTGAAAATGGTGCCCAATAACATTACCTCAACAGAAGAACACTAAATTAGAGACTATGGAACCAAGCAAAGCAATTCTACTGCCTATCCAACTTCTCTTAGCCTCAAAACTGCACCAACAAAGGCTAAGATAACCACATGAAAACAAAACGAACCCAAACAAAGAAAATAAAAAAGCTCACAAAAGAAAAAAAAAAAAAATCACAATGATGAACATATAGTGTAGGACTCAAAAGAGGATAAAATACAAACTCCTCAAGGGATAATTAATCTCACAAGAAAGCCATGACTGGAACTTAAATTCACCAAATTACGCATGTCCAATCCTCATTTAATAAGAGCCATTAACAATAAAAAACAAAGTGCAAAAGGAAACATTCAGTATTTTATTGCTTTTAGTGTTCTTTTATTATTATTTTAGTATTTATTTCAGCATCAAGCAACATTTTAAAAATTATTCTTTACTAAAGTTATATGGCCTGTTTGTTTAATAAGTTGTATTAAAGATGAGCTATTTCTCTCCTGTCTCTAAAATACTAACATACCTAAATGTTGCCAGCTGTAAGAAATTATCAAAGTGCTCAAGGAAAGAGTTTGTGACTATACATATGACTATGTATATGATATATGCATCTTGACCCCCTATAGGAGAATGTTGGTGATTCCTACATTGGAAACTACCGAAACAATTTTCCTTAAAGAATTTGTTGAGCTTCTTGACGGATTTTATTGTTCCCTCTCTTTCATAGCAGAGTTAAAGTAATCTTCGTGGTCTTAAGAACATATAGCCCCATTTATGAATGCTGTATCTTGTTGTCCTGAAAGACTGCAATATGCTTGCTGTATATCTTAAATAGTGGAACACATTTTAATCATCTACAGATCAGTTGTGAATGTCATTTTGAACTTTAAAGTATGCTTGAAGTACAACCAAATTCGGAATTTCAGCTGTGCGCTTCAAACAAATCCCCCCAAGAAGGTAAAATCCAAGATGGATATCAACTGTACTCTACAGATGTGTCCAGGTTTCCATAACCCCAAATTCATGGACCAGACACCTCACAAAAGACAACCCAAAAATAATGCCCTTTTCAATTGTTCTCAGGCATCTACTTGCTATGATTGCAGAATCATAGCAGTAACAGTTTTGTCATTTATATTGATTAAAAAAAAAAAGTTAAGAAATGTTAACAAGTTATTGATCATCCATGTCATCAGAATCAAGATGTATGCACTGTAAGACTGATTTTACTCATTTTAACTGAAACTAAGCAGATTTCTATTATAATGATTTATAGCTAAACATGGATCCTAAAGTGCCCAGGTGAACTGGACCTTCAGAGACCCTATTTACAGCTGTTAGGTGTAAAAGTATGCCAGACTGACAGTTCTTGTACAAATGCTGATAATAATAGACATAAGTTAAGCCCTACTCAACTGGCGGGTAGATTTCAGGGTACTTCAGAAATTGAAAAATGTGTCTTATAGAGTGATTTGAAAACAACAGAATGGCTTGACTTGGAAGGCACCTTAAAGATCATCTAGTTCCCCTGGGCAGGGAAACCTTTTACCAGACCAGGTTGCTCAGAGCTCTCTTCAACCTGGCCTTGAACACTTCCAGAGATGAGGTCGCCACAGCTTCTCTGGTCAATCTGTTTCACTGCCTCACCACCCTCACAGTAAAGAATTTCTTCCTAATGTCTAATTTTAAGCTTGTCCTCTTTCAGTTTGAAGCCATTCTCCCTTGTCCTGTTAGAGATGTTAGAGATGCTCTTAGAGCCTCTCTCCATCTTTCTTGTAGGCTCCCAAATCTTATTTCTATTATTAAAGAAAGGTTAGGAAGTAATGCAATACACCTTTTTAAGTCACCTAGAGAAAGGATTCATTATATTAAAGATTTTCTTAAAATATGAAAGTAGATCTAGAGCCCCTAGTTGGAAGCTGAATGCATACTGCAATTAATTATCAGAGTATTTTGGGATGCCTTCTCTCCCTCATTGAAGACTTGTAATTGAATGTAAGGAAAATCAGTATGACACAGAGGATAAGAGTCTATAAACATACTGTGCGCAAGGTCAGCTGATCCTAGAAGTCCATTTTAATTTTAAATTGTACGAATATGTAATTAGCATTAGTTATTATAAGGCCTCTGCTGGGGAATAATCCCTTGGAATACTTCTTACTTCCCAGAATATGCTAAGTTGGAATGGACCCACAAAGATCATCAAGTCCAACCCTTGGCCCTGAACAGGAACATCCCCAATAGTCACACCATGTAGCTGAGAGTATCATTCAAACACTTCTTGAACCTCTGTCAGGCTTGATGCTGTGACCACTTCCCTGGGGAGCCTGTGCCAGTGCCCATCTGGTGAAGAACCTTTTTCTAAAATACAACCTAAACCTCCCCTTCAGGCAATTCCCTTGGGTCCTGTCACCACAGAAAAGTGATCCGTGTCTGCCTCTCTTCTTCCCTTCGTGAGGAAGATGTAGATCGCCGTGAGGTCTCCCCTCAGTCTCCTCTTCTCCAGGCTGAAGAGACCAGGTGCCCTCAGCTGCTTCTAATATGGCTTCCCCTCAGGGCCCTTCATCATCTTCATTGCCATCCTTTGGATGCTCTCTTACAGCTTCATGTCTTTCTTATATTGCGGTGACTTGTTTTTGTACTTATATCCATCAAGCAGACCACATACTTTTTTTTTGATTTCTAATCTGACAGGTTGTCAAGCCTTTAGAACTATCTTATTTTTAAATTTTGTTTTAAATCCATCTTACAAGCTCTCCATTACATAGTGGTTTATTGTTATCAATAAAAATCAAAAGACTTTAATGTTGTTTTATATTACATTGACCAAATAATTTTATCCGAAGAATTTGCTTGGTCTCTTTGTATTAGTCTCTGATGACATAAAAGGAGACAGAAGTTTCACAGATGTGGGGGAATAAGAGCTCATTAATCATTAATAATTGCATAATCTATATAGATAAGTACCTCATAAGGAATTTGTTCTACCACATAGGGCTGTAAAGAAACATGATATCAAAAACTTTTTGTCCTGTTACATTTTGCATGTGCAAATTCTAACTGCAGATCTCTTTGTGTATGTGCATTTATTTCTTTTTTGTTTATTTTCTTTTAAGAAAAGCCCCTGAAATCTCTAGTGACTTTGATCATGGATTTTTGACAAGTAGCTCTTGTTTGTTCCCCCGCTCTCCCAGGCCCACATTCTCTGCTGTCATATGTCACTATTGGTTATGTCAATCATGTATGTCCATAAAAAGTGCTGTTAGAGAAGAGAGAATGATAGTTAAAATGTCTAATCAATTTAAAAACATATGTTATTACACTATAACACTAAAACCCACATAATTGTAGTAGCATTATAAACGTGTTTAAGACCAGCATGTGTATTCTAATCAAATTGCATACATAATGGAGATTTACAAAAATTACATATATTCTGAAGCTTTTTGCAAAGTCTCTTCATTTTTTGATAAAGTTTGAAATTAGAATGTGACAACATTCTAAAGCTCAAAAGTTTTCAGTAATATCTGGAGGATGGAAAGAGAGAGAGAAGAAAATTAATAGTCTGGGAAAGAAATAGATGAGGATAAAGGAGGTTGTGTTACAGAGGAAGTAAAAAAAGGATAGTTTTTATTATGTTGGTGCAAGGCAGTTCCATTAGGATTAGAAATTTTAGATGAAGAAAGAAACATGCCATATTACCCTCCATGAATTAATAGAAACTGGTAGTCCATCTCTTTTGGGAACTGGATGTGCTGGTTTTAAGCTGGGATAGAGTTAGTTTTCTTCACAGTAGGTGGTTCGGAGCTGCGTTTTGGACTCATGCTGAAAGCGGTGTTGATAGCACAGAGATGTCTTAGCTGTTGCTGAGCAGTACTTACACAGCGCCTGTGCCTTTTCTACTCCTCACTCCACACGAACAGCAAGTAGGCTGGCGGGTGCACAAGAAGTTGATGGGGGACATTGCCGAGAAAGACAGATAGATCCATATTGATCAAAGAGATATCCCATATTATGTGGTGTCATGCTCAGCATATAAAGCTGGGGGCAAGAAGAAGGATGGGGGGGCAGCGGAGTGATTGCATTTTTTATTCCCAAGTCACCATTACACATGATGGAGCCCCGCTTTCCTGGAGATGGCTGAACACCTGCCTGCCTGTGGGAAGTGGTGAATAAATTCCTTGTTTTTCTTTGCTTGCATATGCTGCTTTTGCATTACACGTTAAACTGTCTTTATCTCAATCCATGAGACTTTTACTCTTCCAGTTCTCTCCCCCTTCCCACCATGAGGGAGTGAGCGAGTATGGAGCTCTATGGAGCTCAGTTTCTGGTTGGGGTTAAACCACAACACTGGCAAACTTATATATAGCTGCCTACAAAATCCTAATATTGGCATTAGAAATGCATATTACATTGATTTGCAGTAAAGCACAGGAAGGTAACACTAAACTTTTGAGTGGTCTCTGAAGTATATTTTCTTGTTTGGGGTGAATGGAACGTATACAGCGGCTGTTGTAGTACATCACTAGAATTAGTTTTCTGGGATTAGCATAATGCTATTCTATGAATACTCCTTTTCATTTTACGACTTCTGTGTGGCTGTTTGTTTATAGAAAATCCTATTAATCACCTGGATTCATTAGAGGTCTGTCTAAACAGCACAGTTCTGTATAATTTTCTTTACCATTATTTTTGAAACTGTGTGTGGGAAACCAGAGTCTATGCAACTTTTTATTCAGTGTAACGCTGTCCTTTGAGAGGTAGACTAGATTTACATCAAGGCTGATTACACCAAAATATGATCAAACTGCAAAAAAGTATGCAAAAATATCCACAGTTTTCATTAAAAAGGATCATTTTGATACAGAAAAGTTGTTTGGTCTGGGATAGCAGGGAAAATATTTTGCAAATGCTATTCCACAATAATGATATTCAGGCACTGCCTAACAACCCATTTCAACATGAAGGTTTGGAAACACTCTAGAGAAACATACTTCTGTAGACACAGATTTAAAAACAGCTTTGAAACTTTTTTTTAGCAAAGTCTGGTCTGCTGTAGGGAAATCTTATCTTTTCCTCACCTTTCTTTCCTCTGCCCCTCACACAAGTGATATTAGGAATGTATTTAGCTGAATAAAACTCCACTCTGCACCATTACATAAATCTTTTAGCTACTTGCACCAAAAGTTACATGGTTGTAGGAATGTAACTAATGTAAAAGAGTCTTTAAATATTGAATACATAATTAACTATTTTCACATTGAAACAGGTGTTGTTCTTACGACTTTGTGGGGGAAATATTCCAAGCTTTTTTAAATGTGTGTGAGGGGGTGAAGCTGTGAGTTCACTGTAACCAATGGGAAAAAAAAAAAAACAAACCAAAAAAACCCCACTCTTAAAGGGCCAAAATGACATTTTGAGTTCATCATGGAATCATAGACTGGTTTCTTGGAATAATCTTTCACAAAGCTTTTTAATTTTCACATCTCATTATGAGTTAGCAGTGTTTACCTTGGTATAATAGTTACTTGCTCTCCATGTATCTTCCATCCCTTGCTCTTTCCCACTTAGTATACTGTTATAGTTTCAACCACTGGATATGGGTTTATTCATGTTCTACATATTTTAAAAACACAGACACTGAAGATAAATAGCTTGCATTTCTTCCGAACTGTGCAAGTATCTAAATCCTTTAACATAACAAAAGCCTCAATAAAATTTCAACTCCATGGACAAAATTCAGAAAAAACCCCCTGTATTTGAAGTAACCTTTCTAGTAGCAGTAATAACTAGAGGAGGGTAATCAAACTATGTGAATTGACATTTGAGGATCAGTATGAAGGTATAAGATGCATACTCATAAATCCTCTTTTTTTTTTTTTTTTTTCCACAAAGAATTAGTGGAGAAAGAACTGTCAGTAATGTAGTCTGAACAAAAAAGCAAACTTTCTTCTTTTTTGTGTCTTTTAGTCAACTGAATATATTTTAGTTTGTTTATTATTTTTATGTTTTTAGTGAAATGCTCAGTTCGTATAAGTTAGTATATCAAGGTTGTTGTATATTGAAGTATTTTTGTTCATGTGTCTTTAACATATAGATGGCAAAACCACTACATTTACAAATGAAACTATTCAAAACAGGAGTCATACCTACAGAAAAAAAATTGGTTAGTACATTTCAATACTGATTATAATGGATGAAATACATTATAAACTGTTACTTGCCTCAGTATTTCAGTGGCTTTCAGGTCATTCTGTGCATATTTGTGAGCAATATACGGAGACATCTTTTGGAGTAATTTTAGTAGAGGAAAGACATAATGTTAGATAAATCACATAATGCTCAGTTTTCTTGACTCCTGAGTATGCTGGTCCAGTCTCTTTGCCTTTCTTATCATTCATTACTCTTACTGAGATAGCATCTCTGAGGCACAGGTGCCCTTTTATGTGTTGTACAAGCATAGAAAAGAGAAGGTTCCTGCTGCCTTGCTTTTATTATTCAGGAAGTACTCAAGTAGAGTTTTATTAAGCAATTGATGAAAGGCTTTTAGCCTCTTCTGCTCATTTTCTGAGTGATCATGACTCAGGGTCAAGCTCTCTTTGTGTTTCAGTTTCCAAAGCACACAAGTACTCCAACCTGAAATCATATAAACTGGCAAGTTTCTTGTTTTCCATACTTTGTGATCAAAGGAAACTATTGGAACTGCAGGAAAATACACGCTGGATCTTAAGACCCAAGGTCATAATTATATCATGAAGCAATGCAAATAGTGTTGGGTGGAATTGTGACCAGAACAGTAACAGTTCCACCAGAATTCTAGTGGAATTCATGTTTTCTGTCAAACCCTCTAATATATAGTTTGGGGCAGAATTTGTGTTCAACAGCTTTCAGGCGTTTCCTGTATTCCCCACATTAATCTGATCACCATGCATGCAAGCTTAAAGGCCAGTGACAACAAAACCTATTTGAGATTTCATCAGTAACTCCTGCCATGATTTGTTGAGTTTCTATCAATCAAATATGTATAAATTCAAGGGAAATTTATTATAATTTTAAAAAGCCCAGTGATATTGTTTCTTGCTACTGTAATTAATAAAACTGTTCACATGGGGTGAAATATCTAGTCAACACACTATTGCAGATATAACTGAAATTTCTTTGTCATTTTGGGAAGTTTTATTTGACTTTGGATAAGGAGACAATAAATGCATGGAGGAAAACAAAGAGTGTTCTGGAATACCAGTTACTCACTGATTTCCTTTGTATTTGATGCACAGGAAACAAAGATTACATGAATTATTGCAATTTCTCTTCCCCCTTTCACTTGGTAAGGTGGATCTTTTTTTTTTTGTGGTGTTTGGTTTTGTTTTGTTTTGTTTTTTTGCTTGTTCTGCAAACTCATTCCTTCTTTGACATTTGTTGAATGCAGTTATTGCTGGTGAATTAAAAGTATTAAAAGGTAAATCTGAGTTTGATTTCCCATTTTATGGATTTTAAAAAATTTTCAAATGGCAATTCACCTATCAAAAAAAGTCTTTTGTCTTGCTGCAGCCTTCAGCCATGGCCCATTTTGATTCTGCATAATTTCAACCAGCTTACAGTTTTCTTCAGTCACCTAAGAATTATGCTTTAATGATTGAATTTTTTCTTTTGTGAAACTACAGATAGCAATTTTTCTGTCTTTCTTTCTTGTTATGCCAATCCATATTTAACCTGACACTCAGCACCATTTCTGACTCAAGGAGACATATACACAATTCCTATTCAAAAGGACTCTCCAGCAAGTGCTTTACCTGTATCTTGCATACATTTACATGATTGTGACTGAAGAACTGCAAGCCCTCAGTCTAACTAGTTTTTTGACTCTCAGTCTTTTCATTTAATTCAGGTACTAACAGATTTTCTTATCCTGTGGGTTTGGCCAGCTGAAAGGGCCTTGTAGTTTTCCTGAAGGCGATTCCACTTTGTATGTCTTACTCTACTCTTTCAAGAAATGCCTACATTAAAATACCTGTCACTGTCTTGAGATGAATAAGTAATGCTTGAACAGCTTCCTTGAAGAATGAGGCAACATTATTTAGGCTTGAATGTAATGTACAGAAAGTACATGTATTTACATTAAAGAAACAGTTATATTTCCGTAAAATAATTACCTATTACTGTCTATGTGTTTCAGGAAAATCAGAACCTGAGAAATAAATCTAGCTTTGGATCAAATCAAGCACTCTTGAAAATGACATCAGTATAATTTAAGTGAGTTATCCACAGGGCAGTTTAAACTGTAAGGGCTTTTAAGTTTCTGAGCTGCAGGTTTTACTTTATGGCAAGTTATTATACTGTAAGTGCACAAGAGACAACATGATATGATTTCAAAGACTAATCTTGGTAGATGTTCAGAATTGAGATTACTTGTAAATTCAACAGAACATCTAGCTTGCTATGGAATATTTTTGTTCATGCACTGCTTTTTATTTTGTTGAAAATATGCCTATACATAATGCAAATACAGTTTTAAGAATGGAAACATAATAAAAAAAAATGAACTGTTGGACCAATTGAATGATAGGATAAGCTAATAGATAATGATTTAAAAAAAGTTCGTCCAGATGAATGACAATAGCAGCCTTGAAAGATATGGTGCTCTTAACTCATTTTATTCTATCATTCAATTAGTTCTAGCCAAATGTCATTATGTCAGAATACAGCATACATAAAGGTGTGATACACACATAGAAGAACCACTGTGCATATTAAAACAATGCAGACATAGTAATAAGGGTTGTAATATTGGCTATTGCATTGAGGATAATAAAACTGTTCATTCTATCAAAATCTACACAAGACACACTTGCAATACAATATTATGCTAAGTGTTCTAAAATGAATCATCTTAGGCTCATGCTTAATTATTATACATCTAAAATTAATTATGAAGTATCTCAGCCACAGGAACAGGTAGACAATCAATTTTGACTTTTCAGCTTTATAGTTAAATACTTATTTTCAGCTGTAAATGCAATTGGAAATTTCAAGAAACAAGATACAAAAGCTACAGACTACTCTTTACAAAAGGAAATGGTGCTAAATTATTATATCTTTAAATGTTTTATAAATATAAGAAAAAAATGTTTTTAACAACAGCAACAAAAGTTTAAGTAATGCCAGTAGTTTAAAAAGTTTTTATTAAGCTACCACTGCCTGTGTTATATTAAAATAATCTTACTCAACCGAAACTAGTTAAGAGGAAATCAAACAATAGAACCAGTGTATGTACATTTCTATTGTAGATATATTTGATCAGGTAGCAACCTAGATATTGTGTGTTACCATGAACTCAAATTTAATTTATGCTACAGAGGATACATGTCAAATAAATAATAATTAATCTAGATTTTCAGATGGTTTAATTAGCAGTATTCAAAGTATTTGTAGTTTTTAAATATCATGTCAACACAGGGCAGTTTGCACAAAGAAAATTACAAATATTGTTATCATTTAAAAGACGAATTTTCTTATACTCCTTTTAGCGGTCTAAATTAAAACAACAAATACTATGTTCCAAAATTTGTCTCTAAAGGATTTAGGCTTCAGCTATTCAACTGTGTCTCTTGAGCCACATCACTCAAAATGGGATGATGACCTGGTTAGATAGCTTTCTTTCAATTATTTTCAAAATTTTATAACAACCTTGAAGACAGTTAGAAATGCCTAACAGGATTCCATAAATCTCCTTCCTCACAGCACATCATTTTCTCAAAATAGCTTAAGATGATGACAATTACAGTGCCTCACATACTGGTAACACATTTACTACCCAAAAATTTTCTGAGTTATTTAAGTTGAATGTTAGTGAAATAATAAACATCATCTGTACCCACCTTTTAGCTCTTGGCTTATAGTGTGGAACCCCTTGTCCAATGACAATAGCTTGCTGCATTATATTTCATCATTTTGAGCTATTAAAATCTTGATTTTTAATGAAAACTAGATAATTTTTCCATGTGTTCTATGGAAGTTTCTATTTTTTCATCTTCAGAAAAAATATCCAATTTCAGCATCATTATTTAAATAAACTCATATATGTAGTACTTAATGTAATAATTTCTTCTGCTGCTAGATGGTAAAGAGATAGGATACAGGAAGGAAAATGGGATAAATGATTTGAGAGATGTGGACATTTTAAAAGGACTTGGTACTTTCTTTCCTTGTTTTACTCTCTAGAACATGATCAAAATTGTCATGTGAAAAAACAAAACTCATTTTTCAATGAAATAATGAATTTTAAAGGCAGGGTGTGACAGAAAAAGCAATATCTTCCACTAGAGTTTTTTAAATGAAAAAAATAGACAAGATTTTGGTTACAAATTGCTCCATCAGTCAATCCAATGTAGTACATGTAGAAAAAAACAAACATCAAAAAGCAACATATTTTTTTAAAAGCAAAAGTAAAGCCAGCTCTGCTGTATTGCTTACTCATAAGTTAACAAAGGCTAAAATATTCTTGTGAATGTTACAGGATCCCTGCTTTTGTATTGCCACCTCTAGAACAGAGAAACTTCTTTCCTCATGATCAGAATAATATAGAATAAAGAAATAAGATTAGTGAGCAACCTGAAAAGCAAGTAAGCTTAAGCCATCAGAAATGGCTAAAATATGGATGAACTTCTTTCTGATTGTGAAGAAGCAAAGCAGATGGCAAGGAAAGCAGTGTGCAGAGCATTTGAGAATGAGGGGTTAGAAACCAGGGCTGAGATGTAGACTTTTTTTATTTTATTTTATTTTTAAAGTAATGCTGAGGTGTTAAAGTATCATCAAAAAAGGACGTAAAAGTGAAGAACATTTGAGGATTACTGATTAGGTGGAATAAATTACACAGTCAAAGTAATGATAGAAAACTTATAGCACCATAAGATTTAATGTTTCTGAAAGCTCAGTAAAAAGAGCCAAACATTTCTAAAGGACAAATAGGCAGTATTCCAGGTACATGAAAGTGACCAAGACAACCTTGTCTTATCCAGAGATCAATATTGAAGGTGAGTCAGTCTTCCTCTTGACTGAATTTCTGGAGAAAATCCCAAAGTGAATTAAAGAACAGGGTTTTTTTTGTTTGTTGGTTTTGTTTTGTTTGTTGGTTTTGTTTTGTTTGTTTGTTTGTTTTCTCTTCTATTATTTACTTAAAACTTATAAATTGAAAACTTATCTGTCTGACAGTTCTAGGCATTCTCTGGAATATAAATGTGTATCATGGCAAGAATATTAAAAACGAACTTGGATAAAATGTAAAATAGGACTAGGTGACATATATCACGATTCTTCCAAGGTCACATTAATAATAAAGATATTCAGAGGAATTCCAGAATTCACTCTGCAGAAACCTAAATCAGGAACATGAGGATTCAAATAATAACTCCTGCGAAGGCCACTGTGACATGAAAATAGGAATAGGATCTAATTCTTAGGAATTTTTTTTTTTTTTTTAATGTGAGCAGAGCATTTGGCTTTCAGCAGAAACCCTAATGTTTTAGGAAAACCAAGCCTTTTACAGCTTCTACTGATCAATCTTTTGAAATGGTGAGAGAGCACAGAACCTATTGGGATCTTCATTTTTAAAAATATCTGGGAGTATTCACTGCATCTCTTCAGGCTCTGCATATTTTGCCAAATATTTGACTTCAAAAGCCAATATCTGGACATGAACTGCAGGATTTGGCATATAATGAAAGATTAAAGTGAAGAATGTATGAAATACAATTTTACTTGAATTTCTGCCTAAAAATAAAATTGTGAATTTTTCAGATTTTTTCTTTTTTAGGTCACGGTGTCTGCAAATCCATTTGACAGATTATAGCCCAAGGAGAACACTAAGCAGGTGGGAAATTATGAACAAGCCTTTTCCTTCTGACAATGCCCATGTATGCTGTTATAGAGAACACCAAATCTCAAACACCTTTGTGATTAAGGTAGTCTGTTTTTTTCTTACCCCTAAATCCCATTTTTCCACCCCAGGTTGAGGTATGTAAAGCTTAGGTCTGTACCTGTGTCAGTTGATTACCCTTTTGAGATGGTAGATTGAAACAAGTTAAGGATGATTCATTGGCCTCTTTTAAATGCCCAAGAGGCAATGATTGGTCTTTGTAGATACTGATCATTCTCCACAGACAATGAAAAAGCCTGGAGTGATTAGCTCAAACATACATGCCTAGTTGGATGAGTAGGAACCAGGGCAGATTAATCCTACCCTTATTTGCTGGCAGCTGCAAGTAGTCTTAACATCTATATAGCTCAGTGAATAATTTCAGATAGGGAATACATTCAATTAATTTTGTCTGTCTCTCAATTCTAATCATAAGTAGTCTTTTATGTTCTACTCTCTAAAAATGAGGATAATTTAGAAAGTATTCCTTAGTCTATATATGCATTATAACTTTCCAGTGTATAAAACTGAGATATACAGATTAATTTTCATTGGATATTAAGGTTAAAGTCAGTTTGTGGTACTACCTTACTGATTTCCTCACAAAATTCACAGGTTTTATTTCCTCATTCAGTTTTCGGATGTAAAGCATATTTGCAGAATATCCTCTGAAGACAAAAAAAAAAATAAAAAAAATAAGGAAAGTTCATCTGAAACACGGACAGTCTTTTATTGTTTTTAAGAGTATGGGGGGTGTTTTAAGCTTTGGTTTTATTTCTCATTACTCTAATTTGATTGGTGATAAATTCAATTAATTTCCCCAAGTCGAAATTGTTTTGCCTGAGATAGTAACTGATGATTGGTAACTGGTAATTCTACCTGTTTTGACCCAGGATCCTTTAATAATATTTTTCTCCTCTCTCCAGCTGAGGAGGAGAGTGATAGAGTGGCTTTGGTAGGGACCTGGTTGTCCAACCAGGGTCAACTCACCACAATATATTACACACATACATACATACATATATATTTATTCCCTTCCATGGTTTTGTTTCATTCCCTTTTGCTGCTCACTGAAATTTTAGGAAAACTTCTCCAAATAGTTCCACAGGTTGGTTGAGCTCATTTTCATGAAACTAAGGTATTTCACATCAGTTGGGAATTTGGCCACTTGCCATGTAATTTATTAGAGCAATTTTGATTAACGTCCATTTTAGATCTTGTCCCAGATATTTTCTTCAGATTTTTCTAGTAGACAAATCGTTTTCACTGGAGTAATAAAATATATTTAGAAAAACTATTACATTAGTGAACTAATGCTGCACAACCTGAAGTAAGAGGTCAAATAAGTGCCACTATTTAGCTTGGCAAAATATGTATTAATCTTAAAATTAAATTAGAAAGTGGGAATATTCTGTGAACATATCATCATTTATGTTATACTACATTGTTTTCACTAATTTTTGAAGGAAGACACACATTTTGAGAGCCAATTTGACTGTGTTCATTTGCTACTGAAATATTAGTATTGAACTCTGTATTTTAAGTGACTTATGGGGTTATCGTTGTCAGCATCAGCTTTATTCCTGAGGCCTGATGCTGTGATATTGTGTTCCATATTTCCTCTGGTGTCTTGATAAATGTTAAGGGAGTACTGCAGAGAGAAAATGCAATTATTTGTCAGGAAGATATGTAGACAGTCAATGTATTTATACTGTACTGTAAGTCAGCAGTGTTTCTGAGTCAAAGATCAACTCAGTGACATGCCTGTATAGAATTGCTTGAAAGCCTCTGCAATTTCACTTTGTTTCATTTCAGGCTCTTATAATTTAAAACACTTTAGTCACTTAGATTTTTTTTTTTTTTTAAATTATTTGTAATTACTGACACTTTCCATGGATAGAGGCAACTTAATATAAAGTATTTGGGTACTTCTAGTCAAATCTAAATGTTAGAATAAGACAAATGTAGGGCTTGAAAGGACATGAGAAACCACTCACTATTCAACTCTGTATTGAAGTTAGAAGTTGTCTCTGACAAGAGTCTGTCTAGCTTGTTCTGTAAAGCCTGCAATAAAAGAAATTCTGCAATGTCTGTAAGAACATTGTTCCAGTGCTTTATAATACCCATATGGCAGTAAAAATTATACTGGAAAAATGTCATCACTGAAAAGGACATAGAACATGAAAGCTCTTTCAAGGGGCAAAATAACTTTGCCCAGGGGATACTCAATAGTTTAAGCCATAAAGGGAAAAGAAAAAAAAAATCCTTTAACCCCACCCCCCACCTCTATTGAAATGAAATCTATAAAGAAACGTACAACAAAATGTAACTCTGTAGGAGATGACTTGGCAAGGAAGACAAGAGAAATATATGCAATTGTACTTTATTTGACCAGAACTAGTGAAGTGAAGTTCTTAGAACTAATTTTTCATCTGAAATATCATCCTTATAACTGCAGAATGTCGCTTAAAAGCAGAGGTACTGACTCAGTGTTGAATCAGTGGAGAAAATATTGCCTACTAAATCACTAGTACTTTTTCTTGTACCATCTAGCTTTTTCTTGGAAGCTTTCCACTTGAGCTGACCTCAACCTTTCTAAGCAACGAAGAGCAGTCAATATAACCATAAAAGCCAGTGTAAGTAGAGGCCTTGTGAATATAAATTCACAGATATTGCAATAATTAACTAGAATTAACTATTTGTTAATTATTATCAATATTGTAATTCATTAACTGAAGAAATATTTTGAGATTATTGTGTTATGTAATTGACTTGCTGCTGGGAATTTGAGGTAAAATTTAAAATCAATGTAGAACAACTTTCCTTCTAACATCTCTTTTAGACAGGTATGAGACAGCATTGAAGACAATGACAGATGACAGACTAGCTGACCTGGAGATTTTGAAACAGATCCAGGAAGATTATAGTGGTGTCCAAAAATAAGCAAAACTGAAATTTTGTTGCTTAAAATTAGGAGGTCATCCAGACTATCTAAATTAGACTGTCTTTGAGAAATGTTTAGAAAAACACTCTGAGTTTGAAGATATTAAGTAGATCTACCGTTGTTTCTAGGGTTCCAGATTCAACACAGTGTACTGAAGGCCATATAATTAGAATATTTTCTGAAAAGTAGGAGCTTGGCGTTGGGACCAAATCCTATCAAGTTTAAGAGTTGTATCTGAGCTAGAATTTAGGTCTGCTATTTCCTAGTAAAAACTGATCACTATTGAGAAACAGGTAGATGTCAACTCTTCACATTTTTTTTGCATTGTCTGGTTATTTTCCAGTTAGGTTCTACTTATGTTTCCAGTTTTCTGGAAAAAACTTCACCTCTTCTATCCAGTGTTAAGGAAGGTGCCTTTTGTTTAGAAAACACTGTGAGTTTAACTATAGTATGACTTCTTGACTCGTAGAGCTCTCTAGCAGTTAAATGAAGTCAGCAGAGTTAATTAATTAGTGGATGCCTGAAGTATGTAACTTTGCCATGCACTATATACAAATTTTAAAAGCATATTTGCAACACTTTTGAATATGTTCAGACATGTAATTTTTAAGAACTGTGAAGCGAAAAGTTGGAACTGCCTTCAAATGTCACTCTAGCTGGATTAAAAAGAATGGTAACGGTACATAATTACTCTGCAATTGAAACTGGTTGACCTAGAGTCCCCGCCTATAAACTGATGAACAATCTTTTTTCTTTTCCAGATTCTTATTAGATTTTTCCTACTTTTTTTTTTTTTTTATATTCATACAGTTACTCAAATACGAAAATCATCCATGAAAAGATAATACCAATTAAAGTTGTTTATGGAACTTGCAGTTCTATTCATTTTGATGAGTTATTAATGATAGTTTAACACTTAAAATATTTAATCAAGATTTTAAAATACCTTACAAGAGACAATATTGTTGGTATATTAATGTCATAAAACGTTTTCTAAACTTTGGGATATTGAATGTAAGTGTTCATAAGAAAGGCTATAATTGTTTTCTAAAAATGTGTTTCAGTATGTGCTTTGTAAGAACATAAATATACCGAGCATTCTTCACTTTCCTTGACATTGCACTGTTTGTACGTCTTTTCAACAGAGAAGTATAAATAAACGTATTGGAAATTTGAATGCACTTTGGCTTGAAATGTTGTGATATTTAACACAGATATATGTTTTTTTAAGTCTTCAGTTTATATATTTGACATCCTCTGTCACTATGGAACTGATCTACTGATGTAATAATTATTTATGGACAAAATGTACTGTAGGGTGTTAAAGGAGATTAAATTTCCCTTTTGAATCAATACAAAGGCAGTTTTCAGTTTCACAATATTTAGACAAGAATACAGATATCTGTGTGACTACTGTTATATGCAGAGGCTAAAACACATGAAAGAAAGACTGAGTCAGGTTTTCTAGGCTAAAGATTAGCACCCACATAGAAACTTTGAACACATCACTATTGGGATTGTTGGACACCCACAATGCTTTATTTTTAGATGTCAAATAGTATATATCTCTCTCTCTCTCATCTATCTGTCTATCTATATGTCTGTCTATCTATCTATCTATCTATCTATCTATCTATCTATCTATCTATCTATCTATCATCTATTTATTTTTAACAGGCTAAGCCTGTTCTGCCTTTCCTTTCAATTCTTTCACTATTATCTCTTGTTGTGTGAAATTCTGCTGCCTGAGATGCTTCAGACTCCTGAGTTGCCACAGACTCTTCCATGGCTTAACCATATCTACTCTGTCCAACAGTTTCCATTTTTGAGTACTGTTTTACAATGTGCCTGCTCAGGACCTCATGGAATAAGACAGGGTCTGCTTTCCTAGGCCTGCTAGTTGGACTTAATTTAACAGAAATAGAATAACCCAGAGTTATGAAAATGTGCTATTTTGCCATAGCTTTTCTAATGTCAGCATTGTACTCTGAGAAATCCTGCCACACCTAATTTTATTTTTTTGCTTTTGTTTATGCTAAAGAGATGGAACTGATTTTCTAGAACAACATATAGCATTCATATGATCCAAACAAACTTTGCAGTATGGTCATATATTTTTTTTCTCAGACTTACATCTTTCTCCTACTGATACAATTATTCTGTTTACTAATGTGGAGTACTTTAAGAATGAACTGTACTTACCAAAGTGTGACAATATGGTTATGAAGTTTATGTTACTCCACTTTTTCACATAGGGCAGTTGTGTATCAAAAAATGTTTTCACAAGATCAATCGTATGACACATAATATTTCTCCTTCACTTTTCATCTTACATGACAATGAATACAGTTTTAGCAGGTTTAAACTTAATGAATGCTATTTTGTATTTATTAAGCATTGGTAGTAGAGTATATATTGGAAAAAACTTAACAAAATGAATTTTCCCTCTGGATATCATGCTTGAAATGAAAATAATTTCAAAGAAATGAGAAAATATGCTATTTTCCTTCCATGTACTAGCATTTATATCAACATTTCTTTTGTTGTTGGACTCTCAGTCAGTCCTTGAAAAAAAATTTAAATTCATAGTATCCTCTCTTTGTTGATGAGATATTGTAATTTCAGTTTCCATTTTTATCCTGTCAATTGAGAACTATTTTATTGAAAACTAAATCATAATCTAATTTATACTGGACATCTTAGTTTTATCTATACTAGCTATATTTTAAAGAATTTTGTTTTCTAGTTTCATTTGTTAATTTCATCTGGACTTCAAGTTCTGAATCACTTGGATTATTCCCTCTGAGGATGAACAATTATTCATTGTTATGTAAATTCAAGTGCATGGGGTTTGTATTATCTATGTTCCTTTGTGGATTTGTGCCTTCTATATTCACTTGAAGATTGAATATGTTACAAAGCCTGGAGGAAAGCAGGCCAGCCCAATGAGGTTTCAGGGTTCTTTTCATTTTGTTTCCTTCATTAAGACAGAACAAGTCTGTAGAGGCCATTCTTTTGTTTCAGAGTATTGTAAGATTGCTTAGACATATCCATATAGTATAAATTACACATCTTTACTTTTTGTTTGAGACTATTAAAAAAATTAGGTAATGGTACCTTAAACTGTAAAACTGATTTATGCTGCCAAGATAATGCATCAGAAGTACTTTCATGATCAAAGCAGAAAGAACACTTAATAAAGCTTCTAGAAAGAACAATATAGAGCAAATCACTTCCTATCTTACTAGAGAAACTAGATGCCTCTGCAAGAATTTTTGGATAAGATTAATAATGAGCAGGAAGCTGAAGAGAATGTCAGAATTTAGGATTTCACACCTGACAGCTCAGGATGGGTGGAGAGATGGAAGAGATTTTTGCATCCTTTTTAGCCACAAGGACCATACAGGCTGTATGTCTTGCTGTTTGTCCAATGTAATCTGGAAATATTGAATCTCTCAGTAGAAGAAGGAAAGGAATAACTTTCTGACATCTCAAGACCTCCCATTAGAGAGAAAAAAAAAAAAAAGAAAAAATAAAGAAAGTACACAGTCACCTCAGGAAAGGACTTTCTGAGAAGATCAAAGGATGTGTGTTCTTTTTGTACCTTTCCCCTCCCATAAACACTTACATTCTCATTTGTCTTCATTGGGCTTCTGACTTGTTTTCTCAGACTCCAGGTCATGTTCATCCTGCCAGAAAAAGAAAAGGTGGGGTTCTTGTTACACCCCAGATCAGTGATTATTGGGTCAGAACGACCTTGTGGGCGGTCCATGTGTATGTGTGGAGGGGGAAGGGATGGATTGAACCCCAGTGAGGTGGGGTGGCATCCTATCCCTCATGGTAGTCCCTGGAGCCCACACGGGGAAGTTCCAGAGCAGCTGCAGTCACAAACAGCCTGGGCAAACCATAACAAACACCCCGCAGCTCCTGGAGCCCCTGACCCAGCTCGGATTGGCAGGGACAGTGAGAATGCGGCACCTCACCCTGGCCTGGGACCCCAGTGGCCAGTGCGGTTTGACCATAAAGACCAGAGCAGATAAAACCAGAGGCATGGGTGTGGCACGTGCTGTGGCCCCGCCATCTGGACGTGTTAGAGCTGGTCTTCCACAAAGTTTCAGTGGTAGCTGTGTCTCCCTCTTTCTCCTTCTCTCTCTTCTCGCTGCACCTTCTTCTTTACTACTTTCTTGATGCTTTGGGTGGCTCAAGCCTAGATTAATTGAATTTTGACTCAAGTGTTGTGGATTGATTGAATATTGGCTTGGGTGTTGTGGATTAATATGTGCTGGGTTGATATTGTGGTGGAATATTTTGTCTAGCTTGTGTAGTGCCCTTTCTGAACCTATGCCAAGTTCCCTTATTTTCTCCTCTAAATTAATAAATTAAATCTCATGGGAACAAGTCCATGGCTCATTCTCTTGTTATCTTGAGGTATTAGAGAACTCTCTTTTTCTCTCTCTCTCTCTCTCTCCTTCTCTCTCTCTCTCTGTATATATATATAAAGTAAAATTTCTAGCTAAGCCCATAGCTCTGGGACTTGAACGTTACAGTTCCCTATCAAAGGGAAGTGGAATACACCTCATCCAGAGTTACAAGATTGTATAAAAAGTAATTGCACTCTAGTTTGAGTCTGTCTTGTAAGCTGTGATCCATCTACGTCAAACTGAGTTCTTTCAGAACTGAAATGCCTTTGGTAGTTGTTTTTTTTATTTAGGAACTTCTCCACCTGAAGAAAGTGATCCCCCTGAAAGGTGGGATTACTTAATTGCTCATCCTCTTTCCTGTTTATTGTTGTGTTTCACAGGGTAGTTATTCACCAGATTATGTATCTGAGGAGTGTTTTACTCCAGTCTCGCCTTTTCAATTCTTCCTTTTGTGAACATTAGGAAGAGTATTGTATCACTCATTATGATCATCACCATACTTCTCACTTTTCATCACAAAATTTATCAGGGCTATAAATGTAGATTTTGTACTGTCATTGTCAGGTACAGTGGGGCTGGTTTTAAGAAAGTTTAATACTTTAGTTTGTATTCTTAGAACGCTCAAATTCAGGAGAACTGAGACTTTAAGAATGTGTTTTATCTGATGAAATATCTATGTCTAACCTAGGGTGAAATAAACTGTTCTCCAAAAGTTGCTCCTTCCTGCCAACCAGAAAAAGGAATGAAAGTGGCTAGTTCAGATGTACATATTTGTCTTGCAAACATTCACATTCAGCCAAAAGAGTAGTGGAGACTGTCTACATTTGAGAAAGTGATTTAGTTTTTGTATGGTCAAATGTCATTTGACTCACACAGGTATGTAAAATTGGTAGGCACTTCAACTTTGGAATGCTGTGGCTCTTGAGTTATTTTTTAACTAAAAAAAAAATAAAAAATAAATTCTAGCAGAAAGTCCAGGGATAAAGGTAGGAAACCCATGTCTTTCTTTGCCAAAACTAATAGTTAATTGTGAGAAAAGGAACCAGTTGCCTTTCTGCTCTGACTTATCCCTTCCTGACTACAATACAGTCCAGCTTCAATGTGGTGGTGAGAGAACTGTAAAACAGCAGCAAGCTTGAAACGAAGAATAAGAAGTACTTCTTCACCCAACACGTAGTTACATTGTCAAATTTATTACCATAAAAAGCTGTGAAGACCAAAATTATAACTGAGTCCAAACATAAAAAATTTAAAAAAAAATATTTAAAGGGGTTCAAGCAAAGCTTAGACACATTCACAGAAGAGAAGTTAATTAAAGGCTATTAGACACAGTGATGTGGACATTTTGTTAATGATGTGGACAAGTTGCAGTTGAGAAATCCCAGAGCTGTAGTTTGTTAAAAGTTGAGAGAACTATCAATTACACTTGCCTTTTTTTTTTTTTTTAACTTTATTTTTGCTCTGGGCGTTGTTATACTCAATTTATAAAGAGAGTGTTTCCCCTTAGAATATTGCCAAACTTGTAGCTTTCTCCAAATATGGGTGACATGTAAGTTAGAACCATGTAAATTAAAGTGTAATAAATGGAAAGAAAAAGAAAAAAATATCAAAATGAGCTCAGAGGTTCAAAAACTATCAGAGACTAGATGAAGAGCACTCTAATAGTTCAAATGCTATTGAAAGGCATTTAAAGGACAATGCAATCAGGCAGAATCAACACATGTTCACAAAGAAAAAGTCATAGAATCATAGAATATCATGACTGGGAAGAGACACACAAAGATTACCAAAGTCTGGCTACTGAAGTCCTACCTAGTTAATTTGATATCCTTCCATGATAAGGTCACCCACCTAGTGGAGGAAGGGAAGGCAGTGTATATAGTTCTTCTGGATTTTAGTAAGGTTTTTTTGCTACTGTTCTGCACAGTAGCCGTCTGAACAAGTTGTCCAGCTCTGAGATGGAGAGGTACATGTTATGTTGGGTGAAGAACTGTGTGAATGACAGGTCTCAAGGTGTTGTAGTAGATAGGGCTGAATCTAACTGGAGACCAGAAATGTTCCTTAGGGCTGAGTTCTAGTGCCAGTCCTGTTGAATATATTTATTAATTACATGCATGCATTTATTAGCAAGCTTGCTGGTGTTACAAAGTTGCAAAGCTGCCACCAGGAAGCCAAAAGGAAAAATTCCAGAAAAATTGATTTAGTGTTGGTGCTCCTACCTGCTGTTGACTGGGTTAGACTATGATCTTGTAATTGACTTCAATGTCAGAATTTAATTATAGAAGTTAATTCTTTCTGGATAACACCATCCTTGGAGAAATATACAAATACATCATCGACTGTTGATGATCACTTATGATGAATCACACTAATATATCATAAGCTCTGTCACACAGGTGGCTTGGCAGATTAATTTCATCAGAGTGATGACCTGTGATGATGATGTATTACTCAAAGGACAATTTTGATAAGAATGGGTCTTATATCATTCTACATTCAAATGTTATTTCGTTTCTCTAATGCTTACTTTCTATACCTTCAAATAATGTAACTGACTGGCCAAAGCAAGAGTGTTCATGGAAAATCTGGGCAAACATATAATACACTGGGATTAGACTATATAGTTGAGATGAAAAACGGTCTTAAACCACACCGAAGCTATATCTGTGAAAGCACTGAAATACAAAGTTTCTTTGTATTTCAAGTATTGTGTCATTGAAAAAAGTGTTAGTTGGAACTATGCAAAAATATTAAATAAAATTTGACTTTCAGTATCTCAAAAGCAAAACTCTGTAATATATGTTCAAAAAATTGCAATAAAATAGAATACTTGCCACTAAAATTTCCTTTCCATTCTGTAACGTGATTGCTTGAGGAAATTCCTGGAAAGCAGAGAAAACAACTTTCTTAAATATTTAACTCATGTTTCCTATATATCTTATGGAGGAATGGAATTTTAAAAATTGGACAAACATTATTTTATGTGTTCATTTTCTTCTAGCCTATTTTTCCATGCACTCATCCTTTGATCTTCATCAAGAGTGACTCATTAGCTTTAATCTCACCAGTAAAAATACATATTTTCCACACAGGTGTTAGTTTTTCTGAACTCCATTATCATGGTACAAAGCATCTGTGGTACCTCCACATCATAAGTGTTGTGTGCAGTTCTCACCACCCTTTCTTCAAAGAGAAAAAGAAAAAGGATGACCAAGGGAAGTCAGCTTTATGATAACTTCTGTATGAGGAGAATCTTAAGGGGCTTAACTCTTTATAAAGAAATAGACATCTAGAAAGGAAAGATTGTTAGAAAAGCAGAACCGATATAAAATTATATACTATTTTTTCCCCCAAAGGAGAGAAGACATAAAATTCTCAAGGACTGTGTTTAAGACAAAAATAAGGAATTACACTTTTCCTTACAACACAGTTGAGTCATATCCTTATACAATAAGATCACCCACCTAGAACTGGGCATTCTTAAATAGCACAATATTTCTAAGAGTTCAGTCTTTGCCTTACACTGACAGTTCTGGAATCAGGCACCAAGTGCCTGGGATCAAGTCTGACAGCAATTCTGTTTTGTTCCATTCATGAATACTAGGACACAAACTGTGAGGAATTGATCACAACTTTTGTCTCTTCTTTGTCATTAATCCTATATTATTTCATTAACATGATTTCTATGGTGCATTATGGTATGCTTGCTATAGTAACCATTTACAGTGCTTTCATAAACATCCAAGAACTGAATTAAGTGTTGTACGACCTATTGAAAAATATATTGAATAATTGCCTTTAGACTGAGAAATTAAGAGTATCATATGTGGGTTAATGGCTTCTCTGTAGCAAAAAGGCTTCTGTGAGGAATTTTTATTGTAGGTAAATAGGTATCAAGTTTGTTTGGTTTTTTTGTTTGTTTTAATTTTAATATTAAATACAGGTAAATTCAACAGAAATCATAGATTAACTGAAAAATTTTATTTTTTCTATAAGCTTCTTACAGAAGCAAATTATCCTACTGCAGTAAAAGAAAATCTGAGAAAAAATGACATCATGGGATTCCTTCATCTTTTGTTGGCTAAAGATTCAACTAGTCACTTCTCACACAAGAAACTGTCTCTCTGCTACTGCCAGTTCTCATGGTCTGACACAGAACATACTTTCTTCCACAGAGAAGGTCAGTCACTACTACAATTTCATGCTCAAATTATGACCTGAGTGACACAAATTCATTTGTCCTCATTGTTCCACTGTCTTTCCTGAAGTGTCTGTTTAGTACTAAAACATTTTGAGGTCCCTTCTCTCCTCTCAGCCTTCTCCCTTACTAAACTGAATATCTAGGCTGAGTTATGTGAGTTTATATGAGTTTATAAATGCATATATGAAAGAAACACCTCTTTGAAATGAAAGTGTAATTTACAGTCATTTTTTTCAAGGTGAATCAAACCTTATAAAAGAGAAATAGTGCAGAAATAGCTGCATAGTTGGGGGGCTAAAAAATTAACAATGTGGTTTTGCATTTAGGGTTTTTTTGGTGGGGTTATTTTCTTCTTTTTCCTCTTGTATTGTTATATAAAAGAATATGTTAGTGGATGAAATTTTCTGTATACAAATCATATTATCTTTCAGTAGTGGGTTATATAATCATTCTCTCAGTAGTGTTATTCCAATACTGCTTTAGATTAATTAATTCCAATATAAGGAAGAGAATCATGGCTCTATCTCAGAGAAAGCATTTATTTCCAAATATAATATCTGTGAGAGAATGAATTGGTGACCAAAACACATATGATATTTAACCATCCAAATTAGTCTTTCTTTAAAGTTTGAGTTCTTTGGTAATGTCAGTTTGAAACAGCTCATATATAATATATTGGTAATTTAAGAATCTTAATAGTTAATAATAGTTAGTGCTGGTGATGATAATAGTTAACACATAAAAGCTTGAATTCTGATCACTGATAGTAGAGATTAAAAGAATCTGACATTTTTAGCTTCAGGAAAATAAATAGAATTCACATCTGATGCATATAAGTGCACTGATAAAGAAGCTGTAGCAGTAGAAAGAAATACACATCACAGGACTCATCTCACCTATATCTTCTGAAGTTTAACCTAATTGAGTCTAATTAGTCTAACTGAATTATATGTTTCTTCTGCAACAAATGACAAGTATTCATTTCAGGAAGCCATTACTCCTGTCTTAATACAAGTAGTATGATCGATTCTTTGAAGACTGGAATATCTGTTAATATGAAAAGAACTCGGCTATCAGTCTAGACAAGCAAATTATTTTTTTTCTTTGCTAAAATTAAATAAAACAGATCACACTGTCTGGGTGGTAAAGTGTTGTACACTGTTGACAACTAATTGTAGGGACTTAAAGGCAGATGTCTGTATGGGAACTAAATGCCAAACGCTATACTGAAATCCTGACAATATAGGAAGTATAATTGAGTGAGAAGTTATCTTGCTAAACATAAATGTGTCTTTTTAGAGTGAACTTGATAGCTGTTCAGAATTCCAGAAGGTTCCTTGATCAGAGGTTTCCTTTCAAGCCTGAAAATGGGATGTTTGTATTAACTTTAGGTTAAATACAAAGATGTGTACATAGACATCTACATTAAGCTGTCTGCAATCTGAATTAAATCTTGCACGTGGGACCAATTCAGTTGCTGAAATAGAGAGATCTGCTGCCATTAGAGACATCACAAGATTTCCAAGCCCTCAATATCAGTCTGTCGTACGCAGAACATGACCTAAAGGAGGCCCTTGCCCTTTTGGAGCAACAGTGAGCATGATAGACTATTTAATCTCAAAAGAAAGAGAACAAATCATGAAAAGGATGACACTATTGTCATCTGTTTCTGATCTTTCAGTGTGAGATATCTTAGAGGCACAGGACCTGTTTTCATGAGGTCTAACTAAGGTGTGCTAACTTTGACTGTAAAATAAATTACAGACTGACATCTGAAAATTGTGAAACCAAAAAATTTTAATCCTGTATTCACCACCCACTTATTTAAATACATCTCTCTTTCTGACTGACTTTTTGCATTCTGAGTGAAACATATAAATACAAAATGAACTGCATGAAAATGAATTTAAATTCTTGCTGGAGATTTGATAGTCTAAAAAAGTAGAAAATTCTGATATTAAATTAAATGTCTCTCAGTCCTGAGAACAACTTTCCAAACATTTTAAACCAGAATGCTTTGGGAAGTTTATAGGTCAGGGAATGTCTTCCTTTCCGGAGATCAGTAACCAACTCTAGCATGTGACTTTAGCTAAACTAAATAAAATAAAATGCCACATTGCAGAGTAATCTGGAATCTGAAGGAGTGTTACCCATGAGATAAAACCACATGTGTTAAAAAACCTTAACATGTACTGTACATCTCTCAACGTTTCTCTTTTGTTATGGAACTGACATTTTTTTTTAATAAAAGCAAATTTAGTCCTTTGTCTCTTTAATCCTTTAATTTTGTAGATTTTATGTTTTTATCTCAGGATAAAAAGACTAGAAGAAGCTTTTGTTCTTGAAAACAAATTTCATTGAAACTCAGCAAAGATTTTTTAGGTGTCTCCTTTCCAACCTCTAGCATAATCTGAAAGATTTTCTGATGAAGTCTAATATCCTGTTGTCCACAGGAAGCAAAAAATGATTGAAAAACTATTTATAAAAGACTTACCACTACAGTATACCTCAAATTCAATAAAACACACAAAATAGCTGCTTGCTTTATCAGGAAGATCGAAATCTATTTAGAATGCTTTCTAAGATAGATGGTTCTCCTTGCAGAAACAATTGGGAGGTTACAGAAAAGAAAAAAGTCTGTGACTCTCAGTGAGTTTGATCAAGAAGGCTATCATTCACCACTGAAAAATAACATATCCTCTATGTAGTCCTTAGAGGTTACATTTTTCTTTAGAGTGACCACAGACTGTTCCATCCTCCCTTTGGATTTCCTCCCACTTAATCTCCAAAATATTCAGTTGTTTTCTGGTTATTTTATTTGGTTGGTTGGTTGGTTTGGTTTTGGTTGTTTTTTGGTTTTTAGGTTTTTTTTAAGAAGTGTTTCTGAATCATTGACACAATTAGAATGAAAGTAGGTGTTTTTTGCAGCTGTAAGAAAGGTCTAAAATACATTCCTGTGCTTTCACGTGGTTTGATCTGTGGTCCCAAAACAACAACTATTTTAAGCAATATGTAGAAATGGGAAGTTACACCTCTTATGCTGGGACATTGCGAAGGAGGCACCTCTTTACAAGTATCTAGAAACATAAAATCACAGAATCATTTAAGTGTGAGAATTAGACCTTAAGATCGAGTCCAACCGCTTACTTAGCACTGCCAAGTTCAAATCTAATAAGAAGCAGTTTGATCTGAGCATGTTAACACGTCACAGTGGTATATTAGCATCATAACCTAGCAATGCACAGACCCTTTTGTCTTTTAGAATACTAAAAGGAGTGTCTTCTGTGGTAGGAGGTTATCAGCAGAGTCCTACCAAATTTCAGACATCTGGAGTGCAGAAACATGTATCTGAACAATGGGTCTAGAATTCATTTAAAGACAAAGGCATTTGCTTTGCAGAGTAAATTACATCCCAACATACTCTTAAAAACTGATTAAATAAAACAAAGTTGTCCCCTTTATTCAGTTGAATGTGTAGCTTCATACTAACATACCTGTGTCTTAGTGTGCACCCAGTACTTTCCCTTCCCTTGCAAGCTTCAGGGTTTGATTTCGTTTTGTTTTGCTTTTTTTTTTTTCTTTTTATGGAAGTTTTTCAATCTATGACCAACTCTGAAGATAGTATTCACATCTCGGTGTTCTTCCAATTACAGATTATAGTTCTGAATAGACTTCTGTCCTAATTAAATGGTGGGAATATAAATCCTTGAGTAACATCCTACAATAGAAGACTCCACGGACTTAAAGTGATTAACATTTTAATTAAATCTTAATGAGAAAGATTGTGTCATTTTTGCATGTAAACTCTTTAAGTCACTTGAAACAAATAATGCTTTTACATATAGATGCTTTTTCTTTGAATAGGGCCAATTATTTAGTATAGCCTAACACAAAATATTCGTCATTTGGACAATCCTGCTTATTCTGGAGCTAGGCTCTGTGGGTTCCTACTGTAGCTGTGACAATGTTGACTCTTTTTTTCTAATATTGATTAAAAAAATGATTAAGGATATTTTCAGCAAAGGGAAATGGAAAAAAAAATAGACATTAGATTCCTCATAAATCAAGACTAATCATGCAATACATTTGAATTAAAAACACAACAAATTTTCTAAGCTTTAAGCTTCACTGGGCAGCATGGGGGTACATGGGTTCTTAAGGGATTTTCTGTTTGTTTATTTCTTTCTTTTTGAATTAATTGAGTATGGGGGAGTGTGCATCTGAATATATTTCTAATGTGATTGCATTTTTTTTCTAAATGCTTCCTAAATTGATCAATGGAAATTCCAAAGATTTATATGTTAATTTTCCTGACTATTTTTAATGGCAAAACATTATTCAGAGAGAGTTAGAAGGACAAAGTGTTACTGAAATGACTGTGATCTTATATTTTTGAAGATTCCAGACACTTAGCTGTTGTAGCTGCTATGACTGCATCAGTAATGCACGCAGGAATAATTGTTATCTGTCAAGAACACAATGTATTTCTAATCATATTCCATCAATGACATGTGTTTTACATTGTTAAATCATTTTGGCTGAAAAACAGAGGCTGAGAATGGAAAATAAAAAGCTTGTTCTTTCAGTTTCTTTGCATTATTCATAAATGCCGTACTTTGTCAGCACTTAGAGTGTAATCAAAACATAAATGTTGTACGAATATTTTGTGTTCAAACTGCACGTAGGATGTTCCTAAGTTACACAATACATTGCATTGTCTTCTTTATAGTTGGTATAAAATTTTAACTATGTGTGTCATAAGTTCTGTAAAAGCAGAGCTGTCTACTGTTTCCTTTTTGTTCACTGTTTCAAAAGGATGAGTTGAAATTAAAGGCAAAAATCACAAATACCCCTCAAAAAATCAACAAGCTGTTTTTTTTCCTTTACCATTGTATCTCATTCGCACTCATGCTGTTGCTTGGTATAACTTGATATAATTTTCAAACTAACTTTCTTAAACACTGTTTTGAGTGTTTCAGAGATAAATAACATTATGAATAAATAAAAAACCACCATGACAGTTGTTTTTTTGTGCAGTGAAGAAAAGGATTATGAAATGTGACTTCTGTATTCTAACAGCTTGGAATCTCTGACTATGTACTGAAAGCTGAAGAAAAAAGAAGTCTAAATTCTTGAGAAACTGTGAAGTAGCAAAGGTAAAACAAAGTATAACATACTGTAATTGTACAAAAGAAAAAGATGAAAAAGGGGAATGCAATAATTTACGATTGAAAACATGGGAAGCTAAGTTAAAAGTATTTTTATTGCCCTCTTTGATAGACAAATTGCAGAAAATTTCTCTTCCTATTATACTAGGTGTCTTTTTTGTTACCTGCCAAATTTTAAGCAGTAACATGCAATTAAGACCTTGTTTTCAGTATTTTCTTTAATTTTATATGGGGACAGTTTAGTACAATAACTGATAACTAGAAAATTTAGAAACACCTCAGTTTTACTGAAGGTGTATTGGAACATTGTTCCTTGAGAGAAATTTTACAATAGGCATAAATTCAACAGAATGCAGAAATTTTGCTAAATATTTTACATCTTTGGGTTATGAGAATTAATTGGATTTTTGGGGTTTTTTTGATGATTTTTTTCTTCTGGAGTAAATATCATGTTATTCTGTACCTTTCAAAAAAAAAAAAAAGAAAGAAAACAAAAAAACCTCAACAAACTACAAACTGAATCAGTTTTAGTTGTGATGCTTCATAACTTGTGATATCCACAGTTCAAAATATTTTCAAATGTCAATTAAATGTACCTTTTTTGTTTTCTTTCCTTCTACACATACAAGCATTTTGGCAAAATATCTGATTATTAGCTTTTAGTGAGAAACATATTTTAGTGTACAGGACAGTTACTCAAATTTAAATGTGTTCCACATTCCAAGAAACAGGAATACCCTACAATCCAATATTCAAAGTGTAAGGTAACATCTCTTCAAAATCACAATCTTTTCATAGTAATCAGACAAAAAAGTATATGTGTTTGAAATTAATGCTTTGTTTTGTTAGTAATTTTTTAATGTAGTATCAATTTTTTCTTATTATTTTAGCACATAGCTGAAAAAATACTGCACAAACACAAAAATAGATGTTATTTCATTGTTTTATGGGTTCATTGTAAAAATCCAAGACAAACTTTATCACTTGCTTTCATAAAAAAAGGTTAATTTGAGGGACTGTATTAATACTGTGATATTAGCTCCGTTGCTTAGAACATTAATAACACCAAGGTTGCGAGTTTTGATCCTTGTGTGGGCCATTCACTTAAGAGCTGGACTCAATGATCCGTGTGGGCCCTTTTCAACAGAGAATATCCTGTGAAGTTAATGTGATATCATCAAACTAGTACCCTAACTGTTGTCAAAACTTATTAAAGCAGATAAGAAAAATTATGAGTCATTTTTTTCAGAAGTATTTTGGAAGCATCTCTCGGATGTGAGAGATGGTTTCTTAAAAAATTTAGTAGTAGGCAACCGATACAGATCAGGTGAAGACTGGAATCAAGGTAATAACTATGAATAAGATCAAGTACAGAGGGTAAGCCAAGAGAATGAGAGCCTAAGCACTTTATTTAGACATGAGTTTCAAAGGTTTGAGTGAAAGTCAGGATATAGACTATTTTGGTTAAAGTAAGTTTTGTTTTCTGGTCCCTTTTCCATCACTATTTCAGAAAGGAAGCAGAACTCTTAATTTTGTTTGGATCCATGCTTTTCTTGCTGGTAGGGTGTAGAGAGACACACGGGCTGCCACAGCTGCTCAGTTCTGGGAGCCTCACTACTGAGAACTCTCAGACCAGTGCTGAGAAAGTGGCCACTGTGGTCCTGCCTCTCTGGGGTTGCAATTGTTACTGAAACCAGCTAAAGGGCAACTGCTGCTGGGCTCATGGTGGGTCAAAGCCTTTCCATCAGAACCACTGTGGCAGAGCACAGCCAGCAGAGGCATGGCCACGGCTGCCGCAGCTGGAGAGAAAACAGAAATAAGACTAACTCTGTGGCAGCCACCACCTCATAAATCCCGCTCCATGAAATCTCTTCTTGGAGTCCCAGTGGAGGGAAGCTGCCTGGAGCTGTCTGCTATTCCAGTCTTTTTCCTCCACCATTTGCCATTTCTGCAGTCCCTGCCACCATCCAGCTGAACAGGACCTAATCCTAGCTGGCTGACATGAACTGAACAGTTTATCAGTATAATTTTCATGGACAGTTTTTCCTAGGTTTTGCTAGTGTCCCTGGAATTTTGGTGGGAGGGTGGGGGGAAGCTAGAGATGATCTCTGTCTGTTGGTTTGAACTATTCTGTTCATATTGTTATTGTTGCTGCTATATTTCTTCTGAGTAAACTGTTTTTCTGTTTTGTTTTGTTTTTCTTATATTCCCCTGCATTTCTTTCTCTCTGTATTGATGAGAAGGGAGAGGGTTTAATGTTGGAGTCTCCACCCCAACATTTGTCTTAAAGCAAGACAACTATGAATGAAGTGTTTGCATGGCTTTCTGATTTGCTGTGAAAGAGACAGAAAAAACTATGTTCTACTAGTCAAGAATTAGTACAATATTCTGCTGTTTTTAGAAAAATGTTGCCTAAGAAACATAAGGCAATCTAGAATTGAGACTTCTTACTTTCACAGAATTACAGAATCATAGAAAGGTTTGGGTTGGAAGGGGCTTTTGAAGATCATCTAGGTGGACTTTTGGTTTAAAACCATTGCCCCTTTTCCTGTCAGCATAGACCTTTGTAGAAAGTCTCCATCTTCCTTAAAGGCCCCCTTTATTGAAAGGGTCCCCAGTGCCTTATCATTGTCAGGCAACTACCTTTCCTTCCTAGATGAGGTGATTTTTTGTGGTCCACTTTTGGTCTTGCACTAACAGGTCCATGTCTTTGCTCTGCTGGGAACCCCAGAGCTGCATGCAGTATTGCCTCTGGGGTCCTAAGAGAACAGAGTAGAGGGAGAGAATCACCTTCACCAACTTGCTGGCAATGCTTCTGTCTTTGAAACTCAGAATACAACTGTCTTTCTTGGCTGCAAGGCCATCTTGTATGTAATTTTTTATGCAAGAGTATCCCAAAAATTCTTCTCCACAGGATGCCTGTCAATCTGTTCACACTCCAGCCTCCATGGGTACTGCAGACTTAGCCAAACCAGATGCAGGACCTTGCACTCATCGTTCTTGAACTTAATAGTGTTCTTACGGGTCCACTCCTCAAGACTGTCACAAACCTTCTGGATGGCATCCCATTCCTCTAGCAAATCAACTGCACCACTCAAGTTGGTGTCATCTCCAAACTTGTGAGTGCACTCAATGCTGCTGTCTATGTCATTGATGAAGATATTAAATTGTATTGATCCTCATATGGACCTTGAAGGACACCGTTCTCTACTGCTTTCCACTTGAACACCGAACAATTCTCTATAGTTCATTGGACTCGGCCATCCAGTCAGTTTCTTATCCATCTAACTGTCCATTTGGCAAACCCATTTCTTTCCAATGTAGCAGCAAGAATATTGTGGGGGACTGTATCAAAGGCTTTACAGAAGTCTAGGTAGATAACAATCCATAGATCTGTTCTTGGCCACTGATATGATAATTCAGTCATAGAATTATGAATTGTGCTTATTCAGACATAATTTTTCCTTGGTGAAACCATGTTGACTGTTCCTAATCACCTTTCATGTCTTCCATGTTTTGACATGTGTTCCAGTGACATTTGCTCTGTTATGGAGGTGAGATTAGTGCTAAAAGGCTGAAAGCCTTACCTCAGGTAAGTACTGGGGTAGTTTGTGAAAGTGCTCCAACCACTATAATAACAAAAGTGTATTTGATATCATCACTGATGCGTTGTAAAGAAAAGAAGCCAGCTCTACTTCATCAGGTGCCTGTCTTCAGAGAAAGACTAGACAGCCTGTCTCCCAAGAAGTGCCTAACTTCCAGCATTGCTCTGCTTAGCCAGTGAAGAATGACAGTCATCTAAGATAGTAGCTCCAACTAATAAGAAATTGTCATTGATTTTCCAAGATCTGATATTAGGAGACTTCAATCATTGCACTAAGGCTAGATGCCCAATGTCTGTGCTTAATTGAGGTCTCTAGATTGTGAATTTCTGTCAAATACAATCAATATACCTAACTGAGTTACTTTTCAATACCACAAAATGAGCTTCACAATGCCCTCTACATACTGCTGAAATGTCCTAGAGATTCATAAACATCTGGGAAATATGACACAGGAACTATGGAAAAGACGTACCTCTCTAGGATAGCACATGGAAATCAGGTAAGATATTCGAGGCATTTCAATTATTATTAGAAACATATGTCTCTATAACTGAATTAAGTGCTATTTCTGTTAAAATCTTTTGCCATTCTATAGCTATGTTGAGGATATGTACTTTATTATTTTTTTTTTTTTTTAAATTTTTCTGTCTTTCATTGCTTGACCAGATATGTTAGTGGCTGAACGTCCACAGAGTTGACTACAGTATTGTGGGAGATATTGTATCTTTGTAACCTTTCTACATGTCTTCTCTTCATTAGGAATGTAGCAGTACAACTTTCTTGGCACCACTCCTAGAAGTAGGAGTCAAACTGTGCTTCTGCCGTGTCTGTATGCACTGTGTGATACATACCGATGTATATATTTAAAAACTTTCATATATATGTACTGAAGCTGGCCAAAATCTGTGATTTTCAGAAAACAAATATCAGCAAATCTTGTTGTTGTTGTTTGCTTGTTTGTTTGTTTTGGTTTTTATTTTGTTTTGGTTTTGGTGGGGTTTGTTTGTTACAAATTTTGAAAACTGTTTGAAAAATCCTACCTGGGGTATGAGTACTCAGGCTGTCTTGGTTCAAGGGGAGAACTAAGATATCTATGTTGGCCAAGAAAAAAAAAAATCCCTCTCCTTTAAATTTAGAAAACAGAACTTGAATTAGGAAAATATATATATATATATATATGAAAGGATAACAGTTCTTAACCACAATACATATATATATATATCTATATATACATAATCTATATATCTCTATATATATCTATATCAAGAAAGAACCAAACAACAACAGTTTGTAATAAACCTTCCACCCCCAAACAATAAGACAAACAGTTAAAATGTCTTTTGGCTGTGCCCAGAAAGGGGGAAAAATGCAATTATATCTACGGACAGCAGGTGGCGATGTTGCACCCCAACTGCTGGCTGCTCGCTCTCTCTCAGGGGTTGCAGTTATATTTACGGACAGCAGGTGGTGATGTTGCGCCCGGCCAGCTGGCCTCTCTCTCAGGAGAATGGTAGGAGCAGATGCCGGGTGAGCTCCTGTGGGGTCGGTGAGAAAAAAAAAAAAGGCAGCAGAAATGCAGCCTCTGCAGAAGAAGCAGGTGTGTTCTTCTTTTCCCGCAGTAGTCTGTGGTGTCCACGGGTGATTGGCGAAGCCAGAGAGCAAAAGACACAATCCTGGGTCCTCAGTAGTGCCGGACCTGGTGTGTGTCCCCCCGTCCTCTGTCCTCTGCACTGAGCTGGTGAACTACTA
>JAWWEW010000001.1:64123220-64177192 GCA_035583185.1 Anabacerthia variegaticeps
CCGAAACCTTCGAACTCCCAATAAAGGTATTGTCTATCTTTCTCCATTAACGTTGTGCTGAGTGTCTATTTTCCAGGATTTTAGGCATCAATACTATGATGTTATTGCAAAATAAGTATTAAATTCAGTCTCATAAAAATTTATGCACATGAAAAGTATTATATGCTCTAAATTTGTTTCTGATTTGAAGGAAACTTGTCAAAATATTCTAAAATTTCAGGTTGCAAAAACAGTGCTTAGCATTTCTTCAGATCTCACATAGATTTAGGCACAACATTCATATTGTGAAAATTTCAAATTATGCGTATCACTAACTCCTACTACAATTTCATCTAAGATTAAAAGGAAGAACCCCATAAAATTCTTATTCAACAAGAGCAGTTATTTTACTAAATCCAGTTAGCCATTGATGGTTACATGTTTTTCATTCATGTACAGTACTGAAACTGATCATTATTTACAAATGTTCTCTAGAGAGGATGATGTTCTAAAAATACATAAAGGAATTTAAGATGCTTCTGATATATAATCTGTGACTGTTTGGGCAGATAATATTTGTAGTTTTCCAGTTTCCACTACCTGATTCAGATTATTCCTCTATCAAAATCTCCATGCTACTAAATGTCCTAACTTCTCTTCTCTGATTCTTAGGTATGACACCTACTTTATGTGCATTCTGGCCATCTTGGTCCTATAACGAGTGCTTGAATTTTTCCACATTTTCAGCATTATTTAGTTGCTATTGGTTACTATATCTGACCTCCATTTGCTGGTCCAGAATGTGCAGCTTTCCTACAGCCTGTGTGTCAGTGTCATGGATGCCTTGGATGCTCAGAAAATTTCATATGGCAGTAGATGAATATATTTGAGCAGCTAAATATATCCTCTGGAAAATAAGATTATCCTAGCAATTTAGACACAAATTTTAGAATGACACTTGCTCATTCATGCTCATATTAGCTCAGAAACTGTATATTCTTATTTCTATTTATTGACTACAATGGGAGATTAGGGTGACTACCTGAGATTTAGACCTCTAACTTCATGTAGTTAAGATGTCATGTATTAATTTTATTTCCACATTCAAAATGAACTCTTAACTAATTTAGCTACTCTAAAATTGCACTCAAAATAGACACTCAAATATACCAGGATATTCTGAAAGCAAGAACACTATTCCCAAGATGACATAGCTATTAACCCAAATTTGTCACACTGCTCTAATTGTTTATAAGGCTTTACACTTTTAAAATGTTTTGTGTTCTTCAGTATTGTGAGAAAAACCTGTAGGGAAAAGAAAAAAAAAAAAAAACAAACCAAAAAACCAAAACAAATAAACAAACCTCCCAAAAATGAAGATGGAAATGTTCCAGGGAGAGCTGTCATGGTATAGAATAACTAATAATCCCAAGATCTTTTTGACCCTTCCCAGAGTTTTCTTTGTTGGGTCAACATAAAAGTTATTTATGGTGGTATCACATCATATATTTTGGCTAGGAGCTATGTGGAGATGTGTGACACAATGTAATCTGATTCTTGAAGCCTCTGATGAAACAGAGAATATCTGACAATATCCACCTAAGGGTGTTAAGAGAGATGGCCGATGTCATTGCAAGGCTGCTCTCTGAGAAGTCATGGAGACATCCCAGAAGATTAGAAGAAGGCTAATGTCACCTCCATCTGCAAGAAGGGTTTATAAGAGGATCCAGGAAATTATAAGGTATATCACTCTTTCTTCAGTCCCTAGGAAAGCTATGGTATGAAAACTCCCAGGAACTATCACAAGGCAGGTGAAGCACATGACTAGTGAAAGTCAGCATGGACTTGCTGATGGAAAATTGTGCTTGACAAACCAGATCATCTTCTATGACAAAATAATCTGCCTGGTTGATGGGGGGTGAGAAATGGACATTGTCTACCGGTATTTCTTCAAGGTTTTTAGTAGGTTTTCCCACATCTTTCTCCTGGAGAAACAAATGTGTTACAGTTTACGAGTGTGTGGTGGATGAGGAACTGGCTGACAGGCTGTACCCAGAGGGTGGTGGTGAATAGCTCCCTTTCAAACTGGCAAACTCTCACAAGTGGGGCCCTCCAGAGATCAATATTGGGCCCAATACCATTTAACGTCTTTGTAAATGATCTGGATGGTGGGATCAAATGTCTAAGGGAGGTACTTTAAAACCATTCTCTTCATGATGCAGAAGACAAATCTTTAAACTTCACTGTGTCATACCATAGGAGGAGAGAGAAAGGTGGATGGAACTAAGTTTTTTTGTATTAGTTTTATAACAGAAAAGTGGAACTTAGATATCTGGAGCTTTTTTCTTGATCCAAGAGCTGTACTGTGCTATTGACTCCAGCTGATCACTTTCAATGTTTAGCTTCCCCCACACACCCCATATATAGAAGCTATGAATGCCTACTTCAGCGAATTTGTTTCAACCTTTGCATATCTTTCATTTCTTGCAGTCTTTTATGGCCATGGACAGCCTATACCCCATTAGTTTAACTGATTTTAACTCTTCTGGCAGCAGTGGCTTGTCTGGATTCAAGATGATGCAGGATTACAACCACTTTCACTTTTTTGAGATAAGCTTTGTTTTCATTAAGATTCTACTAGATAAAGTAATGTAGCTCTGGCTTCTCTTTATGCATGTAATTGATTAGATATTGTGGCTTTTCTTGAAAGGGACCATATAAGAAAGATGAAGGGAGACTTTTTATAAGGACTCATAGTGATCAGATGAGGGGCAATGGTTTTATACTGAAAGAGGGTAGACTTAAATTAGATATAAGGAAGAAATTCTTTATGGGGAGGGCAGTGAGACTCTTGAACAGGTTGCCAGAGAAGTTGTGGATTCCCTATTCTTCGAGCTATTTAAGGCCACTTCGGATAGGTCTTTGAGCAACCTGGTCTAGTGGAAGGTGTCTTTGCTCATGGCAGGTTGGCTGGAACTAGATGGTCTTTAGAAGTCCATTCTAACACAAACCCTTCCAAGATTCTGTGATTCTGTAATTCTATGTTGTAAATATCTGCTATTTTAAACATTTAAGAAAGCAATGTCACTGAGAAGTGAGATTGTCTCATCTAGGTTTTAATTTGTGTGTGTTATTGTGTCTGGAAGCATATATGTTAAAACACAGTTTGATGGACTCAGTAATGAAGTCCTAGCAATATGTTGGTCATTTGGATCAAGATTTTAGTTTATATTTTAATGTTCTTTTAAGGTAACCAGCTTCAATAACTGTATATAGATGAGCAGAACAAGTTGTCCAGTGATATTTTAAGCCACAAGATCTAAGTCCTGTTCTCATTGTGGAAGGCAAATAGTGGGGAATTTCTCTGAACATAAGGGATTGAATGAACTACATGGAACTCTGCCTAGGGGCATGAGTTGAGCCAGCTGAGAACTTGTGAGTAAGGATTAGAGGGCAGTCTAACGCTGTTATGGGTGTGTGCTACGTATGATCTGACAATGATGATGAGGTAGATGAGGCTTTCTTCAGATGACCAGAAGAATATTTGCTTGAGGAACAACCCAAAAGGACACTGATGACAACTGCCTGGCACAGGTGGTCAACAAGTTGATATGGGGAGATGTTCTGTTAGGCCTCATATTTACTAACTAGAGATGAGAAGGAGAAGCAGCCTTGGCTGTAGTTACCATGAGATTCTGTTCATAATCCCAAGAGGAGAGAGCAATATCTCAGTCCTGAATGTCATAAAAGCAGACTTTGGCCTGTTCGTTTGTCTGTTTGGAATAATCCCAAGGAATATGGTAATGAAAAAATGAGGGGTAGAGAACAGTTGGTTGCTTTTCATTCAAAACAATCCATCTTGATGAGAATCAACTCAAGCAAAGACAGAAGGAAGTATAGATGGGCGAACAAGGACTAAGTTTAAACATAAAAAGGAAGCATAAAAGAAATAAATTCAGGAACAGATGGCCAGGCAGAAAAATAGAGACACTCTCTGAGCATGCAGGAATGCTGCTGAAACAGAAAGCATTTTTTTTTTTTTTCTGTAAGGGTATTCAAATACGGGAAGAGGTTGATCAGAATGGTTCTGGAGTCTCCATTCGTGGAAATATTCAAAACCTAACTGGGCATGGCCTTGGGCAAACCTCTTTAGCTGACCTTGTTAGATCAACAATGACTTACCGTCTTAATCATTATGTGATTCTGTGACTCTATTATTGCATATGTATTTAGCTTTTCTTGACCCAGGTGGAGTTAGACTGTTCATGCAGAAAAACTGAAAAATGCAGGCAGAAAGCCACAACCCTCGTTTTATAGTAATTTTTAACCATAGAGTGTTATATTTTCCACTCTTGTCTAGAAATATATATAAATATATAGAATATGTGAATATGAGCTATCAGATTTCCTTCTGGAAAACACAGAATAAGGTCAGCAGAACTGCCAAGGTTTGGTAAGTAGCTGAGCTATTAGCAATGACAAATTGCCAACCATATTGCATGTTATTGGAGATGGGACACCCTGTAGTAAATTCCTGCTTCACCACATGCAAAATGGAAATGATATAATTGTATTGTTCTCTCTTGTATTGAAAACACCATCTACTCATCTTCAGCCAAATTTCACCCACCATGTAACACTTTTAACAAACTCCCCCCTCTTTTTTAACTCCTGATTCTGAAGTTCTCACAGTTTCAAAGTGTGTTGCCACTTTTAGAAATCTGTTACTGAGATCCTTGGGCAAAATTGTAAATTTCCAGTTCAACTGTGATTCTAAATTCAGGCTGCTAAAGCAAATTCGTTAAAGCCATACACAGAAATGTGAATGTCTGGACAAAACACAAAAGGCCAAATGCAATGAGAAAGGGTTTCACTTTGGTCTGCTTTCCAAAACTGGCCAAAGGCACATCTTTCGGCATTGTATGCTTCAAATAGAGGGATTACAACTCTGAAAACCAAGGTGTGCTCTCAGTGGTCTAAGTGTAAATGGTACTTATAAAGGGGGAGGTATGTTGGTAGTTTAGATATCATTTTCTACAGATTTGGCATGTGTAGAAGACATATCCTCTTATAAAAATGTCAAAGAAACTATGGAGTTTGACGGCATGTCTCAAGTCTTGGGTACCCTTTTGAACTCGAACAGTGCTAAATTCTTGTCTGGTTGTTATATAAAATGTCTTTGTTCTGGATACCTGTTTGTCACTTTATTTAGTACTACTGTACTCATTTACTTTAGCTAAGAGTCTGTGGGGAATGAGCATATATATATATATACTTTCCTATTATATACAACTTTTTTTTTTTTCCTACATCTATAAGAATAACCATTTTATAGTATGCAACAAAAATCATGCTATCCCTATTTTTATATCATACACCCATGACACTGAACAAATGTATTGATTTCTTCAGAGACTTCTGTAATTTTTAGTTTATCCTCTTCCATATTGAATTCTGTTTCTGGTCAATTTATGAATAAAAATAAACATGTTGAAATACTAAAATAATGCAAATTGCATTATTAGCAAAGTTATTCCAGATAACTGAGAGACTAAACTGGTCTAGGGGATATGTGTGTGTATATATATATATATATATATATGGTATATACTCTCCAAAACTAGTGATAATGTATATTTTACAAAAATACTTCTGTAAATAGATGTAACTGACAATAGAAGGGAATTAAATGAAAATTGATTAAAATATATAAATGAGATCAGATTCCGGGGTTCCAGTTTTAACTTCTTTCCCCACCTCCATCTTGTGAGTTTTGTGGTTTTAATGTATATGCTGTATATATACAAATGTATACAACTATGGGGATAATAAAAGTAACATCAGCCTTGAAATGTTGTCTTCATACAATTTATTTTGTAGCTGGTTTTGGATTTTTAATAGAACCATCCCATAATTGTTAAAGCTCTATAACACCTTCTTTCAAGTTCAAAATCTAAATACGGATTGTATTTTGGAAATGGAATTGCAGACTGAAGAGGCATTTCATTTATAAAACTGCTGACAGAAATGTAACTGTGTCAGTCTGGCTGTAAACATTTATTATATTACAATAATACTTCTATTAACCTGAAAATGGTCAGAACTGATTTTTTTTTCTCATGTAGTGGTAGAGCTCTCTGTCTTTTTTTTTTCTCTTGAATTTGTTTTTATTGGGTCATATTTATTATGTTAGATTATATTTCTTGAGAAAAAAATGAGTAACTATCATAGATGTTATAAGTGGTATTAGATTAGTAAATTTTTTTTTTTTTAAAAAAAGGGCAGCTTAGTAATAAATATATTGACATACTCCATTTAGCTGCAGATGTTAATTTATATGGATGTCATAAGAGTTTGTTTAGGTGGACATCCCAATAATATTGGGGATGCAGACAGAAAACAGTGACAAGAAAGAAAGAAAGGGATAGGAGAGGCTACAGACTGGACACTGATGTTCCTGAGTTTCAAAAGCTGAAGGCTCTGCCTCTGTCACTGGTCATTACTGACAGCTAGGGAAATTGGATGTACTTTTAGGACCTCCCCACTGGTTGAGGTTGCATGGTCCAGGAACTCTCTTGACTTCTAGCTCTTTAAGAAACCAGGTTCACCGTGTTTCTTCAAGGCCTGACTTGACAATGGCTGTCCTATTTCATTGCACCATACAGTAGATAACTGTGAAACTGTGAACCAAAAGACATAAGGATGTTCAATTGTAAGTAAAGGAGGAAGTGATGAATAACAGTACTCAGAGACTTATATCTGGTAGAAAAGGGATAATAGAAACAATGTCAAAAATCTCCAATTATTAATCAAAGGGCCATTGCCAAACTGCAGGCACAGCTTTGGAGTGGGCCAGCCTGTTTTTTGCAACAAATAAGAGAAGGAAAACTGGAATAATATGAGGATTTGGGATACTTGAAGGGAGCCTGTTGAACTGCGTAGAGTTTATGAATGAACATTTAGGGGAAGGAGGCTGGGGAGGGTTAAAGGAGAATGAGACAGAAGGCGCCACTCTTCTGTAACCCCATGCTGGTCAGTACTCTTATCTGACTGAGTCCAGTGACTGGTCACCACAGTCTGTCCTGCCTTCTTATGGAATCCTCTCTAATCTCACCATTCCATGTGTGTCAGTGCTGCAAGAACTCAATACCAGCTACAGGGCACACTGGTATGAGAGAGTGGGTGCCAGTTGCTGGGTTCAGACCAGGGGTGTGAACACCTCTGGCCTGTGACCTGAAATACAGGAGTCAATGGGGTCTTTAACCTCCAGCCACTGGGGTAATAGCAGTGTGTGTCCACTCCAAAAAAAAATCCTCAGCTGCTAGGAGGGAACTGAGGTGATTGAGAGGCTCAGTGCTGGATCTGGACCACAGGTCACAGCTTGTGGGCTGGGTGTGTGTCTGTGCTTTCCCCAAACCTGCTGCATGTGTGCAGCAGGACCAAATGGTGAGTTGGGGAATTGTGGTGTGAGTAAGGTGGGCTGGGATCTGTGCATGGGTGCCTGGTAGGCAGAGGGGTTGTGCCAGTGCTCAGGGAACCTGTGAACATGTATATGAACCCAGGGAGTGGTGTGTGTGCTGCACCAGTGCCCTTCTGCCTCTGCCAGCCCAAGAGGAGAAGGGGAGGTGTCTGTTTGTGCCTATGTCTGGTGTGATTTCTGCATGTGGGGGCTGCTGGGGACATAGCCTTGTATGAGGTCGTCTGTGTAGCCACAGCTGTGGCCATGTGCATGTCCTGTGCGCATGTGTCTGGGATACACGCTCACTCTATTTCAGTCCATTTGGCCCTACTTTTGTGTAGCTCAGCCACCTCCAAGTACAGCACATGGAGTTGTGTGAATCCTATGTATCAGCACATTTCTCATTTCTGTCTTCTGGGAACTGGGAAATACATAACTGAAATTCAATTTCTGGAACTGTACTGCTAAACTGCAGGTACTACAGCACTGGGCTTGACTGCTTTACTTTTTGAATACACTGATACATGTCTAAAGTACAAATTTTTAGAGGGTCATCACAAAAGGTTGTGTTTATCAGAAGGTGAAAACAGGTCACCAAACTTCTTTTTGTTCCTTACTCATATCTAGAATATCTAGACCCACCAGAGTACCTACCCTGCAAGAACTTGAGCATTACTTACAGTGGCCAGCTGCCACCCTAAAATGACCTGGTGTCCTAAAGAGTGAGAGCTGTCAGCAACCTGGAAATGTCTTCGATGCCCTGCACCTTTATTAAGGATGAGATGTTTATGAACAACCAAATGAAGTGACTCTCTTGCACTGTGCCATTTCAGTTTGCAGAAACCTAAATATAGATGAGTGCTGACCAAACATTGTGGTGTAATAACTTGTTAGTCCATATATAATATGGACTAATAAACTAATATCGTATGATATGTCTGTAATGGCTGCTCTGCCTAGACACTAGCCACCAGTTCAGTACAACAAAGGTCTGCCAAAGATACTGCACCACATCTCACAGCCCTGAGTAGCCACCTACCTCACAGAAACTAGGATGTCGAAGAGGGCAGCAAAGCTAATTTTTGGCCAATTGCATTGAGCCATACCTGTGAGGTAGGTGAGGATAGCTGTACAGACTCCACTGACTAGAATTTCTTGTGTAGGAATCTTGGATTCTGGTCTTGTACGTATGTCCTATGTAGACATGAGTGTAGTTATTTGGTGTTAAGTATATACAATCTACAACCTTTGTGAAGATTTTCAAAGTATCAATATGCTGAAAGCTTCCAGGACTGTTGCTTGAATACCTCTGAAAACTTCATTTGCCATGTAAATACACTTAAATAAAGATGGATTAAGACTATAATAGAAAACAACCCTGAATGAAAAATAAAGTTGACCGCCCCATTTTTGCTTTTTTTTTCTTTTTAATTTTGTTTTTTTTATATTTATTGTAATTTTAACAAACGGTTAGAGAAACAATCCCTAAATTAAAAAAAAAAAATAAAATTCACAAAAATCCCCAACCAAACAAACAAAACTGAAAACAAAACTGGAAAGTTCATTGTCTGCAACTGTAGTTGAGAGCTTGTTAAGAATATTTCATTTTTTTTTTCTGAGCTGTATCATGTTTCACTTGTTTGCTTTGCTTATCACAAGTAAAGCATTGGGAGTGGCATATGGCATAAAAATATGTTCAAACACAACAAATATGATAATGAATATTCTGTCTGGAGGAACTATTGAAGAAAGAGTCTTCTGTGGATTAAAACCTTTGTTTGAGTTGAATTCTGGTGCCACCAGCTTTATTAATTTTCATTTTATAATATTTGTATTGACTACAAAATAATACTGTAGACAATAGTACTTAACAGTGCCTTAAATTAACTGGGTGTTTTTTGTAAAAAGAATTTAAAACATATAAATTCTAATTATTTCAAGCTAAATTATTATTATATATTTATTAGGTATTTATGTCTTATTTCCCTTTTGGTTCTTAGAACTGCTGCTGTCTGGCAGTACTGTTGTCCTTTTTTTGTGTTCTTTTTACTTGTTCACTTTTTCTTCTCCTTTTCCTTCCCTCCTTCTTCTCCTTCTCTTTCTCATTCCCTTTCTCATTCTTCTTTCTCCTATTAATATTCCATTATTGTTTTCATTTCCACTTTGTTGTTTTATTTTTTCCTCCCTCCCTCCCTCCCTCCCTTCCTTCCTAATCTGGGCCAGATAGAGTACTTACTCATATAAACTTTTAAGAGTGTCATTTCATTGAGTGGAAGGTATCACTGTGGCATAACACTTTTTCAAAACAGTGGAAATTTAAGCCATTTGTGGGCTTCTGAAATTAAATGATTGGACTATTCTTTTTGCAATTTAAAATCAGATTTTCTTTGTAACAGCAGTTCCATTGTTTCTGAAAAGAAACAATGCTTGATATATTATATACATAGTGCAGCCCAAAGAAGAATTTCCTTTCTGTAGCTTATGTTAAGAATACATGGAATTAAATACATGGAGTCCAGCTGTGTTGATTGTAGTTATCTTTTGGCATTCTGCATGTTCTTCAGTAGTGATGCAGAGACATCTTTTTGGTTGTCAACAGTGGCAATCAGGAGAAACTTACATGGTCTTACCCAATACATCTATTTAAGTCTTTGGCAAAGGAGTGTTTGTGACATACCTTCCTGCCTCCTTCAGTAGTGTGCTCCAAAGTAGAAATCAGGTGTTTTGTGAAGATAAATGTTGAGAAACAGAGATTTGCTTGGGAAATTTGTTAGGAGAATATGAAATCTTACATAGTTTATATATAGAGAAATATATTCATAAATTTATATATAACTTTTTATAGATGACAAATTTTTATATATTGTTATATGTGTATATGTACATACCTCTTGACATAAATTTACTGCCTCTTGCTTGTATTTGCCCCAGATACAGAAAGCAAACAGGACTTGACATGCATATGAGGCATAGAAAATTTCAAGATGCTCTAAGGATGCAGATTTTTAGAGTGCTGAAGTTATTTTTTAAACTGCAAGGCCTCCTTACTCATAACTATAATGACGCTGGTGCTCTGCTATAGTATCCCATTGGTTGTGTGAGGCTTAAAGTGTTGGTATAATCCCTGATTTCAGAATTTGTCTAGTCTGTGTCTGCTGGCTCTAAGCAAACTGAAGGATGCTGAGTTGTATTTCTGATTTTAGTCTTACTCTGGAATTGAATTTACTCTTCATCCTGAGTTTTCTAAGTGTGTTGCAAACTACATTTACTTCCAGCAAAGATGTGTAAGGCAAGGTGTGTGTGTGGGGGGTAGCTGAGGGTGGGTAAAGAAATGGAAGAAATTACTTTTGTAATGGTTTCTGAAGGTCAGGATGCTTCTGCTAATATAGTTATATTTCAGTTTCTGCTGAAGTTCACTAGAAAGAAATTTATGTGAAACAGTTTTTTCCAATGCTTGCCACATTACTATAATGTAAGACTGAGTATGGGTCGTTTATAAAATTTAGGGTTAATTGAATTTCTAGCAGTTGAAAAGGGAGTGCTTACTACAAAACTGCTCATCTATGAGTACTTGTCAGGGCTAAATCTTTGATAATATTTTCCAGCTCAGAACTTTCAATCATATGTCACCTCATGCTTTGGTGCTGATATATAACAGAACACATGGAACAACATTGCTTGTTCTCTGCATTATCTGTTAAGATTGAGGCAGTCCATCTGACTAACATTAACCCGTGGCTCAATTTAAAAAAAAAAAATAAAAAAAAAGTGCAATTCTTGTGATCTTTGAAAGTAACAAAGTTGGTCTGGTTTTCCTCTTATGGACTGCTTTCCCCAAATACCTTTGCATTCTGAAGTCCAAACCTCTTACTCATTTTTTTTTTTTTCACATTAATATTTAAGCCTTCATCATATATACCTTGTGAGGATTACAAAGTGAAATCAAATATACTACTTGAAGTCAGTGAGGCTGTTTGCCACCAGGTTTTCTCCCTACAAATTTTACTTCTGGCCAGAAATCATTAGGTTGGCAACTCAGGTTCCTAACAGAAGAGCTGTTAAGAAAGGAGATAAGAAAAAAAGAATTATTAAATCCTTACTTTTTCTTTTTTGTTTTTTTTTTTTTAAAGAGTGCTGAGCCTTGAAGTTTTCCATCACTCTATTGTCCTTGGTTAAATTCTTTGCATTATTGCTCATAAAACATCTCTTTCAAAGTCTGTTTGAAAAACAATGTGAAATAGTTTGTCTCAGTGAAAATGCAGGACACCTCATTGCAAAAATACTTAAACTCTGTTTTGTTCTGTTTTTACACCTGGTCTCAGAATATTTCTGTTTAAGAAAGATTTGTTTCTTACTGGAGCAAATTTGAGTTCTCACTGGAGAGCTATTTTTGATAAAAGTTACTTAGAATTAATGAAAAACAGTGAATATCAGAAAAGGAGAAATTCATCTGAACAATCAAGCCTATTTTTTGTTCGTTTTTTTTAATCAGTTATTTATTCTGGAAAATTAAAGCCAAGGAAGCCTTTTTTATCAAACAAATATAGGAACTTGATTAGCTCATAATCTAAGGCTTTGCTTTTTTCATGAAGTTCTAATCAAACAAGCTTTTAAAACACATTCTTATAGACATCTGCATAAAGTGCGTTTTAAGTCCAAACAGGTAAACACTTGGGCAGGTTATTTTCACCACGTTGTTTATAATAGATGGACCATAAGCCCAACATGTCTACTTCAGACCCTTTGACATTATAAAATATATAAGAGGTCATTTCCTATAGCCTTGGACAGCATTTTATCTTCCCAAATCAACCACTGAACAAGTAAGTGTATATTTCAAAGCAATTCCCTGACTTTCAGAGGTCAGTGCAGTTCAGTGGCATTAGACTTCTGTTTCTGAAGTGCTTTGAAATACCTCAGGAAATAAGTAGAAAATATCCCTGTGTTAGGTGGTGTGGTTTGTGTTTTTGGTGGGGTTTTTGTTTGCTTTCTTATTTTTTTTTCTTTCCCTTTTTTCTTTTTTTTTTTTTTTTTACTTTTCCCCCCTTTTTTCCTTCTGAACTGAAATCATTAGAAAAGAAAAAGAGCCTTCTTTGTTGTCTTTGTGAGACAGTCATCTGTTACCTTTCTAGCACAACATGAACCACAGTCCAGTTACATATATATATTTAGAAAACACAGACATATATATGAGATACATATAAACACACCAAAATATATATAAAATGGGTTGGAAAGACTAATTGAAACCATAAAATTTTGCAGAAGAAGTGGTGTAGGATTTACTTTTTGTGGTGGAATTGCTGTTACAGATGTGTGGAGAAAACTTTATATGAAACATTTCTTAGTGTCGCATTGGATTTGACACAGGTTCAACCCATTTTAAGTGATTCATAATAAAAACTGTAGTCTCTTGAAAAGAATACAGCTACATGTTTTTAGCAATCAAACTTTTGTTATTGTCTATGAATTTCCGGTAATTAAATGTGCATAATAGCCGAGATTTCCAGTTCAGGAAATATAAATAGAAAATAAGGCTGTAAATCACAGATCCCTATATTTCTCATTCTTATATGAACTGCATTTGTACACACACAAAATAGTTGGAACTTTACTACACTGTATTCAGTGTTATAATAAAGTTTAAGCACTTAATATAAAAAGTCTGAGTTTTTATAATGTTAAAACTTAAAATATTTACTTCAGATTATCATTATTTTTTGTCAATACAAATGTAAATAAATGTAGTATAAAATGTGGAAACAATATCTAATGATATATCTGTGTGCGACAACTTTTTCTGTTATCCATAGCCAAGTAAAATGACTCCTTATATAGACAATAAACGACTTATTTCCTGTTATTTCTCTTCCTAAATCCTAAGCAGTGTTATCTTAGAAAGTATGAGATATGACACTATTTTTTTTTTTTTAACATCAGTTCTAAAGGAAAAGTAACAGAACATATAATACTTTTCTCTGAAATAATCTTAATTCCCTGTCTGCTGCTGTCTCATTCATTGCTTCTCTCAGGAAGTTTAGGAAATTAGACTGGAATGTCCTTTTTTGAAATATTGACTTAAACGGGTCTGACTTGCATTATCTATCTCCTTGCTTTGCTTCCTTTTATGATAAAATATTCTTGTCCTGTGCTTATTAATTTTATATGCGGGCATAATTGAGATAGGTGGATGAAAATTGACACCTTCATGAACTTTTCTGTATTTTGAATTGTGATACAGCTGAAGACATCGGTAAGAATTATTGCTTCTTTTTGTTAGCCTCTGGCAGATTTAATAAATATAAATATCCTCTTTACTTGAACCAAGACGACTTTTTCTGCATCGTGTAGGGAATTAACTACCAGTGATCATCCCAGAACTCTAGTTCATTAAAAAGCACAAGTATCATGAGATGCTTGATTAAGTTATTACTCTAAAGCCAGTGGACCCCAGCTTTGGGTATGCATCTCACCAGCTGTCTGTTGACCAGAATCCGGGCTAATAAGCACAGAGGTGAATTCAGTATATCATTCCAAAATTTCAATTCAAAGTCATGATTTGAGGACTTTTTGGGTTTAGATAAATTTGTTAAGAAAGTATATATAGGACTCATCAACCAAAGCATTAATTTTTACTCACAGTTTCTGGGAAATTATTCATTGTGCTGAATTTAAAGCTAATATCTTAATATCCAAGACAATTACATCACAGCTTTTTCAGTCTGACTGCAAGCCAAAAATGAAGACTTCAGGTTTGCGTAAAATTAGAACTTGCTAAGATTTATTATATAGTCTTCATCATTCATAAAACCCTTCCTGTTAAGCCCTACAACAACATGCTGTATCCTGGCAAGAAACCAACAAGTTATGATAGCTGCCTGATATCAATTAATAATTTAGCCTTTACAGTGGTCCTGGCTTTTATCCTAGAAGTGCTTTTTTTGTGAGCCCTGGTAGTTTATTAGCAGATGCACTCCAGGCAATTAGAAGATGTCATTTCATGTGGCTTTGCTGCCCATTCACCTATTTAATAAATTATTTTCATTGCTTACATTTGGCTTGTGTTGGAACAGGTACAAAAATACATCTCATGTAAGATATAAATGCCTTATGTTGGCTTTCTTGTTATAGGAAATATATGTATTGAAATAACTATTTAATGGGAATACATTCATAAACACGAATGATTGAATCCTAATTTGGTATCTCTAGCACATGGCATTAAGATTTAGATTTAAAAGAGGTTTTATGTGATAATCTGGGCATTTATTTGTGATTTTGAATTTAAAAAAAAAAAAAAGAAAATTATTTTGTTAAAATAGCTTCACTAGTTTTAGGGTTTAGTTAGCCATGGTGTTCTGGATATTTTTCCTCTCTTTTATTTCTTTTTTGCGTCTAACATCTGAATGATGAGTGAACAAGTCACAACACAGAGCTGCAGTTAGCACATATGAAGAGCTCACAGAAATATTTGCAGATTCCTAGTACAGATGTTCAGAGTTATTTTAAACATGATTTGAAAATCCTTGTTTTAAATTAATTTAGCATACTTACTGTTTAAATTTGATTGTATGATATTTTTCCCACAAAGGATATTTCCCTGCCATCTTTGGGAAGGTGTAAGCTGATTGACATGACTCGGTATATATTGTACACAGAAAAAGCAGTTTCTTGATATAAAAGTTCTTGATATAAAAGTTAAAGATTTCCAGCTGTGTAACATACATTACAATGCATAGTAAGTATTTTGAGGTGGTATCCTAAACCCCACATTTTAATTGTGATCCATACATATTTTATAGATGGATAGATAGATAGATATAATATTTATGTGTATATACATATACTCTTTATATATATATATTATTTATACTTAAATGTAAAATATAAAAAATATTTCACACTTGATAAACTACAAGTAAAGTCAGTTTTAACATGACACGTAGGCCCAGTTCTTGTCCAAGTAACAGTTTTTAGATAAAAACCAGCAAAAAATAATTCCTTAAACTCCTGTGATCTCAGCTAATGCATGCAAAGATAAATGCAATCAAGATATACTGAATGATGACTATGAAAACTGCTTATAAACTACTTGACTGATATAAACAATAAATAAATAAATTCTAAAAGGAATATTTTCTTGATGTGCAAAGGTTATTTTATGGAGGAAAACTGAAATTCTGACATTATTCTGAGATTATTTTTGAATAACTAGTTCAGGTAGTAAAAAAAAAGTGACTCTAGGTTAAATTTTTGCAGAGCATATGAGAATTATAAGTTAATGTATGCCAGTGACCTCACAGTGAAAACTGAATAAGCAGAGAAGTAGTAGTAGTAGCCTGGACATATTAAAGAAATTATTAGCATCAATTAAACTTCAGGAAGAGTATAAGGCTCACAAAGGCAACATTGTTATTCATATATTCAAGAGAGGAAAACACATAATTTCTTAGTATTCTCTTTGAATCAACAGTAGCAGCTACATGAAACTATCTATGGTACATGGAAGAGTAAGCATAAGAGCTTTCATCTGAAGTCTAATAAAAAGGAAACAGTTGCTTGGTTGGTACATACTCCTTTCTGACTAAATCAAGAGAAGGAACTTTTCCCACCTGCTTGCAGAAGAGTTTTTGCCCCATTGCCTCTCACCTCTGTTACTGTGGAACTATTTGAGGGAACCTGGCATGAAAACTTGCTTCAGCTTCAGTAATATCCACAATTTTACCTGGACAGCATGCAGTAAGACCTAAATTTGACCTAATTTTAGCCCAATAATATTTACTGTTTTCAGTAGTAATGATTAACAAGTGCCCTTGCAGTACATATTGTCATCATATTTTTATACTTTTTATGTTTTGAAGTATGACACATCTCTGCAATTGCTGCAATATTCTATGTCAGCAAAATAAAATTAAATAAAAATACTGCCCTCTGAAGTTTCACTTATTAAGAAAGAGACTGAATGGAAATATATAGAAATAGCTACAATATTTTGAATATTGTTATTACAATGTGTTTGTCTCCACTAATAAATTTGTCACTGTCACATCATGGTTTTGCTTAGTCCTGTGCTTTCTTCTATGATGTATGGCAACTGCTCCTGACAGACACAGTATGTAGAAACAAAAGGCTGTATGTTTAGATTACTGAACTTTTTTTTTTTTCCAGGATATAAACAGAAAAAAAAACAACAACAACAACAAAACCCCTCTTGATTATTCTTTATTTTGAAGACTAAAAAATAATCCATTCAAGCACATATAAAGGTGAGTCCAAATCCCACTTGTTGTGATCTAAAAATTAGGTATCCAGGGTAATCTTATTATAGGATTTGGTGCACTAAAATAAAATAAAATGCATTGCAATTTAAAAAAAAAAAACAAAAAACAACAAAAAAAACCCAGTGAGAATAATTCTGAATTAAATGCAATTAAATGCAGTCATTGGATTGTTTTAAAAAAAACATTGCTTATAATGACAAACATGTAAAGTGGAAAGAAAAGTGACAGACTAAGAAACCCAAGGAAATCCAGCTGTAAGCCAGTAAGTATGATGTAAAAAGTATTCACAACAGTAATGTCACATTTGCTTGAGGGCTCTTTGCTACCTATAAACAGTAGTTGTTCCACAGAGCTGACAAACAAAATATAAAATTTGAGTTCACTAACTAATTTTTAAGAATGATCCTTGAATGATAAGTTTAGCAAAAAAATGAAGCAATAATTGGAAAGAAACAATTCTGTAACACTTCAGTTACCTTATTCAAAATCAAGGAATGGAAAAGAATATGACAGAGAGAAATCTTCTGAGTGTTACTTCAGAGTAATCTTTGCATGAAGTAATTGAATTCCTGTGTTGAATATGGTAGTTCAGAAAATGTTACTTGGCAGCTCAATAGAGATTTTTTTTTCTGCATCTGTCTTCATGTGCATGTTTTCAAAAACTACAGTGAATGGCAGAACAAAACCAGTTATTGCACCTATCTTTATCTCACAGAAGCTACTCATAGAATCAGTGGAAAGGACCTTTGGAAATAATTACTCATAGCATATGGAATAACTTATTCTACTAAGTTCATCTAGTTGATCTACTTGGCCATCCATCATAACCTGACAACTAGAATAATTGGGAAAGGTGAAATAGATAATCTCTTTGTTTCTAATATATTGTTTACTACACTATTTAAATATAATTGTGTGTCTTCCTTTAGAAATATAGAAATATAAATGAAAATACACTTTATCATAGCTATCCTATGGTATGACACTTACTAATTTGCTACCACTTAAACCTGGGAGCTCTTGTTTATCCATGCAAAATCTTCAAAATCACAACAGAGGTACTAATTGGATTTATTTTTGGTTTCAGCAACATGGAAAGAATTATCAGCCCCCTCATAACCTGTTTGGAGTAATTTTCACTGACAGCTATTTGCCTGTAGTTGCACCTACACAGGAATTATCAGGCTGCATAGTATGGGTTTGGATAATAAAATGACTTTCACTTTTATGCTGTCTCAAACAGCTCGTTGAGACAGGTTTGCTGAAATTTGTTTGAAGATTTCAAATTAAAACAAACAAACAAAACTCAAAACTCAGGCAATCATAACTTCACTTTTTGCAGAAGATAGCCAAAATATGGAAACATACCACATGAAGAAACTCTATCACATCCTTTTAAAGTGTTTTATTACTAGGTAGTGTTTCTATCATGTGGAGAAAGAAGGTTTAATTAAATTGAAATAAATTGATCCAAACCAATGGAGAAAGCCCAAAATAAATCTGTAAAAGGACAACTCTTGGATGAACTGATATGTTGTTCTCTTTCAAGGGAATAATACTTGTAAAATTATGTATCTATAATCATATGAAAGCTAAGAACAAAAATGAAAGTTGGAGATCAATTTTATCGAGGAAGGAAATATCATCTCCTTTGGAAAGAGTGAGGGCTACAGCCCATCTTTCAAGTTCCAAATACAGAAAAGAATATTACAGTAAGATTAGCAGAAACAGAAAAAAAGATTATTCTTTTCTATTAAATTGCCTAGATGTTAGCTGTATCACTGACACTGGAATAACATTAAAAATAAAAAAAAAAATATTATAATAATAATAAAAAAAGATATTCCATTTACTGGAATGAAGGCAAACCAGGAATTGTTTAAGTAGTCGTTGATTGTGTGGAGACTATTATATAACAAACCATAAGGCCACCAGGGAAAGCCTACTAATTAGCTACCAGTTTTCCTTCAGTACTTTAAATGAAAGTTATCTTTTGTTTCATTTTTTTTTCTCAGGAACAGACATGAGCTGGAGATATTTTATTTTGAAGACGACAAGATGCTCAACATCCTCTGTCAGGAAGCCTGTTTTATTCCTGATTGTTGCAATGAGCTATATTACTGAGGAAATGTTCTGTCCTTATACATTTGTAGATAGATGGCTTAGATAACAACAGTGAAAGGTTAACAGAATTGTACTTTCTGTGTAATAGGTAGTGAGATTCTCATTCTCATTCAATGGTTCAGAAAGATGTCTGTCTACTGAGATAAAGACTGATCTGGTCTCTTAGGAGTAAGAGAAACTTCTAGGAGTTATGTGGATTAATTATCAGGAAAACAGTCTTTTGGCTGATGAAAAATTAAGATGAGAAAAGGAAGAAATATGAAAAATATCAAGAATATAATTTATATTCATTATTCTTAAGTCCCCTTAAATTTAGATGAGGTATATTTCTGCTCATATCCATTAGCTGGATTTCAGAAAACACTAGAAGAAGATAAGTTCAAACATATACTTTCTGCCTTGCTGGTTTTTGTTTTTGTTTTGTTTTTATGTTATTTTAAGGGAAAGTAAAAGGCACAAGTTTTCCCACTCTTGCACTGTTGATGTCTTAAATGGGAAAAGGAGATTTTTATCTTGACAGTATAAGCATACTGCTTGACACACTTATGGTAGAAGCAGTGGCTGCTTCTCACCTATGAAATTGTCCAAGGACAAAACAAAGCAGACATTCCTGTGCAATAAGAAAGGCAATCTGAGTAAGAAAAAAATTAATTCATTCAAACTGTGATACCTACAAAATCTCCTCTCTCTGTGAAACCCACAATTCTTTACTTCCAAAATAGATTGCTTCCTCTGAGATTTAAATAAGTATATTATATTATTTTTGTAGTGTAGACCACTCAGTGAGTTGGTATAGTTGAGACTCAGGTCAAAGTTAAAACAGTTACACGTAGAGGGAATCAGTTATTTACCTGTAGGCATTTGAGATGCTTGAGGGTAGAGACATCCCAGTGGAAGAAGCAGGTGTGATACACAGCTGGAGGATAGGTGTCATTTGTAAAGACAAACATCTCATATGGTATTAGACACCTGTGCACAGGCAAATGAGCTACAACCACAGGTACTTGATTTCAACTGAGTGGCTGCTCAAGGCTTGGTGCAGTTGCCTGAGGTGCTCTAGAGCTTTGTGTCTGACCTTCAGATGCTGCTTTAGAATACCATAGACCTCCTAATCTGAATACTTACAAAAAGGTAGCACATGCAATGCAATTAAGTCAAGAGTTTCACGTGGTGCCTATGGCCTTTTAGAGCAATGACTGTAGGTCACTGACTGTAAAAGGAGTTCGTAATCAATGTGGTTATGTGATACAGAGATTATGGAGCCATCACACGTGTTTAATATATACAAATGTTTACATATAAGGCATTATAGTTATAAAAAAACATATGAACGAACAAGAAGTTGTGTCTTCAACTAGTTAATACCTCTCTAGGAGAATAAAATCAAATACACAGTAGCTCTCCAAGAGCCACAAAACTTAGTCTTTTCTACATAAAATTGGTCCTCACACATTGACTTTAGGAATAAAAAAATTACATCTATACTGTAATCAGAAAATTAAAGCCTGAAGCATGATAAGGAAATTTAATTGATGCTTCTTATTTCTTTTTGCTCTCTGTTAATAATGCCTTCTATTTTCTACTAAATGTGCTAAGTTATTAGTACTTTACTGATGGAGTTCATTGAATAAGTCTAACAAGACTTTAAAACATTTTATGATTAAGTTAGTAAAGAATTACAATTATCTAAAATGCCATTGGCTAACTCTCTGGTGATTTATTAATGTTTGGGGAAGATATACAAATATATTCTGGGATATTTTATAAGAAGTTATACCTAAATCCCTGTTTTGTGGAAGGATTGATGAAAAGTAAGAGATTAACAAGGGATTTGAGGAATGTTTTTTTGGGGTTTTCTGTTTGTTTTGTTGTTGTTGTTTTTGTTTGTGGTTTTGGTTTTGTTTGGTGGTGTTTGTTTCTTTGTTTGTTTCATGTAACTGTTTAGATGATCTCAGACAGTGTTTTTACTTTCATAGAAGGCTGAGCAGACTTCAGTGTTTTTACTCCACATGATCAGATTGGATGATTATTGGGAGACTAAGACTTTCCCCATCCTCTGTGTTTCCAACTTTAAAAAGTACTCTAACGTGCACTGACCTGCATTTATTCTCTGGGGGCATCTTCCCCCATCAGATTTAAATATACTGAATGTATTTGTAAAGAAACATCAAGACCTGATTAGTTTAAACCCATATTGTGAATGGTATTAATGACCATTTTAGGCCATTGGTTAGTCTTTCATTTTTACATCACTTTCCTCTCTTCCCATTTCCAAAGCACACATCTCTGCCCCTTTTTAAGGACAAAGGAAAAGATATTGGTCTGTTTCAGCTCTGTAGTTCAATCTATATTTCTCACAAACAGAAATATATACAATTAAAAGAGAACTACACAATGTCAGGCTCCAGTGGTTTGTTAAGTATAGCAAACTCTGCTAAAGGTAATTAACCTAAAAGTTTTAAGCTAGAAAGAAACATACAAAAATCATAAAGAAAATACCATTATAAGTGAATAAATAAATAATTGATTATACATAAATTGCAATGAACTATTGTACAGCTGTTTACTTCAAATGCTTTTTAAAATATGTTCAAAATAGATTGGAAATGTGGTCTCCCGAGGGAATCATAAGACTTAATAAATGGAATTATTGTCAGAGGGAACTTGTATTCAGGTCTGACATTTTATCAGTGAGCTAAGATTAACTTCTGACAAAAAAGAAATGGACAGATGCATGGATTAAAGTATAGGGCAACATTGACAGAAGCATGTAGATAGACATACATTAGACCATTTAAAACTTCAAAGGAGATCCATGTTTATTTATGGTGTAGTTTATATATTCTGAAAACCTTAAGGGGGGTTCATATCAGTGTAGAAAGACACAAAAATTAAAATTGATTGTTGCCTACAGAATGAGTTAGAAGAGAATATTATCATATCTGTGTTATACACCATAGCTAACACTGAAGAGGAAAATGTGTATAGTGAAGAGGTGTCTGCCTTCTCTGAATGCATTTAGATGCAGTGATGAATGAACAGTGTAGCCAGTGTTTCTATTTGGGTGGAAAAATCATCTTAGATCATTGTTATTTACTCAGTGGACATCTGGAGAATAGGTCAAAGCAGGGTCATCCACTAGTTCTCCTACTAGAAGCAGAGTGTCATTTCTGCTTCCATATATAGCTTTGATCCTTGGCTCAAACACTCTTGTGAAATTTATCAAAGCTTTTTTTTTTTGAATGTCATTAAAAAATGCCAGTCCCCCAACCCAGTTTTCTTTCTGTCTTTCTGGTACAGAGGTACCAGAGGTACAGATTCTAACAAGATCTATTCGAAGATACCCAACCTCAAAACAGGTTCTCATGTTTCCTGTTCTCTAGCTAATGCACTGAATCTGGACATGATACTTAATTTTACTGCTCAAGCTAGCAGCACAGTCCCAACTGTACCTACCGTCATGATGTGTGCATGAGGCATAGTAAAATCCCCATGTAAAAAATTCTGTATAAATAAAGGTTTTTCATCTGGGGCTGTGATATTCAATTCTCACTGGATCAGTCTTTGAAAGGAAAAGAAAACCCATATTCAGGGCTTCTGTAAATTTTATTCATCTGCATATTATCTGTAAAGCCTGTCCAATCAATTAGGATTTACCAGATACAGACTCTTCTGGGGAAAAAAAATATTCCTGCTACAATAAGAAAAATCTTCTGAGAGGATTTGTTTCTTTATCGCTTGTGGGAGAAGAGGAACGATGACGCAAAGAAGCTGGTGAAGATAACATACAAGGGATAAGACACCAAGCAGAGGTACTACCTGGTTCTGGTTGGTGGTCCCTGTAGTTTGGTTAAGGTTTGGTAGCTTGATATACTCCAGTTTGTTTGTTGCTTGGTAAAATGCACAGTCCTCCACCTGAGAACTGCAGCAGAGTGGCTTTAGCAGTTAATGCAAGATGCTGACAGAAAAATATTAAGTTTGGGCCTCCATGAACTGGTAGTCCTCTCCAAATAGGACCTGTGATATTTCAGACTCATTTTTTTCCACCGTTTTACCTTTTATTTGCCATAGATGGATGTTTGCTTCCATATTCTTTGTTAGTTTTTTCCATCATAATCCATCCAAAACCCTTGCAGCAGCTTTTCATGAAAATATAAAAAAGCAATAATAACAGTAGTGAAAATCAGATTTGTTGTCCCAGACTGAATGAACTGTGAGCATAGACAGTACTCCAAACATTGACAGTGACTGCTTATATATATATATATATTAAAAAAAAATAAAAATCAATGATACTATAGTCAGAAAAAGAAGTCAGTGACAGTCAGACTCTCTATTCCTCGGAGAGAAAATCTGTACAATCTTAGAAGAGTGAAACGAAATACTTGTTAAACAAAAAGGTAAAAAGAAAGACTAGCAAACCTGAGCAGCAGAGACTACATAAATGGGTCTAACAGGGAGTTTTCGGACATAATTAATCACAAGGAACTTATGGAACTCCTAAACCTTTCTTCATCTTAAATATAAAATAAAAATCCTTCTCTGAAAGGTTCTGGAAAAAATAACACAAGTACTTCCCAAATGCTTCCCATGAGCCACTAAAGGAGGAAAGAAACAACTCAGCAAGGGTTGTTACAAATAGTCATGATATTCTAACCCTTAAGGATTTATAAAAATACATCTTTCTCTCAGGTAGGCATATTTCCTAACTACACAACACTTAAATAGAAACCAACAATTTGGTCACAGGAAGTGTGTCACTCTGTACACCAATATCCCATGCCAGAGTGGCATCATGACTTGTCTTAAATGCCATAAAGAGCAAGGTCAAGTCTTACAATCCAAGATCAAACATACTGCCTTGCTTATGTGAAGTACTTCATGTACTGTACAATATTTTTTCATAGAGGAGCAAAAAAGTCAGCCTTGCTTTATAATGAACTCACAATTCATAAAAAGTTGAAAAATCTACTTATCTCAGTAAACATTTTTTTTTTTTTCCAAAGCAACCACATTGTGTAGATCAATGGATTTCCTTAAGGTAGATCAACAAAATGTACTCAAATTATGAAACTGTGAACTAGAAGGTGTAATTCTACCAGAATATAAGAATCTTGCACTCTGGAAAGATGTTTTTTTTATAACACATTGCATTATTCCAGTGACTTCCTTCACACTTAATTTCTTACAAATCACAAGTTATTTCATCTGTTTATTTTTGCTTACCACTAATTCTTTTGCTGATTTTCTGCACTGTAGGTATTAAAAGTCTTTAAAAGTATTTGCTGTAGTCAAGTCAGCTAAAATTACTTTCAACTCATTTTTCAATTTTATCTGTACATTGTTTTCATATTTGAGGTTCAGAGCTTCTGGAATACATCATCTAGTCAGTATAAGCATTTCAAATTTTGCTGTTGCCTTGGATATAGTAATTTATATTACTTACTGACTGATCAGAGATTGCCGTAATTTTCCTTACCACTGTTTTAAGAGGTACTGCTGCCATACATAAATTGGCTACTTTCTCAACATTTTTGTGCATAGCTGTCTTAGTTTTCTGTTTTTCTGCCCTTATTTCTTTATGTGATTGAAAAACTTTTATTACTTGTTTTAATTTTCTTTCCAAGTTTCAGCTCAACTAAGCTTTTGTTCATTCTAGTTTTATTTTTGCCCTTTTTGACCTCTGAGATAGAGTTCTTCTTGCTGATCAATCCCTCTTTCTATTCCTTTCAGATTCTTTATTTGCTCTTCATATCCTATGTGAGTTGTTTCTTCCTCTAGAGAAGTCTGTAGCCCTTTCCTGCTACAATTTCTTTTTCCCTTTCTTGCAATTCAAGTCTCAAATTGTGTTTGCACGTCTGACTTAATTCCATGTTTCTACTATGTTCAAATCCTTGAGCTATTCAGTTCAGCAAACCCTAGTAACTAATTTCTCAGTTTCTCAGTTTGCTTTCCTAAAACCTTGACTTTGTCCATGTATTAATTTTTGTTTGTCTTGTAGTTTAAAGTGAATTGAATAATTTTATTACTCAATACATGATCATTTTTTACAACTAAAAAATGCTTACTAAAAGTAACCCTAAAGTAGAATGAGCATATTTTTTACTTCACAAATTACTTTGTACATAAGTTTGCCAATTGATACATTCAAGAGTATTTAGGACCTACCAACACCTATGGTGGCATTTTTTTATAAGACAATCAGAAAATTAAAGTCTCCTATTTCTGTTATTTCTCTTCTTGCTTCTTTCTTTCAGGCTCTTACAGAGATCACTACTGCATTCCAAGCTTGGATGGTGGGGAATAAAATAAGGTCCCATTAGTATAGTTCCTAAACATACCTCTCCAGGGTGACTTCTGCCTTGAGAGATTCTGTTTCATAATGGTGGAGAAAAAAAAAAAAAATAGTCAATCACTCTCTTAGGTTTTTTTGTTTCTTTGTTTCCTTCCTCTCTCTTTCCATTTTTTCTCCCTTTCTTTCTGTCCTGCAATGGAAATTTTTGTTTGTTAAATTTATTGTCCAACCTGGTTGAATTATTAATTAGATACTTTAGTTGTTTGGGCTTGGTTTTAACACAGTCCTCAATCAGAACAACTGCAATAAATCTCCTGAAGTACCATATCTATATAGCTACTTCCTGGGTTTGGTTTTGCTTTTAAAATCCTGAAATTTTTATTTCTCTCCATTCATATATTGGACAATGCTCTCAGGCACATGGTATGACTCTTGGGGATGCTCCTGTACAGGGCCAGGATTTGGATTTGACGATCCTGATGGGTCCCTTACATCTTGGCATGTTCTGTGATTCTGTATATATCTGTTTAGATGTTTACATGTATATCATTTGTGGGACTTCACTGACTACTTTCTATGTTAAAATTTCAGGTTTGCTAAAGTCAGCATGAATCCTAAAATGTTGTTAGGTTATGCAAGAAGAGTCTGTTATTTGAAAGGAATAACATCTCCATGTCTCTATGTATTAAAATTCCTGAAATGCTCCTGCTAGTATGAGTCTCTGAGGTGCATGTCAGTCCTCAAAGATTTTACTGCATTTTTCCCATTTCTTGCAGAAATAGTGTAATTTCCTGAAATTCCATTTCCCTGCAAGTCTTCTTTCTATATCCTATGCATAATCAGTCTCAGTTCACATCAGAGAGTACTTGATGGCATCATTTATTCTTCCAATATGAAGAATAATATGTACCTTCTTCCTTACTACAAAAAGCAACAATCTGTGTCTTGCATTCTTTTTCAAAAGCAAATCCAGATTGTGTGATTCTTTACAAATTAGGCAGTCCAGATGAATCACAAAGGAAAGAAGGAATGTTACTGTTAACATTTCTGTGTTTTAATATTTCAGAGAAGTAATTTCAGAAACACCATTTTGATTTAATGTTTATAATGACTGATGAGGCCAGGTCTGTCATTTTTGGATATCAAGTTACAAATATATTTCATAAAAGCATAATGCCTTCTAAAATTACTAAACCAAAAATAGTCTCAGATTTTTAAATACTTCAGACCGTGTAAAGATGTCTATATTATCTTGAAGAAATTAACAAAATGATAAAATTTTATGTTGTATAAATTTTTTACAAAGTCTTAGCTGTGCTTCTGGCTCAGAACTGCAAGAGCTCTATAAATCTAATGGAACACGGAGTTCAGAATTAAACATTGTCATTAGTTGGCCATTTTACATAAAGTTGAGTAATGCACAAAACCCTCACAGTACTCCTGAAATCAATAATTTAGAGATAACTTGGAATTTAAAATGTTCATGTTCCCTTGACATAAACACTCCTGTGGAATAAAATTTAGTTAAAATGTATAAGTCATCAAGATATGCAAATGTAATCTGTGTATGTAAATGCAAGAGCAATGATCAGGATGATACAGATCTGCAGCATGGCTGCTTTTGCTTGAAATCTCTTTTAAAGCCTTTTTAACTGCAACTACAGCAAACTCCATTATATCATGTTTGTTGAAAATTCCATGATATTATCCAAATAAGCCTGCCACATTAAAATATTTAGTTATGTTCATGCTAGCTAGTATCCTAACCATTAATGGAAATGTACACAGGAAGTGGAAAGAAAAACTTCATCAATTTCTGGATGTAAAACTTTTAATTGTTTGTTTGTTTAAAAGAATTTTCTCAAAGGAGAGTCATGGTTTAGGAAAATAATTCCCCAGTTTTCATTGCTACTTAATCAGATGTGCTGCATAGTTACTGCACAAAGAGTTACTGAGGATTCTGAGAATCTTATAAAACATTTTAGTGTATTTGACAACAAAATATGGTGCACAGAATGTTTTATCAGGTAAATTCTAAAAATACCTTGGATTATGTTAGATACAACACAAATTTATGTTTAGCAATCTGTATAGACATTGAGTAACCCTTTATAGCCAGTACATCCTTTTCAATTAATTAAAAAACCTAATCAAAACCCCCCAAACCAAGCAAGTCTTGTGCCTCCTTTTATGGATAAATTCACAACTGCCTATGTCTTTGTGCTATAGCCATTCAGAGCTCTTTTACATGGAAAAAGCTTTGGCAGTATTTTCAAAATATAGATTGCCTTCAATAACTTGTCCAGAAAGATCACAGAAGTTAGCATTCCCATGTTTACCATGTGTGAACCTGAAGAAATCAGATTTTAAAATGACCTTCTGTCATAAATGTTTATACAAAAGAAAAAAATCCTGTGAGAGAAAGGGAGACATAACAGAGTTAAAATTAGAGCCCCACATGAACATATCTAATGAACAATGTCAAAGAATTTACAATGTGGTCCATATTCAAACAGAGAAAAGTATAGCATTGTTACTCTTCCTTGCAGATGAGGTATTGAAATACTGTCTACTGATTTTCAGAAGAGTGTGCTTAACACTTATCCACTCTGTGAATCCTGATCAGATAGACAAGATGAAATGAAAACTGAGAAGCTGAGACCTGCAATCAGAAAAAATTATGGGCACATTCAGAAACAGATATTTGGGGAATATTTGTGGCTACATTCTTAAGATTTTCTAAGGATTTATTTATTTTTCAATTTATTTTTCTTACTTCCACAACAGAATGCTTATATTCCTTTGTGGATTTCAGCCTAAGAAACTTTCCCAAGGATGTTTGTGGCAAGGCTGTCAAAAAGCTAGGAAACACTTGGGTCCGAAATATTGCCTTCTTTCACTAGAAGTCAGACTCAAGTCTTGCAAGCTGCTTTAATTGCCACATTTGCTTATATAAACACAAAAGTGTGGGGAACACTTATTATTGGATGCAACACCTACAGTTAACTTTGATATTCATTTGCAGGTCATCACATTGTGCAAGATTTGCAGATACTAAATAACTTATCTATATCTCTGCTCAATAAAAAAATAGAGCAGTCAAAATGCAGCTTTCACTATGTACACTTGAATGATGCTAGAAGCTCTACAAAGTCATTAGTGTCTACCTGACATTACCTGTTAAATATTCATATATGTCAACAAACACCTTTCTTCTTCTGTTTATGTCTTTCAATACCACATATTTCACTTTCTGAAGTGAAAGAAATCAATATAAGTCTTTTGATTTTATATCAGTATGACTGGGGATAATCTTAGAAGCAAAAATTAAATAATGAACTCTAGAAATATCTAATAAGACTTCTTTAGGTTTTAATTTGCTTCAGCTTTGTTAAAATGTAGGCTATTTTACTGATTAAGTTCTGAAGAACTGAAGCATTTCAGTTGGATTCACTATCTTCTTTTCATCCCACTTCTTTTCTTAAAATCCCTCCTCCTCCCAGTATGTTCAGAAATCATTTTACCAAGGCCTACTTGATGTCAATCCGCTTTACAGCAGCCTTGTGGTATGAATGTCCATGCTGTTCTGGCTATTTTTGCTGGAAAAATATACCCATACTCGCTCACAAACTCATGACTAGTAAATAGCAAATCAGGACTTTCTTAGATCTAGAACAGGACTGATAACCCAGCATTATGAGTAGTGTGTACTTTCTAAAGACAGTGTTCAGAAAATACATTGTTTTTCTCTTTATGAGATCTACAATGTTGCAAGTTATGTAAATGCATATGAATAGAGTCATGAATCTGTCTTTTTCGTGATGAAATAGGCTTTAGATCTTCAAACTATGAAACTTGACGTGCCCATAGCACTCCTAGAGTGCTTCACCCTGGGGGAACCATAGAGTGTTGAGAGCCTTTACTAATTTCATAGGTAAGAAAAGGAGACTTTTACGCTTTTCTGTGTTTGGCCTCACACACCAGTCCAGACCTTACATACCACATCTTAGAGAGATCTCTATCAGATTTCTTTCTCCCACAATTAAGCTTTGAATTTGAAAATAGAAGAAAGGTCTTCATAAGTTAGATAGATGCCTAGATCATATGGAGTGTGGGGAAATCTCTTCACTGTCTTCAAAAAACTCTTTATATGGTTCCTACTGCAGAAATTTTTGAAGACTCAGTCCTAACTGTGTTTATTAATAGAAACTCTGTATCTTAATGAAGGCTGTGAATGCTATGACACCACATTATCTGAAAATGTGTTACTGAAAGTCAAATCCAAAGGGATTTCAGATAACTGCTAAACCATATTAAAATACAAGCCAGCAGTTTCGACATGCACAATCTGCTAATTTTTTCCCATATACATTTCAGTTTTGAGTACTGACAGGGCATTCCTTTGTGGGTTAGTTAGCAACCTTTTTAAGAGAACATTTTGACACAAATTAACTATATGTTTTTACTTGAAACAAATAAAATTATTTATTTACTCATTCGATGGGAGACTTTGCACAAAGCCCAGACAGATCGAGAGTTTCTAGGACTTTTCTTTTTTTATGACATCAGATGCAGCTGACATCTTCTCACTGATCACTTAGTGGAAATGGCATTCTGCCACAGCTAGTAAGCCTAGATAAAGACTTTTAACTCTAGTATGCTTTGGGATAAAATGAGGCTTTTAAAGCTGTAAGTAATTAGCTGAAATGTTTATATATATATAAAAAAAAGTAAGTGTACTGAACTTTTTTTAACTAAAGTATTTACATTTTCTGAGTGACAAAGCTCTTCAGTACATTTTTTTTTGTGTGGGTGTACCAGCTGTTCTATATGTAAAGTTATACTAAGACTTTTCTGTGACTGTTAACCATTACAAAAATTCTTCCTTGAAAGGAACTGTGCCTTATGGTATAAAGTCTGTCTATCAGAAAGTTTGTTTCGTTTTTTTTCTTTTAATGCATAGTGTAATTTTTCACACTATCTAGCTTCAAGTACCTCATTTGCATGCCTAAATTGTGAAACAATCTCCTCCTGAGAACTCAGATTTCTTAAGTTTACTTCTGACCATTTAAGTCAGACACTTGTTAGGAATCATCCATTAAGTGAAAATGACTATGAGAGGAATTAAATGCATGAATGGGAGTATCTCAGCTTTACGCAAATCTTAATGTTCCATACATATATGTGTATGATAAATTAGAAAAGTTTTTGTTAATGTTTGTAAGTTATCAAAGTGTCATTATAAGGAAAATTATAAATGCGTAATATCACATGCCAAAAGAAAATAGTGGGCTTGAGAAGAATCCTGTGTGGGCTCTACTGATTCAAAGAACACATTAAAAAAAATCTAGTAATGTCAGGAATTTGTGTAAGAGGCCTGAAATATTGAGTATCTACTGCCTGTATGGTTACTACTAGAGTTTTCAATCCACTTTAGAAAATGTAATCTGTATTTTGATTGGCCATTTTCAACATGAAAAACAATGTTACTAACAAGAAACCAATAAATAATAGTAGAACAAATTAGTTATAGTATTTTTCTGTTCTTTTGTGGAGAAAAACTTTTCAACCAACTATTTCCAGTTGTGTGCTTTAGCATAATTGCTTTGAGAATTTAACTGATAATAGCAACAAAAAATGTGTAGAACGAGTGGCTGTATAATTTTTTACAGCTGTCAAGCACTTCTAGGTGCTCAGTAGCACATCTCAATTGCAATGCTATGCCAAATGCTGTGTTCTTTTGACCTCCAGAATAATGTGCCTTGGTGTGCTATAAATATTTATAGTCCCTTTAGTTTCCTATATAATGATTTGAATCTTGAATGAATACCTAATAAAGGACTGATGAAAATAATGGGGAACAATAAGTACAAATTATTTTAATTCTAAAACAAATATCATTTATTCTGAATGGGTAAAGTATAATTTCAGAGATATAAACATTGAAGTCTCAGATGTTCACCATCTTATTATATCTGCAAAAGTGCTAGATTTATCCAGAATGCTTAGAAGACTGATGTTATTATACAAGATTTTAAAATGAATGATAAAGGGACAATTAAAAATAGTACCTTTTTATTTAAGTTTAGAACAAAAGCCTCACTGACAGAGCTAACAGTGAGATTTTTCTTTTGCCAGGTTATTTGAAGATGAGGGATAGCTGATCAGCCAAAAGGCTTGCCTTCTGCGCTAAAGGGAGAAAGGGAGGGATGGCATCTCTCATTCCCTGTGCTCCCACTTGAAGGCCAGTTTCTACACTGAGAAGCACTATTGTTGGATGGTCTAATCTTCCACTTGCCTCCTGACCACTTTTCTCTAGTAAACTTTAAATGAGAAGTCTTGTTTCTCTGAAGGACAAGGAGGACAGTGGTAACCAAAGATTTGGTACTGCTATCCTAGGATGACAAAGACTGTTATTTAAGTATCATTTGCTGCATGCAGTCAGTGAGAAAGTAGGAACAACTTATGCTGGGTTTTTATGCTACTCTGAATCCACACATCTCATGTAATTACTCATGATTCATCTCCATGCAAGTAACACAAGAATCTTTTCCTTGCTGCTTGCTGAATACAAAATTCTAATACTTGTCCAATTATGTGGGTTTTTTGTTTTTGTTTTTGGTTTGATTTGGTTTGTACTGTAACAGCCAATACATATATTCTGTAAGGAATAAAACTGTATGGCAACATTTCTATACCTCTTTAACTCTGTTTCCCTTTCAACTCCACATATTCAGCATAAATTTAAGCATAAAAAAAGATCAAGTTAAAATGAGCTTTTTCCTATTTAAACTAGCACATATAACATCTGAAGCCAGCAGGCTGAATACATAATGAGTTATTTTGAAAAGGCTTTCTTTGAATATCATCTCTGGCACTCATTTGAGAATGACAGGCTAAAAGAAAAATGGCTAAAATTCAGCAGGGAATTTTATTAACAAAACCATAGAATGATTTTGGTTTGAAGGAACCTTAAGGATCATCTAGTTCCAACGCATCTGCCATGGGTTCCACTAGACAAGGTTGCTCACAGCCACATCCAACCTGGCCTTGAACACCTCCACAGATGGGGTACCCTTGACTTCTCTGGGCAACCTGTTGCAGCACTCTCTGAATAAAGATTTTCTTCCTCATATCTAATCTAAACCTGCCCTCCTTCAGTTTACAGCCATTCCCCTTTCTCTTATCCCTACATGCCCTTGTAAGAAGTCCCTCTCCATCTCGTTCTAGGCCACCTTTAGGTACTGGAAGGTTGCTATAAGGTCTGCCTGGAACCTTCTCTTCTCCAGACTGAACAACCTCAACTGTCTCAGCCTGTCTCACAGGAAAGGTGGTGCAGCCCTCTGACCATCTTCATGGCCCTCCTCTCAATTCATTCTGACAAGTCCATGCCTTTCTTTTACTGGGGACTCAGAGCTGGATGGAGTACTCCAGCCGACATCTCACAAGAGCAAAATAGAGGAGCAGAGTCACCTCTCTCAATCTGCTGGCCCTCCTTTTTTTGGTGCAGCCCAGGGTATGGTTGGCTTTCTGGGCTGTGAGTTTTTCATCAGCCGTCAACCCCAAGTCCTTCTCTGCAAGTCTTCTTTCAATCCATTCTCCCTCCATCCTCTACTTATGCTTGGGTTTGCCCTGACCCAGGTGCAGGATCATTGACTCATAGAGTCATAGAATCATAGAGTATCCAGAGTTGGAAGGAACTGATGAGGATCAGCAAAGTTCAACTCCTGACTGCACAAGACAGCCCTAAGAATTAGATCATTTACCTTAAAGCACACTCAAAATTCGTCTTGCACTCTGTCAGGATTGGTGTTGTGATCATTTCTCTGGGGAGAGTATTCCAGTGCTCAACCACCCTCTGGGTGAAAAATCTTTTCCTAATAGCCAATCTAAACCTCCCTCACCTAACCTAAACAACTTCATGCCATTCCCTGGGGCCCTATCATTGGTTACTAGAGAGAAGAGAGGGTCTTGCACTCAACCTTATTGAATTTTGGGAGGTTCATAGGGGCCCTCCTCTGAAACCTGAAGGTCCGTCTGGATGTTATCCCTTCCTTCCAGTGTGTCAACAGCACCACATAGCTTGCTGTATTACTTATTTGTCAAAAAAAAAACCCTAACAAAACCAACAAAAATATTTGCATAGAAAACAGGAAAATATGTTATTTAACTTAATTAAAATTAATTTCTTTCTCTGGAGTACCACCTATACTATTGGAACTCATATAGTAAATCACTGATGATGAATTTCAATTGGTAATGACTGAAATAGAGTTGTCCCACTTTTAGTAATTTCCATGCTTATATTGATGATACCACAAGGCTTATATCTATTATACTCTACTGATTTAAGATTAAATTTGCTGATTTATGCCTAATACGTTCCCAAGGAAAAAAATTTATTTGATATTAGTCTAAGGACTGAAATGCAAGACTTTCATAGAGTTTTTACTTGTTTAGCCATTTTTTTCTCCCTACATCCTAGTTCTACATACAGTATGAAAACTTATGTATTCTCTTACAATTACTTAAATGAATCACAGGGATCTGGGTAGTCTCTCTGAGTTGCTTTTTGCCTAACTTTTCCTTTTACGATAAAAGCAAAAAGAAAGCCAGAAATCCTTCCAGAGTTGAAACACCATGACTCAGATGTCTCTACTCCTTCCGCAGTGCATCATTTCCAACAAATCTTAGAGAACAGGAGGCCATGCCCCTGTCAGAAACTGGTATGAAAAAAAAAAAAAAAATGGAATAGGTAATGTTGAAGTCAAAGCAAACAGAACTTGATAACCTGAGAAGCCAGTTACTGTACTGACAACTCCATCACTCCAGATAAATAAAGGGGTCTTTGAATCTAACCATACCTCAAAGCCAAGTGGCATGGACTGGCTCATATTCTTACTGCTGAAGGGCTGCCCTCTCCTTCTCTTGAGAGCAGATTAATAATTGAGCAGAGTGCTCAAAGTGGGAAAGAGTCCAGCATCTGAGCTCACCTCCTGCTTTTCTACCACTGTAGTGTAGATAGTGAGTCTGAAGCTGGAGCCAAAACTGTAAGGAAAGACTAAAGTTCCATATCCTGGCTGGAATCTGTGCCAAGGATTTGAAAAAAAGACAGAACTAATTGAAGCAAGATTCAATCCAGGCCACTCAGGGTTTATATCCTCTCAAGAAATGGGTACATCTTATCAGCACTGATCAAAGAGAAGTTTTTGGGAGGTAATGAGTGTATAAGCCTTGTTAATGTACAACTCACTGACTGAAATGCAGGATCTTCCTTGCTTGGTGTATAGCAGGCAGACATACACTCAGGCATCCAAATATGTGAAAATACATGTTAAATCCACAGAAGCTCATTTATACTGGAAGACTTCTACACTTAATAAAAATGAGCAAAATTTAAAGGAATGGAAACTGGAGACTACAGTTGCAACAGAAGAGCTAAATGTTTCTGAGGATCTGGTGCTGGCTTTTTAAAATAGTGAATTAGTATCTGCATTGATTTTCTCAAAAAAAATCCCAGTTTTTTGGATCTGATTCATAATCTACTGTATGTCTAATTTCATTACCGGAAAGTCCAATAAAATTTTTGGTATTACAATTTCTTACCAGAAGTTTGGTTATTGAGGAGAGTGATACTCTGCATAACTCCCTCTATCAGATTTAATCTCTTAAAGAATGAAGTTATTTACCTCTCTAAAGCACTCTGTGGTGAGGTTGTGCCAGCTAGTTCCTTGTTTGGAGTGTCAGTTTGACTTTGTAGTTCATCTCTCTGAACAAGAGGGTTGTTTCATATCATATTAGCTGACAGCCATGATGACATGGCAGACTACTGGTAATGAGGGTTCAGCAGTTGGGCATCATGAAGGTATTATCTTTAGAGCGAGATCTTACGCCACATTTTCATTTGCAAGTTTCTGATTATTTTTTTCAGACACATGTAAAAATCCTACAGCACTTTGGGATTTGGCCAGCTTTCCTTATCTAAATTAATACCATCACAGACTTAATTAACACCAATAAAAATATTCACAGCTGTTTGTATGATAGATCTGAATGCAAAATGCTGTGTTTGCATAAGCTGTTACATTACAACATACCATTTATTGCTTTCTTAGGGGAATGCAAGTTATATAAAAACAACCAGAAGTTAAATGCAATTCGAGAACAGACACTTTTTTAAAATTGCATTATTGTGAGTATAACAGTCCTATCATCTGTGTTAGTGAGAATATTTTGCAAATACAGAAAAAGAAAGCAAATAACAAGAGCCAAGTAAGAAAAAACACTTTCTGGATTATCCCTAGGACTGGAAACAAACAAACAAACAAAAAAAATGAGTCAATTAAACTCAACTAAAAGTTCAATTAAACTTTGCCATTATCTCAAGCTTAAAACTTGCAGAATTTCTGGTCGTATCAATACATTAACTTCAAGTCTTTGTCAATCAGAAAATAAGGAAAAGCAATACTTTGAAATAACTTTAGTATAAGCGTTTTAGGCAATAAGGAAGGAATATGTAACAACTCTTGTAATTTAAAAGTAATAGGGTAAAAAGTGATTTCAATCTGTATTAACTGGAAAGCTTACAAACTCTGGAATCTACTAGAAAGTAGATTTAGAAGCATTTAACAAAACAAACTATAACAAGAGTAATATTGAGACAGAAAACATGACCTTTCAGAAGTCAAAACTACATGCTAAATCATACTTTCACCCCTTTTGAGCATGATAATACAGCTGCCATAATCATTATATTATATTATGTTTACCACAGACACTTCATACAGTGAATGGATAGCAGTCTTCAAACAGACAGCAATTTAGTACTTTTTCTCTTCATTGTTAAATGTCACAGTCATATATTTACAGCACAATATTTAAACTTCTTCTTAAAGATAGACTTGGTATATTAAATTACTATATTCATGGACTTTCCTATAATGCTTATGCCTCTAGAATCTGAATGATTCAAGAATTAATTCAGCTCTATACATTCTGTAGTGAGGAAGAGATTGTTCTAATGAGGAACTTAGAGACTGAAAAGATACACTGATATTTGAAGTCAAACTTGACTCATGAAAGTCTTGGTTTTTAAGGGAAATCTACCTCTTAGAAGATTTTATGTTCACAACACAGATGCATTTACTTTAATTGCAGATGTGAATACTCCCTCCTGAAAATGAGACTCTGAGGGGGCAGTGTGTGTGATTAAAGAAAACCAAACACGCAAAAAACCCTGAAACCAGAACTCAAACCCAAATGTAAAGTTTGCTTTAAAGTCATAGCAAGTTGAAAACAGAATATAAAAAGGATACAGCTTTTGCCACACGAATCAAATACCTTAACCACAGAATCTTTTTTCTCCCGCTGAAAATTTTTTCTTGTACAACTTATCATACTGTCAGGTAATTTGGTGGAAGCTTTGGGGATTCTTTCACTACTTCATTACACTGGCAAGCCTACATTACATACACAACTGTATTCTCTACAGTAAATAGAATAAAATTCCTGCCAAAAACATTATTAAACTCCTCACAGGGATGTGAACTTCAAATCTTTTTTTTTTTTTTTTTTTTAATGGAGAGTCTTATATTATTTTCTTAATTGGTATTTCCATTCTTATTGCTTGTTTTTTGACCATTAATAATCTCTGAATGTGAATTTGAATGTGTAACACCATTTTTTTATTAACAGGCTAATAAAAATCAGTACTATAAGTTGTGTTCTTTGTTACTGCAAACAGAATATCTCCCACTCTGCCACTTGAACTGATTGAATACCTAAGAACATAATGTGTGCTCTCTAAACCGAAACTCTCACGGGAGGGCACCAGCAGTAGATTTCACAGGTATTTGCTGTCATTTGCATTCACTTCAAATATTGAAGGGAATCATGTTTTAGCAAGACAGATTCGGTTTTCCCAATTTCTTCAGTTATGCCTTTCTAAACTGGTTGTTTCTCAAAATTCTAACTTCATCATCTGAATTTTCATTCCAGCTGCATCCTTGTAATGTTGAGAGTCCAACCATCCCCTCCATATCTACATTTATTTTGATGTCTGTTGCCTTAACTATTACCGCCATTTTTTCAGTAGTTCCCATTTATTCTGATATTGTCGCAGAAGTCCCTATTTTATTTTCATTATTCAGGTGTTTATTATTCTCGATATCTTGTTTTTCGTATAATCTGTCTCTCCTACCTTACTACATTTGGAGGAAGTCGCTAAAGACAGCGACTTCCCATCCTGACTCATTAGGCTGCCCATTCATCTAGTTATCAAAATGACTCTTCTTAATTATGTCTCCACAATCTCCCTTTTGTAGTTTCCTGTTTAAGCCTCTTAAAAACTCCTAGTAACTATTGGGTGGTTCCTTCCCTTCCCGTTCTTATTTCTCTTCCCCTTTTCCCCTTCCCCTATTTCTCTTTTCCTTTACATTTATTTAACAGCCTGGGTTTACTCCTTTCTTCTTTTTCTGCTACTTCACCTTTCTTTCCCAAAACCTTTTGTCTATTTCTATTTCTACTTCAGACAATGTTGTTCCCATACTTCTTTGCCTTTTTGTCTTGTGGCCTGAAAGTGTTATTCTAATGTTCTGCCCCTGAGTCAGCTAGAAAGCCTCCTTTTCTGTCTTGATTGGGTTTTTCCCCATAATAAGATGATGGTCTGAGTGGCACAAGCATGACAGAGTTCAAGTACTTATGTTCCTTTCCACAGAGTACAATGATAACTGTGTTCCTAATTCATAAAGAGTACATCTTTTGAAGAAATTAATGAAGGGATGGGAATGCTATTAATTTCACTTCTTATTAATTGTAATGTAGATTTTGACATAAAAGGATAAGCCCCAAGAAAAGCTTGAAAGTTCTCTAGCAGTTTTAACCAATGTTTTAATTAATAATGAGTTAAGGCTATCTTACTGATCACTAAAGAGAAATGCATATATAAAAACCAACCTGGAAATACAAGTTTCCCAGTGACTCTCTAATAAGACAGTGGATATATATTAGATATATGAGAGAGACAAAGCCTATTTGGTCAAGAGAGGGACACTTATGCATTACATCATATTAATTTACTCAATAAATATGAACAATCATGCAATCACAATTATTACAGTATAAAATAGGCAACCAAAAATTGTACTGTGTGTGACACGAACGGAAAAGAAAAGATGCTATTATTAGGTTCTGTTATTTTCCATCCCACAGTTTGCCCTGAATTTATTTTATTATAAAAATAATTTGATATGCCTAGCATTAGCTTGAAAGAACTCCTAAGAAATAGATACACAAACACCGTGCCTTCATTAATTTCTTTTTCCTCATTGTTGCATTTGTTTGATATATTTCTGATAGAGAAACTCATATTAAGAATCCAATAATCAGATTTTTTTTTTCCTGTGGGCAAAACATACAGCATCATAATCATAGTTATGAGAGTTATCTCAATTCATTTTTGCCACCTACATGTTAGGGGACAGTTTAGCCAGGTGTCTAATGTTAATGACTTTGTTGTTGAGGAAGAAAGATAAATATGTCAAGAAAAATTTTCATCCCAACAATGTCAGATGATCTACCTTAGGAGAATGCTATGTCTCTGTCTACTGATATAATTGGCATGAAAATTCATAGTTGGGATAAAATTCATGCTGGAGATCAAGGTTTTTCATTGGTCAAAGTTGAGACAACTAGTCTAACTACACACACAATCACACATAATTTCTACCTTGCAAGTGACTGGTAAAGAGGAGGTGGTTACGTGTCTTTTGTCCTTTGTCCTCTAGTCAGAGACACAAATATAATTTATAACATTTAGTTTATGGTATAGATATTTATCTACTGCAGCTAATAAAAAAGATATCACTTTGTTATTTGAACATAAAAATTTTCAGTTTGCACTAATCTGTCTAACCTCTATGAACCTGGGTGTGAACTCCTGGACCTGATTAAAACAGTGCTTTGAAGTTTCACTGGTGACTTCAGGGAACTTAGATTTCACAGATAAAATCTTTATATCGTACACAAATGACATTCTCTCTGACCAAGGTTTCAGAGAAAGAATGTGTGAAGTATTTGCCATTCCTTACTCTTCTAAATAAGGTAACAAATTTTATTTTTTATCCGTTTATATTCAAAACAATTAGTGCTGGTAACCAGTACATGAGCTGCAGTTTTCAAAGTGGTTCTGTGACACATTTAGAATCATCTGTGATGTTGACATATCTAGAATCCCTCAGAGTTAAGAGAAGCTGTTAATTATATCACTTGCAGTAGCTAAACTGTAGTAGCTTATTGAGTAAACAAACTTCAGTCAGCTATAAGACTTTCTGGCCTCATTAAGGATCTTCAAAAAAAGAAAAAAAAAAAGAAAAAAAAAAGAGAGTTGACTTTTTTAAAAGGTACATTGACTTTATAAATCCTTTAGGTATAAGATGCATAAATCTTTAAGCTGCAAGGCATCAATGTAAACTGGTGTTTTAGAGATATATACATTGAAATGCCTTTGAAGCAAAGAATAATGTCCATTTTCAGGGCAAAAGCTTATTTACTAAAATCTGCCACAAAATGGCACCTCAATAAACGTTCTCATTTTTTCTAATATTACAGGTTTTATTGCAGGTATTCTTTTACTAATATTGATGAACTAATTATTTTAATGTAAAATCATAATCGACAATTTTGGAAGAGATGCATGTGTTTTGAAGTGAGCTCGGATTAAATGTTGAGGTGGTTTGAGAAAGGCATGACTTATGTTTCATTTTAAACACCGAGTCCATTGAAAAGTCAGAGGCTGAGTCTGGAAATGGCTTTAAATCTAAGAATAAGAATTTAAAAAAAGGAATAAACAAAAGCAAGGAAGCTAGAAGTAGTGTTATGTATAATTTTTGGAACTTCAGTAATTTTGTATATGACATATGCTTAGATAATCCTCCTTATTTCAAAAAATATTTTTGCACTGACAATTTGTTACTGAATCCTTCTAATATGTTTGTATTTCATAGTAAAGGTTTTTATTGCATGGAGACTCTTAATAAGGCAAACACTATAGGTTTTTGAACAGGTAGTCTACTAAAATAAATGAGAGTACTCACCCTATGGGAAAGGTAAGACACCAGTTTTACTCACCATGCTAATGAAAAGACACTGGACTAGGCAGCATCTGAATAAGAAGATCGCGCAATGTGAAAAGGAGCAATGGATATTTAAATAAAGTAACCAATTCAGTATAAACCTCAGCAAAGTCTTAGTCTTAGGATCATTAGGAAATGGAAACAATTTTCTCCATTTCTTTTCCAAATATATGAATGGACATAATATGTAATATTAATATTTTTTTTCCTTAATCTGCAAGGTATTTCATACTCACGATAAACAATATTTCATTTGAGAAGTTCCACTGGATAGTCCTCTAGTAACAGTTTTATTTTTATCCCTAGATACGTAAGTACATTTTCTCAAATAAACAGGGCTTATGTCTCTTATTCATATCTTAATTACAGCTTGTGTTTGAATATCAGTTATATTTTTCTGATCATCTGGAACTAGAATTGCAAAGCTCATTAAATGCATAAATGTACCTGATAGTTGTATATTCATGTGATATTTTTTGAGCAATAATGTTCAAATGTAGAAATTAGTGTATATGTTTATTTGAAATATATGTTTTTCCTTACGACAAGCATAAAATTAAAAAAAATATCAAAATGGAATTTAGAAGTATGAAGAAAGATGTTCAAGGGTAATTCAATCTACTTATGTGTCAAATCATGCCTTTCACTGACAATTTTATGTTATTATCTCAGTGTAGCCCTCTCCCTCTGTCAGTGCATACTAAACTGAAAAAAAACCAAAATGGAACTGGAGTAAATTTCAGATATTCATAGTTGCAAACCTGTATGAATATAAAACGTTTCTTCACATGGCTCTAGAGATATTGCTATATGCTCTCAAAGTGAAAACCAAAGTCATAATTGGACCTGAGGGCAAAATCTATATTAACAGGCAAAATGCAGCAGGGGATAGGCACAGCCAATGGTATGCAATTATCTATTTTTTTTCACATTTTATATGTTTTCTTAAACAGCTACAATTAGTGCAAAACAGATTTCCCGCACCTATTCTTATCCATGATCTAAGGGATAGCATGGTTCAGGGAATGTTTCAGGGTACTTTAGGGATGAAGTACTCTTTTTGGAGGGAATAGAGAGTTTTAGTGATGTGAACACAAGCTATGCTGCTCCACTTACTTTGAGGGCCAATGAACACAGCCTTGCCATTGTATTAAATAACATAAGAAGGACATGGACTTGTTGGACAGTGTCCAGAGGAAGGCCACAAAGATGACCAGAAGGCTGGAATACATCTCTTGTGGAGATAGAATGAGGTTGTTCTGAAGAAAACAAAAAGATGACAAATCTAAAGAAAATAGGTGTTACTACCACAACACTATCAAAACCCCACAGTTTCTTTCCCCCTCAAAACCTTAGTACCACATTAGAACATTTAGAAAAAATATTATCAAATACTGTTACAATTTGTATTTCTCACCATACAGATCATTGAATAGATTTTAACCATATCCAGCTTACTAGGACTTCACATTCTGTGGGAATCAACAGAAGGAATCATGCTTATTGAGCCTGAAAAAGAGGTGGCAACCCCACTTGGAAGTAGGTTTCTGGGAAGATGAAGCCAATGTCTTTTCGGAGGTGCATAGCAGCATAAAGAAGGAAAAATAAACATAAATTCAGACAGGTGAGGTTCTGAATAGGTAAAAGATAAAAAAAAATCATGAGAATAATTAAACTTACAAACATGTTGCCCAGAAAGGCTATGAAGTCTGTGTTCTTGGAAGTCTTCAAGACTTAAGTGTACAAGAGCCTTGCAAACCCTGGTCTGAATTCAGCACTGACCTTTTTCTCAGCAGGAGATAGAACTGGCTGATTAGCTGAGATTCCTTTTCAGACTGAGTGATCCTTTTGTTATTTATATGGATGAAAAAAGCACCAAAAAAACACCAAAAGACAACAACAACAACAACCAACCAAAAAAAAAATTAAACCAAACAAAAACCAAACAACAAAGAAACAAACAAAACCCCCCCAAACCAAAAAAAGAAATAATACTATCCTGTTTGAAGAATTGTTGACACTCCAAAATAGCAATCTCTGCCAGAATAGAAAAGCACTAAAATAGGACTACAAGAGAGGTCTTTTTTCACTGTGTGGTCCTTTCTAACAGGCAACCTGGAAATGCTATCATAAACTGATAATGTTCCCTGCAGATGTAATTTTGTTCACTTGGCATGCTTGTCTTAAAAGTCTCTCCCAGATGTGGATTCAACTGAAGATTTGACATCAACAGGACTGAAGAGTGTATTACCTTTGGATATATGATTAAACATGCAAAAGGTAACTGGAGGTTCTTCAGCACAGAAGAAAGAAACAAACAAAAAAGTAGACATGTTTAAACTGAAGTGGATGATGAGCTTTTTTAAGAAAAGGAAATCAGATTTATAAAGTAGTAGGCATCTTCTAACTATATTTACTCACTAAAATACCAAAGGGATAATCTGTTTAGGACAAGCCTGGAATCTGAGAGAGCAAAGAAGGGCTAAAAAAGTGCTGTCCAATGAAAACATTAAGACATACTTGGAGTTGGCCTAGAGGATGTTGATTTTTTGAGTTTCAAGAAATAATGTGAAATTCAAAAGTCTTTGCAACCTTTCCCTTTGTACACTTGGTATGAATTGTGACAGAATCACAGTCTAAATGAATTTGGCAGGGATGTCTGCCTAATCCATCCATCTTTCTCAGGGAAAGGTCACCTACAGGAGGTTGCACAGGGTCATATCCAATTGAGTTTTGAACAGCTTCAGTGTTACTCCACAATATTCCTGGGAAACTTATTCTAGTGTTTGACCATATCACAGAAAAAAATATTTCCTTTATGATTAAATGATTTTCCTTGTATTCCAATTTGTCCTCTTGGGGTACCACTGAGAAGACTCTGACTCCACCTTCTTTAATTTTTCCTATCACGAATTTATGCACATGGATAAGATTCCCCTGAGCTCTCTTTTCTCCAGGCTGGAGAGTCCCCAGCTCCCTAAGCCTCTCCCTTTTACTGTCCTTAAAACCTTGCAGTATATAAATTTCTAGAAAAAACTAAATATCTTTGCCTTATTGACAGCAATAAAATGTAACAGGCTTCAAAAATTGATATTCCTCTAAAAGTAGTTCTTTTCAAGTCTGAAATGGCACAGTTGCTTTAATTGGAGAGGTGTTGATGCTGTTTCAGGAACCTTCCTTCATTTTCTCCCACCCTGTAAATATTGTTCTGCATCTGCAAAATCTACAAAAAACTCATCCAAAATTATTTCTTCTACTGCTGAGAATACTACCTCAAGAAAAAGTACTGAAGACTTCTGATTGATAAAAATATGAAAAGTTTAAATATATTTTTGCTTACATGCTTATATTTTTGCTTTCACAGAGTAATTTGACATTAGAAATGTAATTAGGAAGCATCGATAACTCCCTGTGCTTTTGGTCTATATTATGCTATGAGAGAGAAAAAAATATATAAAGCCATCAGGGATTTCACTATAATGTTGCTGCTTGGAGGTATTATGTTTTCACACATGATTATTTGCTTTTTGGTAAATATACCCCTGGATAATGACTCCATTTCTTTTCAAAGGGAGCCAAACTAGGGCCTTTCTTTAGATGGGGAAGGGTGGCCTGACCAAAATGTTCCTTCCAATGAAATTTTTTTCTAAGATTTGATTAAATATGGTTTCTGGTTGTACAGATGAACTAAATCCCTGTCACCTTCATTACTCCTTAACACAACTAGTGATATATCTGCTAAAAATAGTTGAAGAATACAGTTAAGAAAGGACTGTATATTGTAATTTAGATACATTTTTACTCTAGCTACTAGAATGACACATATTAAGCTTGTCTTTATGAATTTGTAGCACCAACCTGTCTTTCTAAAAAAAAAAATCTGGGCTCTTTTACATTATTTTTCCTAGAACTCTGGTTTAGGGCTCACTGTCCCTTTTTATGGACCAATGGTTAATATCTGGCTCAAAAAGCCAACACATAGGATTACCATATATACAAGAATAATCGGGTATTTTAAAAGTGGGTACATTTCAATATCAGAGTAGAATCATTACTTCCTAGTATTATTGCTTATTACTTAATCCTAGCAAGACAATACTGTCTTTATTCCAATTAAAGAAAAATACTACCACTAAATGGATGTTGCACTTATTCAAAAGATATTAAATAGGAGTCACCAGATGGTGCTGTAACACCTAATTTTATGAAGTCCTTTGTCTGAACAAACAACAGGCTCTCTCTTCGGCCACGGGAAAAATGATATGCTTTCTAGTTCAATGATGCACTTCATTTTAGAGAGAGCTCTTGCAAGCAACTAAAATATGTGATTTTTAGCTTGGTTTCATTCATCAGTCATTTTTGTGGAGATAAGTAAATTTTTTGTGTTTGGGCTGAGAATCCTAAAACAGATGAATTTTCTGCATGCAATGTGTCTCTCTGAGAAGAAAAGTAGGTGGTGTAAAATTAGCACCTTAGGAACATAAGGTAAACTGCTAATTTCATTCTCAAGATTGACTGTTCCTTCCCAGAAGGCTAACACTTTGTCCATGATATATTAAAACAAAAAAAACCCCAACAAAACAAACAACAACAACAACAACAAACAAAACAAAACAAAAAAAACAACCAAAAAAACCCCAAAACCAACCTACCAAACAAACAAAAAACCCCCAAAAACAAAGTCATCTTTCATCCTTAATTAGTTATACAGCAAAGAAAACTTCTTAACTGGAGCACCTCAACACCGGACAGTTGCAAAAGGAATACTGAAACCCATGATGAATTACAATGGCTTCTGAATTCATGGTATCTGACATGTCACATTTTAATGTAAGTATTTAGATGATTCAAGCATAACACAAAGCTCTCTTTAAGTATCCATTTTAAATCTAAGGTATTCTTAGCTCAGAGAGCTGTTGCCAAGTACCATTGATACATCCTATTATGTTTGTGATTGCTTAGACCAGGATGAATACTTGTTTCTTTTTTATCATGTCCTTTGAAAGGATTACAGACTTACTTTTACATATCAAGGAATGGTAAAAAGTTTGACATAGGATCTATTTATTGATTTTAAAACTCTCTAGACTTATAAATCTTCCCTATAAACACATCCAGGTATTATTTGCTTAGAAGTCTTTGTCTATTTCTGTATCTCAGGCTAAAATTCCAGTAGTTGTTCCTCACAGAGTTCTTCAGTATTTCCCAAAATACACTGAAAAGTATTAAGAGAAGGAACTATGGGGCAATATTTTATTTATTTATTTATTTATTTGAAACCAAAAGGAGAATTGGAACTTCATTCCTTTGTTTTAATTATATTTCCTCAAACATTTTTTCCTTTCGTACTTGCTTACTCACTATTTCATCTTGTATTTTTGTTGTCAACTATATCTCCTTCTTGTTTTGGTACAGAAGAGGCAATGAATGGCCTCTTTTTATCAGCTGGAAAAAAGTGTGAAATATTTTATTCACATGTGCCAGGAAGAGAACATGATGCATTCTGCCTAAAACTTGAAAAAAAGTCTTCTGACTTCCGATGTATGGTAAGAACAGACTGTGAAATAAATATCAAAGCCAACATTGAAAACATAGGAGAACACATGCAAGAGCTCCTATTCCAGTAAGGATCAAAATTAATATCAAAACATGTTCTGATTTATTTATTTATTTATTTATTTTTTTAAAGCTGATCAAATACTGCTTCAGAATTTCCAGTTTAGCATATGGTTTGTCTTCAGGCCAGAGGACTACACTCTTGAGCTTAGGTTCTGTGTACCTTTGTATACAAAGACTTGCAAAAGTATGTGAGGATAAGAAAGAAAAACACAGACATACACACACACACACAAAATCAAGAAATATTGGAATAAAATAGTAAGTTATTGAGTGTTTGACTATAAACAAGATCTAATCTTTATTTATGCATATTGCACTCTTGATAATTTCAGTCCTGATCTCTAAATTATAATTGTTCCAAAACAAATGTCTGCAAAATGTAATTAATTATAATGTAAAACCTTCAAGGCATATTTTGGTTATTTATTTTTTAAATACTGAATAAAGCTAGTGCTTAAAAATACATATTTTATAGTTTGAATTTGTCTGTTTTAAACTTGGTATATAGTCTAAGATTAGAACACACAACTGGATGACTGTGACCACTGTATATTATAACAGCTTTTATTACATGTGTTGTTAGCCTGTAGAATACCTGAGAAAACCCCCAAAAAGTTAATCAAGATCTCCTCAACTCTCTCAAAGCTAAAATAACACCTTTTACTATATTTGCCTCAGTGAAACTTCCAAACATTGATTAATACCAAGTAGTATTACTGAATTTAAGGGGATATCGGATGTATGCCTCAAACAATCTTATTGGCTAATTCTTAAATTAATGACATATACACTTTGATTAGAAAAGAAGTCCTGTATTCAGCTTTATAGATGGAAAGTATGATGCCAGCTAAAATTTTTTGCAGAGCCACAGAAATTCACAGAGCTCTCTGCAATGTTAAATATGTTGAAATAAGTAATAATTGGTTCATCACTGTCCTTTTCCCAAGCAGTAATTTGCAAAACCTACCAAATAGGTATTCTTCATTAATGAGCGCTAAGAAAGATCAGAAATATTTCTCCATGGTTATTGTTTTAGTGCTTGACTGTTGTATTTTTGTCATGAGCACAGATGCCTTTTGGTAATAAGTTAAGGTTTAGTTCCACTAGAACTTTCACACCCACTTATCAGAAGGCATAGATGAAGTAGCCATCTGTGTGAATCTAAAAACTTTTTTGAGAGAGTCCAAATTACTAATTTATACTTTTACAGCAGTCCAGTTTTTATTTATTTTGGCTAATCTGTTTAGATCTGCATTTCAGATATCAATGCATTTACATTTTTATCATTCATGTAATCAAATCTTTTAGTTAGACACCATTTGTTCTGAATAAAATCTGTATTCCAAAGTTCACTCACCCATTTTCTAGCTTTATCACAACATTCTACAATAAATCACATAGTCAGTATTTTTTTAATGAAATCTATAATTATCAACAAGATTATTAATATACATTGTCTTTTGAGATAAGATGTTGATACTAGTTTATAGTGTGATCATACAATAATTTCACCTGGTTCATCAATCAAATCAGGAAGATGATGGAATTTAGAAAAACTTTGAAGACATAAACCTTGATTGTAGGAAATGTAATGCTTCATATTTAAAAAAAATCCAGTGATATAAGAACTTATAAGAGATCTTGAAAGGTTTTTTATGCACAAGAAAATACTGTTGCACCAGTCTCCTAAACACACTGTTGTATAAATATCCTAAAACCTATTATAATTGGAAGGATTACTTCAAAATACATTTGGGAACAATATCTGTCAGGAACCCTATAATTAGTCCAAATATACAGCTATGAGCTTTCAAAATACACAACATACAGAAGAAACAATTACCTAAATTTATCTAACCCCTCATTGCCTCCATCACTATTTTTGAAGCTAGTGTCTCATATTTTCACTCACCACTGGAAGACCTGAATTTGTGGATGTCAAATAATTTTTGACACTTAAGAAATTATTCCTCTAGGATGGGATTCATCTCAGAACATGCCCTAGTGAGTCTAAGACTAGGGTCACTCTGTACTTGAAACACACAGTCAGACAAAGGTCAAGGAAAGATTCTACAGTTCTGTCTTTTACAGGGCAGGTTCATTCTTTATTATTGAAGCAAGATGGTTATTTTTCGCAGTTTGCATGGGTAAGACTTCTCCCATCAAGGCTGTATTTAGAGGCAAGTTGTGTTTAGTATTAGACATATTTTTTTATTCCTTCATTCCATCACCTTCTTTGGATAGAGAGAGCTAAATTTGAATTTTCTGTCACTGTGAGCCAAGAATAACAATGATGAACTTGGCACTAAGGAGCTGCAAAGATGCAGCAATACCATACGTGTAAACATTGAGAATGAATCTGGTCACTTAAATGCAGAAATGCAACTTGTCATGCTGAATTACTACAAATAAAGCATGATTGATTGATTATACCCTGTCATAAGAGGTTCCTTCAGAGTAAAACAATTAATTTAGATAAATATAAGGTAGTAATACACTTAGGAAAATGTGGTATCAGTGAGATGTACAAAACTGGTAAGATCTGGTTGGGAAACTGATAGCACTGCAGACCTCACAGCTGCATGATTTTGCACAAAATGCTTTATTTATATAAATAGGTGGCTCATGCAACAGAGAAAGTAATAGACTCTTAGTAACATCTAACCCTGAAGTAAATTTTGTAATTATATTGATATTAAGGAAGATAAAAATGAAAACAAAGCAAAAACCTAAATTTATAATCTAGGATACATGAATGCCCTTGAATATACACAGGAAAAAAGGGGGGGGGGGGAGGAATCAAAGTTTATTGTGTATCATATGAGGGACAAGAGATGCCTGTGAGTGAGTTTAGGAATAATTTAAGCTTTAAAAATCAGTGAGAAGATCAGTAGGAAACAGTCTACAAAGTACAAGAATATATGCTTGAGACTCCACCAGATTCTCTGAATGATTGGCAGTTAGAGTGAGGGTACAATTTGCCAGAGAAGATAGAACACCGGATGTCCAGCTGCAGAGAATTTGACTACAGATATAAGATAAATCTTCAATAATTTTTCTTGTTGTTCTCAAAAATTCTTTACAGATTGTCATTACTATTTGGGCAATGTGATACTAGTTCAAAGTACGAGTAATTTCAGTTCTCTGAGACATTTAACTTACTCCTAAAGCTTTTTATCTATTGATGTATATAAATAATTAAGACAATAAAGGAGGACTTTAGGTGGTACAAGCTCAGGCCCTTCTCCATGCTTAAATTTTGTGTATGCTAATTATGCAGATTTAGATGCATAAAGATCCTTCTTGTTGTTTTAGATATCCGTCTCACACTTTGGCAAAATTGACCTCCTTGAAAAAGTGTGTCTAACATCTTTCCAGGCATACGTAATTCATATCTTTTATGGCAACTCCCTGTACTTTCTGTATTTGACTCCATATAGTAACTGCTTTTCTCAAGTAGTTGAGGTCTGAAATGTGATAATAAGCATAGAGAGTCATGAGGGACTGTGGTTTTCCATCCCATGCCAAAGAACCTGTTTCTGCCCCAAGAGTGCCTGTATCAGGACCAGTATTGGAATGTGGTGCTCCCTGTTTTGCTTTCATAACCCTGTCACTAGCCCATGTGTTAGTGTGTCAAATAAGGAGTGATGCTGAACCTTCAGAAGAGGACATGGGCTACTAGTAGTGGTTGTAGGCTTGCTGGCTATCATGGTTTTGTTCTGGAAAATAAAAGGCTTTCATTTTCAACAAAGCCTTACGAAGGTACTCTTATGGGCTACTATATGTTCTGAGGTTTTATAATTCAAGTGTATGTATTGCATGTATTTTTCATAAGAAGTTCATATATATATGTAGAGGAAGGAGATGTAGCAAGCAAGATAAAAGACTTACATTTAGGCTGGAGTCTGTCCAGTCTTTCTTTCTTGAGATAGCAGTCTAAAATGCTTTTGCTGGGAAATAGAAAGGTACTGAATAAAAGTTGCATCACGAATAGAAGACTGCTATATATTTTGAAACAATTATAATTTATCCAATTACTTTAGAGAGCCTGAGTGAATCAGTCTCAATTAATGTTGTGGCAACTCTGAAAATAAGATTAGAGTCAAAACTAACCACCTCATGTAACTGATGGAAGGAGATAGGCACTTTAAGGAGGTCTCCAATGAAAAGCCTAAATATGGACAGATGCTAACACCTTCCTACTTCCCTTCAGCAGCTGGTAAAGCTGTAGTGGAGATGCCTTCAGAAAATATGGCACCTTCCTCTCCTCTGTAACTATATAGGGTGAGGAGTCACTTAAGAATTACCGATTTACTAGGCTTCAGTGTTAGAGCAATTCCATCAGAGCCACAGCATAACTAAATTCCAATGGCTAGTACTGGAACTGTAAGAACTGAAATGTGATTTTCAATATCTTCTGTATGTTATGGATTTGACCCAGAACAAATGATTTAGGGTTATCTTTCTAATTTCTGACATCCCATTAATAAAGTCTTGTGTAAGTTTACTGGTCAGCATTATTTTAAGGACTGTTTTGCCATCTCCACAAGTTTTTTCTGCAATTTTGTTGTATTAATTTAGTTGCAATTTTATACATTGCATCCTATTATCCTGTTTTAATTTTTTCAATGCTTATTTTCAGCAGGAAGTAGGCAATAACTAGTGAAAAAGCAAAGGATTTGAAATAGAGTCATTAAATATAAGAAAGGTGAGGCCATTATATCATTAAATGTTATCATCCAATTAATTAAATTTGCCTGGTTATTCTTATGTTGAAGACAATAATCTTTGTTTAACAGTAGTTTGTGCTCAGTAAGAACATCACAGTAGGATGACAACAGTTTGATAGGACTCATTGTGAGGATGTTACACAGTCTGGAGCCTGGTAGCTGGGGGACTCTCCAGGGTCTGGCAGCCATGGTCTGTGCCACCCACCAGCCAGGAGCAGAGCAGCTGGTTGGACACTGAGAAGACCCAGCCTCAGACATCAGGCACCTCACTGGAGACAAACTGAGACAAGGTCAGGACATAACCCCAGAGGTGATAGCAGCTTGGTGGGGCTCATGGATGGACAGGGCAGGATTGTAGGGAGCCTGAGACTGCCCCTACTGTGGCATCACTGCGTCAGGGGCTGACAGATCCCAGAGGACTCAGATAGGTCATGGGCAAGGTATGGCGAGCCCTAGGGAGGGTAGTCAGGAACTGTCAGGCCTATAAGTGCCCTTGGGGCCCTGGAAGTGATATTTAGTCTGTAGACACCTTGTCTACACGTAGGGGTCTACACACCTGACATAGATATGAAAACTTCCTGTATAGTAATTGACTATATGGCTCACTTATTTCCTCCTTCTTTTCCGTTTCAAGACAGGCATCTTGTCTTTTTGTTTTGTTTTGTTTTGTATTCTTAGTCTTTAGTATCTCATCCATCTTTCATGAGTTCTCAAAGATAAATGCTAACAAGTGTATCTTCAAAGAAAACATACAGCAAATGCCTTCCAGTACTATGATTCATAGTGTTACATTGCCTAAGACTTAGAAACATTCTTCCAAGAATGAAGTTCAAAGTAATGAGATGACCATCTAAAGGGTGATATTTGTGGAAAAGAAAAAATGGAATTCACAGCCCTTTACATCCTCAGTGCTGGGTGTATTATACCGTACAAATACATGAGTTGATCTCTGCTATTGCAAGATTCCCAAATTCTTTACTTAGGAACCCAGTTTAATCTGGATTCAAGAGCTGAAATACCCTTTAAAGGTATAAACATGAATAATAAGAATGAAGCCTCTTTCCTTTTCCAAGCAAGTGAGCTAATACCTAAATTATTAAACAAACTACCAGTAGCTTTAGACAACAGAATAAGCACAGTCTAAACATGACTGGAAACTTGTACATTTCTGAGAATGTAAAAAACCTGAATAATTTCTTCATGAGTGTTTTTCTTCAATATCACTTCTCAATTATTTTCTTGTTATTACCTGACTTCTTACCTGTTTAGAGCTAGTACGTGTTTTGTTGGCTATCCACCAATCACTAGCAATTTTAATGAAAAAGTTCAGCCTTGGTATTTTTTTGCTAAGGAACTCCTCTGCAGAATGATGCAACAATTATTTTCACCTTTCTTCTTATATAGATAAATAAGGTTTTCTTAACAACAGTGCTTCTGATTGCATATTCTTATGTGCCTTTTGAGATTCAGTCTGCTGTTGGTCCTACTGTTTTCTATTTGTCTTCTGTCATCTGACCTACTTGCCATTTTTGGTATACCTCTTTCAAATCAGATTAGGGAAGGACTTATGATTATAAGAAATGATCTTATTTACTGTCCTTCTCCCACATATGCTTGAATTTCCATTTTGAAATGATCTGGCTTTAGGATCTGGCTTACATAAAATACAAAAAATGTTATACAACATAGTAATATCCACAGTAATAAATATTCTCAAACTATATTGCTCTCTCCAGTGTATGTGCCAGGTGTAGAGAAAGGCCATAGTAAACGACTGAGAAAATACACATTGTTTTATGGAGAAAATGCAAAAATTAATGAAATTATAATGATATAGCACTATAGTAGTGATGCAAGGCAGATCCTGGAATTCTATAAAGTCTTTGACACTGTCTTCCATAGCATACTCCTGGAAAAGGTGGCAGCCCACAGTTTGGACAAGAGCACTCTTTCTTAAGAACTGTCTGGATGGCCAGGTCCAGAGAGTGATGGTAAATGGTGCTGCATTCATTTGGCAACTAGTTCCAAATGGTGTCCCCAGGGGATCAATACTGGGCCCAGTCCTGTTTAATATCTTTGTTGATGATCTGGGAGAGGGGATCAAGTCTACCCTCAGTAAATCCATGGATGGCACTAAGTTGGGGGGGAGTGTTGATCTGCTGAAGGGTAGGAAGGCTCTGCAGAGGGATCTGGACAGATTGGATTGATGGACCAACAATATGAGGTTCACCAAGGCAAAGTGCTGAGTCCTGTATTTAGGCTGCAATAACCCCCTGCAGTGTTACAGTCTTGGGATTGAGTGGCTGGAAGGCTGCACAGCAGAAAATTACCTGGGAGTGCTGGTAAACAATTGGCTGAACATTAGCCAGCAGTGTGCCCAGGTGGCAAAGTTCAATGACATCCTGACCTGTATCAGAAATAGTGTGGCTGGCAGGACTAGAGAAATGATTCTCTGCCTGTACTCAGCACTAGTGAGGCCACACCTCAAGTGCTGTGTTCAGTTCTGGGTCCCTTAATTCATGAAGGACATTGAGGTGCTGGAGAGAGTCCAGAGAAGGGCAATGAAGCTGGTGAAGGGTCTGGAGTAGAAGTTTTATGAGGAGCAGATGAGGGAGCTGGGGTTATTTAACCTGGAGAAGAGGCTCAGGGAGATGTTATTACTCTCTACAACTACCTGGAAGGAAGTTGTAGACAGGTGTGTGTTGGTCTCTTTTCCAAGGCAACTAGTGACAGACAAGAGGACACAGTCTTAAACTGTGACCAGTGGAGGTGTAGGTTGGACATTAGAAGAATTTCTTCACAGAGAGCGTGATTAGACGTTGAAATGAACTGCTTAGGGAGGTGGCGGAGTCACCATCCTAGGAGGTTGTTATGATCAGGTTATTAAAATTATTAGAAATGCCCCTGTCCAAATTAAGGTACAAATGAGATCACATGCCAAAGTCAATACTATGGATTTATTTAACAGTAAATGTGAGTCAGAGATAGATAGATAGATAGATAGATAGATAGATAGATAGATAGATAGATAGATGAAAAAAGAAGGGTGGGAAGAAAGAGAGTGACAAAGATTAAATACAAAATGTATCACCATTCTGTGGAACTCTGTTGACTCCCATGGGGTTCCATCCTTCTGTTCTTCTCATTGGTGAGGGGTCCTGAAAAAACTAGAATCCAATGGATTAATATATGTTCAGGAGATGCCCAGGCACGTCCCTGGGAGAGGAAGCTTTGCAGTCTTTTGTGACAGGCTCTGAATTTGTTACCTCACTTGGATCATGTGCAGTCCTCTGCTGGTGGAAGGCCTCAGGAGTAAGCCAGACGTGGGGGGGGGGGGGGGGGGGGGGGGTGGTT
>JAWWEW010000001.1:64177292-64197659 GCA_035583185.1 Anabacerthia variegaticeps
TAATGGTTTATGACCCCTTTTCAGCTGCCTCTCACATGAATGTCCCATGTGTATGTGGTCTTCCCAGAGTGGGAAGGTTTATTCCTTGGGTTTGGTGTAGAGAGATTTTGCCATCACACACTCAAACCCCTTCTCCTCCTCCACCTGCTGAGCTCAGCTAGGGCTGATTCTGAATACTGATATATTCATCTTTCCTGAGCCTTGTTTACTTCTTCTCTGACCAGAAATAATTGGATGACAGTCTTATCTCAAACTCCTGTCACAATCCAAATTCCAGTCAGGAAGCATATTCAGAAGGGGGGGTGCTTTGGTGGTCCCAGACAGGCAGTTGCTTCTTTGCCATTTGACAAAAAGTCTTTCTATGATTTTGATGACCTTTTAGTCATTAACAACATTTCAGTCTATCACAGAGCTGTTTAGGGAAAGACCACATGTGGCATATAATGTCATGGTCTAATTGACATGGTGGTGTTCAGTCCTAGGTTGGACTCGATCTCAGAGGTCTTTTGGAACTAATTGATTCTGATTCTGAAAAGTTTCATATCAATTACCTTTAATGAGATATATTGACTTTTTTAAAAAACTGTTTAACTTGTTAGAATGAATATTTATCAGCCATTAGAGTGGTTATAGAGGTAACTATGCTGGAACCTCTATTTGTGTCTGTTCCTGTACTTAATTCCTGTTGACTAAAACTGCAAATTGTGACTTTAGCTCCTAGCTCTCTTTTAGCTCTTCTCTTTAACTCCTGATCCGTTTTTAATTCTCTGTTCCTGATATTGCCTCTTGACCTTGGACTTACCTTTTCATACATCTCCAGAGTTTGTGTTCTTCCCTGAGTTCTTTCCCTTGCTTCTCAATATTGTGTTGGGCTTTTTACAACTCCAGACCAACTAAATATCTGAAATTCTGTGAGGGTTATGAAGGCTACTAAATCCTGTTTTTTATTAATAGCCGTATCAAAAAAGGTCCACTTGCACAGTTTTAATTATTGGGATTTTGTTTCCATGTTCTGATGTCACTGAACAGCAACAGCAAAAGATTCTCTTGTACTATTTTTGTGTGCCATTTTTCACAATATAGCACTCAACTTCTTTAAATCACGACTTTCATAAAATTTGTTCCATATATTTGTTATTTTTTAGTACTTTATTTTCTGTTTAGAAAACATTAAGTTCATTAAATCTTTATCTGTGAAAACAAAAATGCATAACAAGAATAACGCTTCTTTGTGCACACACTGTAAACCTTTTGAATTTAATTCTAGTCAATATCTAATAGTGGGTTTCATTTTTGTGGTGTGGACTAATTTCTATATTGCAAGCAACACAATTTCAGTGCAGCTTTCATGTGGCAATGATCATGACTTAAAAAGTTCCTGTTACACTCAGAGAATATTTAGTTTAATTCATCCTAACAACAGGTATCCAGTGTCATATGAGATAGCCTAATGTATCTGTTACATCTGTACTTGATGGACAGAAGCTGTGTAGGACCTACAGGAGGTTTGTGTAACAGTGGATAGGAAGATGAAAACCGGATGGGAATGCATCTAGACATGGCAGTGGACTCATTGAAACAAACCTTTGATTCAGATGAAAACGTCAATCTTTAGACTCCTGAACATAGACCTCTACACTCTTCTGAGATCTGAGTAGAGGTATATGTGTTACTTCTCTTAATCCTCAGCTAATACCACCTTCTGCTGATAAAACCTTATGACAGAAATGCAGAACCTCATAAACTCTGTAATACTCACTATGCTTTTTCTTATTGCTTCCATCACCCTGGGCCAGATTTGAAGCCATTTGATTAATACAAATACTCACAGAACAGCTTATATTTGCCAAAACTTCAGTATCTAGTGTCTTTTGTTTGCTCTAGGGTACCTTATATAGCCAGTGAAGTTGCTCCACAACTATGATATTTTTATAATGCTTCCAAATTTATCTATCAAGTTTTCTGTTTAAAACAAGAAAATGGAAGGAATGAAGAGCTTCTAGTATTACTTTAAAAAAAATAAATTTAATTATTTAAAATTTTAAAAGTCTTTAACTTTTCCTATGAAACTACAACATTACATTTTGATGTAAACTTACTGTCAATTCAATGACAGTATCAAAAGCCACTATTGTTGGTTTTTTCAAAGCCACTCTTTTCTTGGGTATATATTAAAGTGATGCAAATCTAATTACAGACCAAAAATAGTGTCTAATTCAGTTCTGAAACAGATGAAATGGAGACATGGAAATGCATCTGCTGATCTGCCCAAAATCCTCATCCAAAATATGTAGTATAACTAAGATTCTGTTTTTAATGATTGATTTAACATTTATAAATTCTGTCCGTACAGTAACCTTGTCCTGATTTGTAATAACCATCTGGTGTTAATGCTCCATTTTCTGTGTTCAAAAGTTGACTGTCGTTTGTCCTCTAGCAATTAATAAGAGAGTAAATTGCCTGTTTTCTCAGCTGGAGAGGTTTGGGGTCACTTGAAGAAAGGTGATTCAGAGTCAGTGTGTTGTTAGAAAACATAAGTTGTTTGTCTGCAATTCTTCTGAGAAATATTTCCTCAAACACTGGAATAATGGTAGCTTTATTTTCTTCTTCAGTCCATCATTTAGATTCATAAATTGAAATTTCTGAAGGGTAGACTAATCTAATACTACTACCACTGGGATTAGAGGTTATTTAACTGAGAGAAACAGAAGACAAGGAGGAAGTTTAAGGGATTTGTTCAGGTGCAAAATAAACTGTAAGAAGAACTGTTGCTCACAGATGCTTTTCAAAGTAACTATTTTTGTACAAACAGAAGAATTAATTATTTTGCCCAGTACCATGACTTCATATATTTTGAAAGACTTAGGGAAAACCAGTCTCATTTCAAGAAATGAGAGAACACAAAATATTTAACACATTGAATAGAAACTAAGAAGCAAATATCCCAAAATTTTCAAACATGGATTAAAAGAAAGCTGAAGGTTTATATGCAAGCATGGAATGAGAATCTATTCCTTTTTCTGTATACTACGTAATTAACTAGGAAAAAAAAAATATCTGAAGACATATACTATTATTCTATCATTTCTTTCCTTATTATGAAGAATGATATTTCATGTCCAAATTTTATGCAACATCATTAATACGTGATCAAAACAATGCACATACAGTTTTCCTTATATTCTTAAACTTGTTCAAACCTTAACGTTCCAAATGCCTTGGCTTTTGCAATTTCTAAAACATTAACTTTTCCAGTATCTGAAAATTGTTTAGAGTATGTGTATGGAAATATACTTAATGTTAATTTGTTGAATGCAAAATCAACTATTCATATGACCTTCAGAGTTTTGTCAGTTTTCACCTCAGTGGTTGATAGTGAGAAGAACTTTCATCTAAAAAAAAAAAAAATCCCATAGATAATTAAGTCTTGGATAAATGGATGGTGATTCTTGTAACGGGAGAGTATATGCGTGTTGAAAAATATTCCTGAAAAGGCCTCCACTAAAAGTGGAGCTATTTAACTAAATCTTCTAAAGGCTTTTAATGGCAAGTATATATACACTTGCTAAGCATAAAATCAGTTTTTGATTTAAACGTAAGAGAAGTGGTTTATTAAAAAAAAAAGAATACATAGGATTAAATCTATTCTCTTTGAAAAGAAAAAAGAAAAGAAAAAAGAAAAAAAGAAAAAGAAAAAGAAAAAGAAAAAGAAAAAGAAAAAGAAAAAGAAAAAGAAAAAGAAAAAGAAAAAGAAAAAAAAAAGGAAAAGAAAAAGAAAAAGGTTATTATTAGCACTATACTACCAGATGCAAAACAACCTTAAAGTACTTAGGTCAGCTTCTAATAAATGTCTACAATTCCAAAACTGTGATAGCAAATGAAAATGTTAAACTAATGCTAACCTTTTAGCTGGTGAGGCAAACCCTTCAGGAGAGCTTAAGATTCCTTAAGATATTAAGCTTAAGATCTTTGTTAAGAAGATACACAACTCCTTTTTGTGGTACATACGCTTTGTGAATAAACACTAGCATTCTGGATCTGTCTTTGAATACAACTATAAAAATATCTAATAGAAAATTCTGTAGTTAGAAAAGGGTGCTTTTTATTACTTGCAATGATATAGGTTTCTTTCTAAGTGTTTTAGAAACTGAAATAAAATGTTATTGCTCGAGACTATTTTGAAATGTAATTCAAACTATGATGTTATAATTAAATTCTGGAATTATTTCTCCAATAGTTAATGATTTATTTTTAGTGATCATGGTGCAGTAGCTTCATATTTTGGTGGGTCACAGGAGCTGAAATAGTCTATACATGTGTAATTTTGTGTTTAAGTGATCAAAAGCAGCTTCAAGTCAGATCATATTGAACATGGTGTCTTATTTTCTAGATCAAACTGTGTCTGTTCTGTAATGAGAATATTTTTTTTTGGCTTCAAATAAGAATTAAATCAGATAGCAGACTGTTGAAGTTACCTTCAAAATTGACATTTCTGTATTTTGATCATCTATTCAATGATAAACTAAGAGTATGAATACATACATGGGAAAACAGCAGGCATACTTCACAAACATTTCAGTAAGTTAGATTAAAGTAATAACAACTGCTTCCTAACATTTTAGTTGCCAAAGTGGTTTAGAATTCCTTTAGCAGAGCAGTCTATGGAGAAAGAATGACATAGAGGATGTTCTAGAGTATTTATCTATGACTACAATAATAAATAAAATGGTCTAGAGACTGCTCCCTGAACTTGAGAAAAAACAGCACATCATGTTCCTATCTGTTCAACTAAAGTCTCTTTTTTACCCACCCTGCCCCACATCTGGGAACAGAACTCTGTCTTTTGTGAATAGTTGATGGCCTCTGCTAACTTCTGAACTGTTCTCAACTCTTAGTTCAAACAGTTATTTGGCCTGACCAAAACTGTAACAGGACTACTCTAAATATATTAGTACAGATAACCATGTTTCCATCTTTATGATGATTTGTGTTCCCTGACAGTTTGATATATAACTATAAAAGTTAACATTGAAGATTGCTTGATAAATCATCTACTGCTTTACTTATGCATTAATTGCTTTTGCAAATTCTGGATTCCTAAATGTTTCATCCTCCACAGTTCCACTGTCTAAGGCAAATGTAAAGACGTCTTCACAAATACAAATATGAAGTTCTGTCCCTACGAGGCCTAAAATGGAAGAAAAGAACTTTCAAGGCAATATTAATATAGATAAAATAGAGAGCAGGTCTTTGATTAAAGTGCTTTGAGACACACTAAATACTTAAGTGCAGGATACAGCATAGAGCTCCTACAAATTTATAACACTAATTAACATCATATCTAATGGATACATCCAACCCAAAAATTGCCTGCCCCCAGTACCTCCCTCACGTCTGCCCCTTGGCACGTCTCCCCAGAATTGAGTCAGAGGTCTCAAGACCCCTTCCTTCTTCACCATCATCATCTTCAGCATGACATGCCTTCTTTGGATCTTGTCCAAAGTTTCTGGGCCTTCTATTGCTTTGACTTTAATGATATCTTACTACGTCCTTCTATGTATGTCTCCCAAAGAAGATGTGCTCACTAAAATCTTTTTCCTTGAAAAGAACATTAAACAAAATTTCAAGAATATTGAGAATTTGATACAAAGCATGAGAAAGGGGGTTTAGTAACTGTTAATAACTGCTATTTTAAAGTGTTAGAAACTATGGCATCACCAGAGCCATTGATGAGCTCCAGGAAGTGCATTTCTACTTAAATCTTCAGGACTGCAGTAGTCAGGGTTATGTTTGGGCACATGACTGTGCCCAAAGCAAATAGGTAAACACAGAGTACGGGGAGTATGACACTTAATTGTAATTTGAAGCAACTTGGATCTTGAAATGTTCAAATTCACTGAAGGCGGGACTAGCTCTTCAGTGGGGGAATGGGATATTATGTAATTCTCTCAAAATTAATCACTGCAAAGAATCTTTTGTAGGGAAAGTGCTGAATGACATGCAGCAAAGGTTGATCACCCATGAAGACATCAAGACATGTCATCTATTTCTCATCAGAACAAAGACATTGCTATCCCTCTGTTAGAGTTTCAAAATCTTTCATGGAATTTACTTTTTTCTTTCTGTCTCTTACTGACACTGTGGTTTTGGAGTTGGAGGCCAGGACAGATGGTTTGTTAAATCCTAGCCCCTCACTACATGCTCCAGAACCAGCTAACTGTCTAAAGGCTAAACAAAAGGGAATGGCTCGTAGCTTTGCATTGCAACATGATGGCTGGGGAGAGGACTTGGGGGAGGTATGGGGGGCAGAGTGAGGTTTATACGCTTGTGTCACACTTCTCTGGCTGTTTTGCATGCTAGCCAGTTTGCTGGGCTGGTGGAAGCATTTGGAGGGGGTTCCCCTGACTCAGCCCCCAACTCCGCATGCCCTGTGCCATTCTGAGAGAACAGTTGCTGCTTCCTTGTTTCACTACAGACTCCTTGAGGGCCCAACGCCATCTGCAGAGGAGTTGCTAACCAATCCCCCCCAGCGCTTTCGGACAAAGGATGGTAGGAGAGGGTCTTTAGACTGCGCACCGGAGGGGTTTTGTTCAGTCCCTGTGACTGCCATTCCAGTACCTCTCCCTGCCCTCAGTCTCTGCCTCACTGGACCCTGTGGGTCATCACAGTCACTGTGGTACGGCAGGCGGTGCGACTGTGCCTCCTGCTGTCCGTAAATATAACTGCACCTAAGGGGCAAAGATCAGACTCATTTTGTTTGAAAGTTTTAATTAAGGTGTTGCTGTTTGTTCTGTTCTGTTGTTCTTGTTTGTTTGTTTTCTTTTTTCTTTTGGTTATACATATATATATCTCTGTAGTAAAGAACTATTATCCTTTATCTCTACATTTTCTTACTAAAGTATCTTAATTTCAAAAGTTGTGGCAGTTTTTGGAGAGAGCCCCCCACCCTTCCTAGACTGGAAGGGTTCATTGCTTTCCTTGATAGACATCTTGTTTTTCTTTTAAACTGGGATACCCTCTGAGATCAGCACAAAAATGTTGCAGGTTAGATTCAAAATTGTATCCAAACTCAACAGCTGGCCATTCTCTCCCTAATAGGATGAACTAAACCCCTATATTTTGATTTGTTCTAAATCTGAATCCAAATGTTGCTGTTCTGGCTCTTACCTGATATCCAGATAAACAATGCAGCTATCATTACAGACCAGCAGATTCCCATAAATGTTGGTTAGTTGCTATCCCTTTTGTAAGATTAATGCTTTTTTTGTCTTGGTCTTCATAGAAACTGTGGGAGCTCAGATGGGTCCCAGGATCTCACAAAACCAACGTTTTTTGATATAGGCTGGTGAATTAACTGAATGGTACTGGGCATATCTGCAAGACTGAAACAAATCAGTGGTTGAAAAGGAATATTGTACCTGTATTTACTTCTGAAAAGACAGAGACATATTTTAAAGTCTAAGACACTGTGACATATAAGAAATGGGTATGGGGGGTATTTTCTTTTAAAGATCAACATAATTTTAATAAGAGGAGCCACTGTCCTTGCTAATTTTATATGTACTATATTAAACAAACTGAATTTGAATCTGTGTTGGGCTGCGGCATTAGGGAACACCCACACCTGTAATACTCAGGATTATTCACTTAGCTTAATTAATTCAGCTCTAAACTTCATCTTCAAGAATTGTCTACACTAAAATAAAATGGGCAAAAGAAGTTATCAAGGAAGATTTTATTTTTCTTATCACTTTAAATTCATTCACATAGAGCAAGCTGACTGCAAAGGGAGAATCTGATTCAGAGTTAACCTGACTGCCCTATCCAGTCAGTATTTCAACATTTTCCCCTTTAATATCCAAATACCGAATTGTCCAAGAATGTGACTGCCATCTTAACTATCTGTTGCTTCTCTCTGGTAGTATTGTTAATGTGTTTTGGGTCATTATCAGATGAAAGAAACTGGCTTGTGCAGCATTTGCAAAGACATGCCTTAAACTTGTAATTGCTTGAGTGTGTGTGCGCCTACCTTGCATTTGCTATATGCTACATATTCTGCCCTTGATGCTTTTTTAATAAGCTGTATCATATAATCATTTTTGCTCTAAAGAAAAACATGAAAAATCAATGAATTGAGGATACAGACATGATAATAAATATATGAAAATATAAGCAAATAAATAAAAGGGAGATAAAATTTCTTGTGAGATAAAGCTGGACTCTTTTAGATTATTTTGGTGGAATATCTACATCTGTTACAGTAGCTACAAGAAAGTGGAAAGATGTTAAGTACATGTTGCTGGAGCCAATAACGTGTTCCCATTGTTTCTCTTAAAAGAAGAAAACCTTGAGGATGTTTGTGGTAAGGTAATGCATTCTCATATGATTCACTGAGCTGTTTTCTGGTTGTTCAATCAAGGGTCTTTTCTTTTTTGTCTGAAAAGTAGCAAATTTCAGTTATCTCTGCACTGACAGTACTGCTACCAGTACAATAATGGGGTAATTTGCACTATCACCGCCTGTTTCCAGCAAGCCCTACTGCATTAAGTCAGTGATAATTAAGGACAGAGGCTTCATGTGTAGGGACAAGTACTAGCATGGTTCTCTCTACCAAGGAATTAGGGCCAAGAATGTAAAACAGAATAAATAGCTGTAACAATTCTGAACAAGGTCCAGGTTTTCATAGGAGTGCTGGTGCCTCTTCTTAGCTATGTCTCTCTTAGCTCTAAAGCTGCAGATTTGTGGTTGTTCTTCTCCAGGGCTCATGAATTTTTTTTTCTTGACTAACCAGTGACAGAGTTTCAATATGAGGCTAAAAGGGTATTCCCATTTTCTTTTCTCCCTCTTATTTCCTCCCTCCTTCCCTTATGCTTATGTGGTGATTAGGGCATACTCCTGGAGGAAAAAAAGTGAAAATTATTTTAGTTTGCAATCCATTAGATTAGGAATACTGAACTCTAACCTCCCAAGAGATTTCTTTAACCAAGAGTCTGTCATACAAAACATGAGCAATGCCTCCCCTCATCACCTTTCTCTGACAGCTCTGTTTTAAAGGCAAACCAATTGAAACACTGCTTTATAAGTGGCTCAGTAACAGCCGGGCACTCTCAACGTAAGCATTTCAGACCTTCAGTCGTACTACATTGGTTTTCTTAGGAAACATGAATTCCATCATGAGCTAGTTGAAGGCTGTGCATCCTCAACAGGAGACAAGAACTGTTCTAGGCATATGCAACAATGAAGTTTCAGGAACTTAAAAAAATCTAGCTCAAACATAGGCTAGAAAATTTGCCTGTTTGCTGAGCATGGGTGTTTTGAATGGCAATTAGTCTGTGAGAGGTGTATACTCAACATGCATTTTTTAAGGGAGCTTGCATTCTTTTCATTGTATGAGATTTATCTTAGTTTATACTATAGTACTAGAATTATTTCCATCATCTCTCATTCTTTATATTTTTTTCTGAAATATTGACTTTCTTTTTATATATTAGGAAAAAAAAAATACTACTTTTCCCTGTACGCTGATATAAATTTTATCTCTTTTCCTGAATCACAGAAGATATAAGCTTGATATAAGTAATGTAACAGTCTTGGATTCTATCTTTCAAAATAGCATAGGCTGAATTTTTACTGGCTTGTACCTAAAGATATTAATATCTGGGCAAGTGTTATCATTAGTACTTTATCTCTTGATATATTATCTTGGTAAGTAGAAAAATTAGAGAATTGGTATATATATAAAATTAGAATCAGAGTATAGATGACTTGCCTTGTTAATTAGGCCAAACTTACCAGTATTCTTATTTGTCAAAAAATGAAATAACAAAATGGCTGCTAGTATGTCTACAGACCACAAAATTTGAGACCCTGACTCTTAAAGCTGTTTGGGGGCAATTTTACTTATGATAAAATGTATGAGACAGTAGATTCTGTTTCTTTCCCCAACTGTTAATGTAAATTGGGAAATTTGACTCAAGAAGATTTATAGAGATAATAAGATCACAGAGTGGTTAAACCTGATATTCAGAACACAGTGTTAAAGAAAGTCAAGTGGGAAAAGGTCCATATAACTTAAGCTAATCAAAATAAACAGGGGGCTAGTCTAAATAAGTTGTTCAGATTCCCTCTCATTGTAATAAAAAATTAGCTTTTCTTGTTGGTATTAATTGCTGATGGCAAGTGTCTTTTCATGTCTAGAATTTTTTTTTTCCTATTCACTACCAGGGCATTTTAGACTTCACTGTTAGACTGAATGTTCTACTTCAGATAAGTCAATTTAGGTGAGACAAATCTCAGGTTGGTTGACTGAGTGGGTAAGAAAAGCTGGACAGTATGTGACTAGAGGTCATTTACACGATGTCCTGTTACAATTTTGTAGTTGAGAGTCACAAAACATTATTACATTGATTGATCTACCTGACATAGCTGTTGTGAAAATGAGTTACTCTTTGTGTAGATGGAAATAAATCCCGAAGATACAATTCCACCTTCTCTAGTCCAACTAAACTGTATGTAACAATTCTCTTCAATTTATGTTATAAATAAGAAAATCCTTCAAGACTTTTGGTAGATGAAATTTGTTCTCTTTCTATCTGGTTTCAACAGTAGCAAAGCTAAGCAAAAAAAAGCACAGAAATAAACTTCCAACTCCCCCCATCTTTTCTTAACCAAACAAGAGCCATGTTTATTGTCTACAAATAAAAGTTTCCACTACTTGAAGGATAATTATTTATTTTCTGCTTTATTTGTTGAATGCAGAATTTCACAGGGTTTCAAGATTACAAAGTACACTTACTAACTCATCTTTTACTTGCTGAGATGGGAAAAACTATAACTGTGAACTCAAGTTTATCAGAAACTTAAGCTGTTTTACTGATTCCAGGTTGCACCTCAGTAGAACAAAATACACATATGAAATTATCTGATCTGTTTTCATACACTCATAGGATCATTTAGGTTGGAAAAGACCTCCAAGATCACAGAGTTCAGCCTTGGACTCTTCACCACCTTGTCAACTAAACCAAGCATCGTGCACAGTCATTTCTTGAACACTTCCGTGGGTAGTGACTCCACCACATCCAGGGGCAGTCCATACCAATGCTTGACAACTCTTTCAGTGAAGATATTCTTCCTGATGTCCTAACTGGACCTCCCCTGGTGCAGCTTGAGGCTTGCACCTCTTATCCTGTCACCAGTTCCCCAGGAGAAGAGGCTCAATTTGCTACAACCTCCTTTCAGGCAGCAGTAAGATCCCCTCTGAGCCTCCTTTTCTCCAGGCTAAACAACCCCAGCTCCCTCACCTGTTCCTCAGCTTTGTTTCCCTTTTCTGGACATGCTCCAGCACCTCCTGAACTGAGGGACCCAGAAGTGGACACAGGACTTGAGGCGCAGCCTCACCAGTGCTGACTGCAGAGGGACAATCTCTGCCCTAGTTCTGCTGGCCACGTTATTTTTGATAAATAGGCCAGGATGCCATTGGCCTTGGCCTTCTGGGCAAACTGCTGGCTCACTTGTAAGCCTCTCATCACATCAGTCCCAAGGGTTTGCCTTTGACACCTCACAACATATCAAATGACATTAAGCAGTTATGATCAGGCAATAGAATTGAGTCTCTAGTCACAATAGTCTGAAGAACTTTTAAACCTCCTAGAGTGTCATCTTTCTGTGATCCAAAGCCTAGTTTTAGTACAACACAATGACATAATCTTGGCTTACGCTTTTGAGAAAATTGGCAAACTCTGGGAAAGAGTAATGACAAAACTGCATAGGCTAGAGCCATGAAAGGTAAAAAAGTGAAATTGCAGGCAAGGTCAGAGAGAATTGTACAAGGATTCTGCGGGAATAACAGGTGAGAAAAATCTTAAATAAAAAAATAAATAATAATAATAAAAAAAAACTTTTTAGCCCTAGTAATCAATTGTATAATATTAAGTGGGAAATGTTTTATAGTTTTAGCTTTACAATAATTATATGTGTTATCTCTATGTGTAAAATGTCTACAGTTATTTCTTATTCATGTCCAGTTGCCCCTGCTGCCTAGTGTTTTCAATTTCTTCTCCAAATACTTAAGTGCCACATTGAAAGGGCAATGTTTTTCTATCAAGGTTTTATACTACAAAAAATAATTTTAAATACTGCACAAAGGCAATTTAATCTGTTTTATAATTCTGAAAATATAGACTGACATCCTGACCCCCATCAGGATGTAGAAAGCAGGATACCTGTGGAAGTTATTGTTATATCTGTTGCAACAAATTTTTGATGTAAAACTGAAACAAGCTTAATATCTCAAGTATTTCAAAACAGCCTTGTGCTAGAGTATTTTGGACACCTTATTTAGAAGGAATGGGCAAGACTTTTCTCAAGGCGTGGACCTGGGAACAAAAAGAGTGCAGCGATGGTAAACTGAAATACATGAAACCATTTTCAGATGATGAGGAAAGAAGAGGTCTTGTGCTCACTCATACTTAATTATAAATAATAAAGAAATAAACTATTTTATTTTACTACATCTGAACACAGAAAAGGAATTAAAAGAAACCTTTTTATCTGGAGGGATACGGAGAGAAATAGTCATCAGGAATTCAATTCAAAGAGTGTGTCAAATTACCTAAAAAATATTCTACCCTCTCTCAAGGCCTATCCTAAATAATTTGAGAACAGAGATGACATTTAAAAGCAGAAGGGAAGGTGGGCAGGAAGATCAGAGCAGAAAAGATGAATTTCTTGTGCTGCTATATAACACCATCATTTTTCTTAATTATTCTTGACATTTCACCTATTATTCTGTGAGCTCCCTCAGAGCATAGAAGGGAAAAATGCCAGTTGCTTTTCAGAATAAAATGTGAAGAGGTACTTGCTGTCAGCTTTTATGGCTGGAATCTGCCCTTTGATACAGAATCATAGCACCACCTATCTGGTAAAATTAGCTGTTACGTTTGCAGATGTGCAACCCATGGTGTGTTTTGCAAAATGGGTTGTGTGGTGTGCACTTGTGTAAAAGGAGGCCACTAGAGTACACTTAGTTTTATGCTGAAAGAGGAATGTTGAAGATACACTGAAGCAAAGCAATGTTTAAATGATGAATTAACCCTCTAAGAATCTTTATTGAAATTTGTCTATGAAAATAAATAGTACGCATCTGTAAAGGGTATTTAAATTTAACATATTCTCTAAACCAAAGGCACAAGGTTGTAGAGTAATATCTATCTATCATAATGAATGAAACATTAATTTCCTCTGCTCCTCTAGGGTGTTACTCTAAAACAAGGATTAAGAAGTGTTCATCAGAACCAATGTGAAAAGGACATAGAGGTTATGTTAAGAAACCTAGAGTTTTCATAGGAAGATAGAAAACAAAGCAGAAAACTCAATCAAACCACTAATGGTATAAAGTTTTATGCCTTTAATAGGCCACTTTCATTTCACTGGGTTTTTAAACCTATTTTCTATACTTCCATCAATCATGAAGTATAGGTAAGAAACAAATTGCTAACTCACAAAATTACACCAATCGAGATAATCACTAATATTAAAAATAAAAAAGAAAAAACAGCTTACTTAATTAGGATTATACAATTAAAAGTATATGCTTGGGAATTAATAAACAGAAGCCACAGCAAATAATTTCACAAGACAAAGCACAGATCTGCTAGAAGGCTGTCATTCATATCAGAATGTATTTATCTGTTTATTTATGTATTCATTTTTTTAAGGAAGTGGAGTATCAAAATGAATATGTTTTGGGTACATGAAACTTGTAAGTCTGATATGTTCTGAAGGCAAGTAGCTCTTCCTAAAAACTTTCCCATATCTAATAAGATTTATGAATGTATGATAACGAAACTACATTAAGTGAAATCTGTAGAATCTCAATCCCCTCCCCTCTAGTAAATTTTTTTTGAGGGAAAAAAAACTTCCATGTCATTCCACTCTGAATAGTAAATTCTTTAGTACTTTTTTTGGTCTTTGTTCCCTAAATTCTTCTCTTTATTTCAGTAGTAGGATTTTTGTTGACCTTCAGCCATCCTACCAACTTGCAGTAAAAGAGAAAAATACCCAGTTGTCACTATCTGCTGGATATTAATATGTTTAAGGCATATTTGCAAAGTGCTAAGCAAAAGACTTACAGTCTGTAACCCTCTGATACAGGTTTTGGCTGCGATAGAGTTAAATTCCTTCCCAGTGGCTAGTATAGGGCTTTCTTGGGATTTGTGCTAAATACAGTAAAGATAATATAGAGATGTTGTTTTTGTTGAGCAGGGCTTACACCAAGCCAAGGTCCTTTCTGATTTTGGTACTAGTAGCAGGGCTGGAGGTGCGTGGGAAGTTTTGAGGAGACACACCCAGGACAGGTGGCTACCAAAGGAATATTCCATATCATATGACATCATGCTCAGTATATAAGGTAGAGGAAAAAAAGAAGGGGGGACATTTGGAGTGATGGCTTTTGTCTTCTCAAGTAACCATTATGTGTGATGGGCCCCTGCTGTCCTGGAGATGGCTGAATACCTGCCTGGCCATGGGAAGTAATGAATTCCTTGTTTTTCTTTGCATGTGCAGCTTTTGCTTTGCCTATTAAACTGTCTTTATTTCAACCCATGAATTTTCCAGCTATTACCCTTTCAATTCTCTCCCTGATCCTACTTGTGGTGGGGGCAGGGGGTGAGCAAGCAACTGCATGGGATTTAGTTGCTGGCTGGGGTTAAACCACCACATCCTCCCACCATTGTGAAGGGCAACAGGAATATGAGATGTGAACTGATTTCCCACAAAAGAAGAAACTAAACCCCAGATGAACAGAGAGCATTTTAACTATGTCCACTGTTGGATGCTCACCTTCTTTTACCCATGAGGGTGTCATTGCCTATTTTGACACTTACGCAGAATTTTGTACTTAAATAGGGCTGTACTTAGGGGTTTTACAGTGTTAAATTTGAACAATGTGTTCAAATCAGGGTATGGGTAACGAGAGTCTTATAAAGAGGTTTTGACACAGCACGAAGTACCAGCAAACTGCACACACCTTACAGTGCCAAAGGGCCTGGGATGCACTTGGGGAATGTTAAGTGCCTAGTTATTGAGGATGTAACATAATGACTGCTACCTGGTAGGTCTTTATTAGATGCCTCTGAAGGAATGACCTATAAAATTATTGATACATGGCCATGGAGTTTTGTGTCATCTACCTTGGTGCCGTTTCTAGGAAAAGGCCCTTTGATTTTTCTTGTTGTCATTCTTCAGAAATTGATATAAACCACTTAAAGTTAATAAATTTTGATTTGCGGATAGAAGTTTTATTATTGAAGAGTTTATTAGTTGTTATTACTGTCTGCTGTGATTTAGGCATGGTATTCTCCAGTTTAGTGCACTCACTGAAACCACGTGCTGCTTACTCACTCCTCCTCCCCTGCAGCGGGCTGGAGAGGAGGCACGAAAGGTAAAGAACATGGCTTGAAATAAGAATAACTTGCTGGAAAAAGCAATGCAATAAGAAAATGAACAGCAACAGTAACAACAACATTAATAACAAAAGTGTACAAGAGAGGCAAGTGACTCACATGCAAACTGCTCGAAGTGGAGCCTGACCAACTGCTGCTATGCTCCCCTGACATGGAAGTGAGCCTTTCCCCATTCTCTGGAAAATGATGTGAGGTGACACGGAACAACCTCCAGGTCCTAGTCATGCCCCATCCTAGCTACTGCAAAAATCACAACCAGGACACTATCATTATCATTAACTTTACTAGAGCAATTGTAACTTCAGAAGCCTGAAAATACCACTGTAACTATGTCTCAGAAAAAAATACAGAATAAATGGTATTTATTGACAGGTTTGTACCAACAAAATGTGGGTAAGAATTCGTGACAGGTTTGGGGTGAATGTGCTCATAAATTTTGACAATTTCCAGCCCAGGGACTTACTCAGCCAGAAACTACTTGTTCATAATTGGTACAACGAATGTTAATTTTTAGCACATGGTCTTGCACAAAGGAATGCCATATCTATGACACGTTGTTTAATTTTTTTTTTTAAAGTTCTCTTGTGAAAATAATTTTGAATCTGACTGGTGTGAACAAAACACCTGAAAAATACATTTTAGGTATCTACTTTCAGATGAGATGAATAATACTGTAGTTACTGCTTCCTTTGCATTTATCTAATGGTTAACTTAGGAGTCCACATTGTAGACACTCAAAATCTGGTCTTAATATTCTATGCTTCTGTGTAAATTAGATATTAATAGCAATAAGAATAGCAACACCCTGAATCATATCAGTAAATGCAAAGATATTCTGAAGGAATGATTAAACTACAAATTTTGGTATTTAAAGTAGTCTATGAGCCTTAGAAATTTAGAGGAGACGTTAATGGGATGCAGAGTATACCACGTCTTCCTATTATATTTTATATCTCTCATATGAAACATCCAGACCTGCTTTCTTCTTCTTCTGAAGTGGATGGTCACAGGGTTAAATCTCCTGTTGTGATTCTTATTAACTGGGTCTCCTCTGGTCACAGCTCTTTTTATTTTACACATTGTGAAAATCTGGACTTGTTTAATTTCTTTATGCCTGGTTGCTTGCCACTCTTAAAGGAAAAGCAAGATATTCCATATCTTTATTAAATATGAAATTTCATCAATGCATAAAAAGTGCTTCTGTTGTACTTACTAGAATATACTGCCTGAAATTGTCTTCAAAACATAGCAATTTTAAAATTAAATTAGTTTGAGGGAATATATTTTTATGTGCATGACTACGCATGCCTTAATCACTAGTAATTAATGTGTGGCTATAAAATAATCAGATCCCTGAGATTCTTTTAGGGGATTAGTTTTTAATGAGCTGCATGCATTCTCAACATTTGGAAAGAAGTGAAAAAAGAAAATTCCAGCCATTTCATTACACTCTAAGGGGCTGTTATTCTGAGACATTCGTAGGTGTGCATATGCAAAATGGTCCTCTGGTCTAAGAAATACTACACTAATGGTTACTGCAGGTGAAAAGCAGCAGCTGATCAAGTCTACAACAGCGTCAGACAGGATTCTCTATCCTCTGTGAGCTGTTAATTCATCTAGAAGAAAAAGGAAAACAACTCAAAATGGTTTTCTTTGTCATTTTCAAATAGACTGAATGTATTTCCCTCTCTCCACTGAAATGGAGTCACTCCGTGCTGCAAACTGATGCATTTTAAAGATATTAGGTTCTGAGAAAGTTTAATACAGAGGATTTAATTCTTTAGATCCATGGTCCTACACTACAATTTATCTTGTAAAGATCACCTATTGTTGTTTTACATACATGTCTCGTGTCACAAAACAGAGGTCAGATTCAAGGCCTAATATGATCATTTCCTACCAGATGGAACAATCTCTAATATCTGAGAAAGAAGGAACCTTATACTGCTGAAGACATAGATATAGATATGTATATATATCTCCTGTGTAATGAAAAAAAGTAAGGTAATTATGACAGCTTGTCCTCGATGTCCTTCAACAGAAAATAATCTGACATAAATATTTAACAGAAGCATGACACAGAAAATTCACACTCTCCATTTATTATGTTTTTTTTATTTTATTAATTTTTAAATTATTGGATGTCTACATTTTTTCATAGCAAAGTCTAATAACTTGGGGGGGTTGCCTGAGGCAAAGCACTGCTGTTTGATTTATCTTCTGCACTTGTCTTCCTTTAACAATATGATTTTTTCTCAGAGAAGTGCAAAGCTGTGTTTGACCCCACAGGGAAAAAGTTGTCTTTCTTAAGAAATGTGTACAAAGTACTTAATAAGTTATGTCACTCAGCTCTACTGTATATTATTTTTTCAGTGACTACACTTAACTTTCTAAATCCCCAGATACCAACATTTTAATAAAAACAAGACATTTTTAACAAAATGTCAGCAGCAAAGTGATCAAAGTGCTATGGGAGCAGTTAGGCAACAGTTTGAGCTTTGAATTTCCTATTCGCTTTCCAAAACATTCACTTAAAAAGCATTTATTGAAGCTGAACTGCCTTTATCAGCCTGATCAGAGCTCCATAAAGAGCATGCATGATTCAACTGTCCTTCCAAGCTTTAAAAAATATAACTTTGATATATGTCTCACAAGTACAGCACAATAGTTTTCATGCTCACGTTTGTTAAGATTTAGTGCAGCCATTAAAGAACAGAAGGGCTCTTTGGTGGCAATTCTCAGACATATCAAATATCCCAAAGCACAACCTTCTACAAATCAGAGATTAAGCTACTGACAAAAATTTCCACTTGATTGCAGTTTTTTTCGCCTTAAACTTGTATCACGAGTGACTATCTTTTCGATCAAATCCCTGAGTGTGGTGATTTTTTGTTTTTTCTACTCTGTGAGAAAAATATCAACTGAGAGATAAAGAGTGACATTTTATGTGCCTTGTCCAGAAGTCATTAGATTTATTTAAAAAACTTTGTGTGTGCCTGACCTATACATGAAGTCTGTGACATGTCTCTTGTCAAGTATTGATCACTTAAGACTTTACTGTTTGCTTACTGCAATGTAGCTAATAATCTCTGTATTTAGTTTTGTGGCTTTGAATTCTTATCATGACCCAGCTGATTTCTCTGGGACATTCTTGCTTCAGCTGAGTAAATGGGCTATGGAAATTAAGCCTACTAAAGCACCTTCACTGGGCAGACTTTGTTTTCCATCAGTTCACACTGCAAGCTGTTTGCATGCAGATAGATACATTTGGAAGCAGCAGATGCCATCAATCTTTATGACTTTCTGATACACACCATTTCACCTCTACCTCTTGTAAAAGGGATGGCTGAGCAATTGTGCTGTATTCTCCTTGAATGACGTCGAACTTTCTCATTCAGCTCACCTCAGCATTTTGTGATAATTGCTGGGTATACACAAAAGATAGGACGTTCATCTTCTTGGTGTCTTTTATATGGCATTCCAGTCTTCCAGACCTTATTCCCTCTCAGTGCTTATGTTATACTGTCATACTTTCCATTGTTTCTGAGTTTAGGATGACATTACATCTTATATTCTTAATGTACCCAGACTATTTCTAAACAGACTCAAAATACTAACAGAGACATTATTCCTCAGGTCACTGGTAAATCTTTTATGGAAGTAAAAACCTGGTAAAATGAGAAGAAAAAGCTCTTCTATTTAAGAAATTTGTATGTATCTCACCAGAGAAATAGAATGGTCTTCAGTATAGTTTTAATTTTGTCTAGTCCACAGCTGGAGATATTCCTACCACAAAGAGTTACACGATGGAGTTCCTGAAGCTGCCACCCAAGTACTTTGCAATGCGATGGTTCATTTTCTGTAGATTTCAAATGTAATGAACTGAACAATATTTCAGGATTCTGTTCAACATTAATTATGCACAGGTGTCTGCAACAGCTCTTTCAACTAAATCTTGGGATCTACAGGTACCTTTAAATATCTGTTTGAACTAGAATGGGGGAAAGTGTAACAGACGTTGATTTGAAGTTCATCAATCATAGTGGTAACACCCAGCAGCATCAGCCAGAATACAATCTCATTTGTCAGATGTCATGGGTTTCTCTGATTAGGTTTTTTATAATAAGAGGAAGTTTGGCTTCTGTTAGAAGCCTCTGGAAGTTTTCCTCCATCCTATAGAGCAAAGCCAATGAGGGCCAGCTCTGAGGAAAACTTCCTGCTTTTTTTTTTAAGTTACACCCCTGCATGAAAACATATTTAAGAAGTTGTTGCGCCGTTAGAAATTGACAGCCATGGATTAACAACATCACAACACAGACATCAAGGTCAGTGCAGGAGGGAGAATCGGGGTGGGGGGGTTACCTCACGGATCAGGGAGAGGACTTAAAGCTATTATTCCCTGACTACATGGTAATGACCATGGTGTCCCCTCTTTGAGCTGTCCCCTTGAAGCCCGTGGGATCCATTGGGGTGCAAAGACTCCCCTGTCAGAGCAGGGGGAGGCATGAAAGAGGCTGTTGCTTAGCAGGAGGCCCCCAAGGTGGAGTGGAGGTCCTGCAAAGATTTGCAGCCAGGACCCATGGAAGGAGAGGCCCACGCTGAGCAGGTACAGCCATCTTTTCATAAGAGACTGCATCCCATGGAATGATCCATGAGAGAGCAGAGGATCTCTCTCATGAGAGGGACGCCACAGAATGCAGGGGAAGGACTCAGAGTTATGATTCCCTTTTGACCATGGTGACGACTGTGGTGAAGCAAGCTCTCCCCACAGGAAAGCCCACAGGAAAGCCCCCTGAGACAGAACTGCTGCTTAATTCACAGCCATCTGTGAATGGCTGACCCAACAACAACTGACTGTAAACCTTCCATTCCCTGTCCCCCACACCGTCAGGGGAAGGAGGGGGCA
>JAWWEW010000001.1:64197759-64216512 GCA_035583185.1 Anabacerthia variegaticeps
AAACAATAAAAAAAAAAAAAAAAAAAAAAAAAAAAAAAAAAAAAAAAAAAAGAACATAGTGAAAGCTGCATACTTAATATAAAATCTGTAATTCTAAAAAATTGCTACTCAGCTTCCCTCTACCTCTATGCCTGTCTACGTTACAGACATTCGCCATCTTTTTATTTTAATTTTCTCAAACCTTACAGATATTTATTTGTGCATGTCTAGAACTGTGCCGGTTTTATTACCACTCAGGAGTTCAGAGATTACTTTGGAACTCAGTTCAATCAAAACACTAAGCAAGAAATTCCAAAATATCACTATGTTGTATATGAAAATATTTTTCACCATTAGCATAGTGGCAGAAATGGACTGCTAACAAATATTTTTCTGATGTTATTTTCATTAAGCTAAACTGGAAGAAAGTATTCACTTCTGTAAGAATGAGGCAGTTAAAAGTGCTGCCCAGATGGCAGAAGAGAAAAATTCATTTCTTTTCATCACCTAAAATTATTCAAAATCACATTCCATATGGGAATAGGTTAACCATCTGGCTATATCTCTTTTATATGTCTAGGGAGTGGTTGGGAAATGTTGCCGGGAACAGAAAAGTCTTGAACTCTTATGCCTGTTCTAAATACTTATTCTGAAATTTACTTATATAGGCACAAAAAAAAGTCTGGCCATTTCCGAAACAGATACTATAGTTTATATCTTTTTTGTTTCAGGTGACACCCCAGTCTTTTGTATGCAAAATTATGTTCTTGATCTACTTCAGTGAATCTTGCATTCTTCTTTTGCAAAACTTCAGCAGAAGTGTAAGAAGATGCTGACCACAATGAGGCCTGTAATCTGCTGTTGAGGAAGCTCTTCTGTAGGAAAGCAGCCAAATTTAATTCTGTCCATATATGCCAATATTTGAACAGGTTGACAACTGGGTGAAAAGAATGTCAACCCCTTAAAATTTAGACATGATTTTTTTAAAAAGTACAAGTGTTAAGCAACCAGTTGAGGAGTTGTCTGCCCTCATGTTTTGAAAGTTCTCACAGTGCTTAGCAGCTGAACATTTTGTTGCTAAAGACTGGCAAGAAATGAAAATCTGCAATCTTGGGGTTGTACATATATACTAGAAAGCTAGGTTCTGCCTGGGTGGTTGATCTGGCATAGCTTAACTCACTTGCAAAATTTTTCCTCCCCCAGATACCACAGTATCTATTGGGAATGTTTACTAGACTGTGCTACCCAAGAAACTATTCCTGAAGAAACGAAAATTCTGAAGAAATGTCTGAAGTCAAAATCTATGCAAGAGGGCATGTTAACAACTAAACATCATAAATAACCAGGCACAAAGGCTAGCTCTCATGTTGTGACCCTGACAAATTTACTTATGTAGTTCTGGCACCTCCAATTTCTAGTTAAGTGCAAGAGAAATTTCAAAAGTCTTCTAGTAATTGCTTCTTCCATGATATCTCTCTATGCAGCATTTTCTTCAAGCCCTGTTGAACTCATATATCAGTTCTTTAAGAATGGGAAAACTTAAGGGCTTTTCTCTTCTACTTGGCTACCCTTTACCATAAAGCTTGAGGAACTCAGCATATCAGAGATTACTGACCTTTTGTCAAATACCATTGAAATTAAATGTCTTCAGAAGCATTTGAGGATTACAGCCAAAGAGGCATAACACACACACACACACACACACACACACACACACACACACACTTACCGTAATCCTAGTTCAACTAGGGAATAAGGCTAAAAGCAAATTTAAAAATATACCATAATCAGGATGCTTTTTTCATGAAGTAACTCCATCGTCTCCTTAGATCCCTATATCAAACTGCATGCTGACTGACTGTCTGACACCTGGCTATTGCTTTCATATGTTTGATGTTTAACTTCTAGCTCTTGCTGCCTTTCACTTGAGTTGAAGTTTGATCTCCTGGTACCTGAAAATCCTAACTCCTAGAATGTTGATAAAGAACATTCTTTTTAGACATAGGAAAGAGTGAAAGTGAAGAGACATGGAATTCTTTTGACTACAAATAAAACTACCAAATGAAAAGGTAACAGTTTCCCCAGCAAAGGTATTAAAATTTCTCCTGGTTATTTGAAAAATAGATTCTAAATTTTTATTCATCAATTATTTCAACATCACAGACTAAAAGTCCAAGGTAATCACACTATGTTTCTAATAGAAAAAACAAACAAATGAACAATAACAACAACAAAAATCCAAACAAAATCCTAAACCCAAACAATATAAAAATTAAACTAAGGGAAGACTGTAAATGAAAAACAGAACTTTAGGCTTTATTTTCATAATCAACACATCGGTGATAGTAATGGTGCAATACAAAAAATCTTAATCATTTGAGATAAATTCTAACTATTTTGGCAGTGTTTTGACGTGATAACAAACAATTCACAATGACAAACAATACATGGAGCAAAGAAAGACTTCATTTACCTGCTGATTTTCCGAGGTGAAGCTTATTTTTTAAGTGTAAAATGACATAAACACAGAATTATGCTCCTAACATTGCCAAAGTGTTCTACCTTATGGAGTGTTGGGATACATAAACCTAAATCCAGTTGAGACTGAGAAATTATTTGTTGTTTGGCTTCATTCCCTGAGGCAGCTGTTAAAGTTGGCACTCTCAAACATGCCTGACACATACACTCTGAAAATGTGTAGCAATCTCCAAATTTATGCAGATGTCCAGATGCTAGAGTGCTGATTGAGACATGGATGATGAAGGTTCAGTTCCATGATCCTTCCTGAAAGTAGGAAGCTCGAATCCTAATTTCCCAATTCCATTCAAAAGACATTAACCTTGAGGATATAAGCTTCTGCTGCTAAAGATCACTGACTACCTCTCTTACTGAAATCATATTTCAATTCAGAAGATTCTTTTGGTGAGCAAATGTGCACAAAACAGTGTACTTCATTAATCTGGTAGATTAACAGTATGGGAGTATTTCTAGTAATGTGACTTTTGTGTAATATAAGAATATTTAAAATGAGATATAGTGATCAAATCACACTCCTGTGTTTTACGCATAATGCTCTTTCTTTCTGCTTGAATGGTTTGTTTACAAACAACAACACATCTTCATTAGGTAGCTTGATATTATGCTGAAATTTGGAATATACACCCCATCCTGTAAAATGTCTTTGAGTGCATAAATAAACTACAAAACAAGTTATTCAGTTTTACTCTTTTTTTCTTTTTTTTTTTTTTTTTTGGAGAAATGAGCCATCTATCTCTTCTCTAGAAGGCTACAACTCCTTTCCATAAAAAACAAACAAACAAAATGGAAAATGACATGAAAGCATATTTGAAGCTAAAACCATAAAAAATCTTTCAAGACACACCCTGCACTTAACATTTCTGATTGGCCACAGTAAAGCATGTGTTGAATGTGTCGTATACTGAGATGACTTTTGCTATGTTTATATTGACAAACAAAACAGCTCCAGGGAATGTGTATATGTTCTGGAACTCCAGTGTCCACTTCTTTAATTTATTTCTTTTTTATTTTTATAGTGACCCTTCACAATTTGAGTTGAGTCAATTAGCACTCTCCTAAACAATTCCTGGTTCAGGAGTTACCGCATGCTACAGACATTCTTAATTATCATTTTGGATCTGGTTTCCTGTTTTGGAGAATGAAAGAATTCAATGATAGGGACAGACACACACAAGGACTCATTTAATGCCTGTCAGCCTCAATGTCAGCCATTGGTTTTGGTAAAATTCAATATAATAGTACAGATGTAGCTTAAAGCTAATGATACACTGTGTAAGGTATGCAGACTTTTATTTCCACTGTCTTACCTGTCAAGTCCTAAGCGAATATTTGCTTGAGAGCTTCTTTGGAACTGATCTTAAGAAACTTGCCCAAATTTACCCAAGATGTCCATTTATAGGTAAAAGAAGGGAAGGCAAGTTAGACTGTCGTATTTTTAATGAAGAAATGATCTGTCGTTCTGTCTTTTTAGCAAAAGATGTGCAGGAGAGGAAAGAAAGACTTTACTTGGATGGAAAGTGGAAAATTATTTCATACTAAAGAGAGAAGAGTAAAAATCAACAATATAAAATTGTATGAAAAGAACAAAGGAAGCTTTCAGAAGGGGAAGAACAGGTGACGGTTAAGAGCATATTTGATGAAAGAATTAGTAATCTGACCTGGAGTAATATTAGGTAAAACAATATAAGGATGTGATGAGATGATGATGAACAGTTTAGAGGACAGCAAGTTAATGTTGGTTTTCCTGAGCAGGGTGATATATTTCACTTTGATACTTTGAAAAAAAAATGGACAAAGAATGGTGAAGAAGCTGTATGGGAAGAGGCTAGAGCTGTCAAGACAACAGATAACAAATAGACCAAAGTATTGGCTGGGAGAACAAGAACAGGAGAGATGTTTTACACTGAAGAGTGAGTGACAAGACTTTGACAGAGTTTGCTGAATATTGGAAGCCTTGAATTGGAGCTCAAATAAACAAGACCTAATATAAGTGTGCTTTCCTAGAGACAAAAGTCTTCCATGCATGGTGGTAAGTGTCAGTCAGTTCAGTCAGTCCCTCTGTGTCTATATGTGTATGTCAATCACCTGGTCAACAAATGCAGATTTATAATTCTGAAAAGAAAGCATTGTTTTTTAAATCTCTTTCCTATTCATGTACATAAAAACTGGTATATATAGATGTTCTGTAGATCACTTATATAACAGTAGCAATTTTTCTTGAAGAGGTTTTTTTTTTGGTATAAAAAAGAAAGAAGTATAAATGAAAATTTGGCAACCCATCTATGAAAAAAAAAAATTCTCAGTTTAGCTACTAAGTTACTAATCTATTTCTTGTCAATTTCATTTTCATAGTGTCATGTTTATTGCAAAACATGAAAAATGTGAATTCTAATGTTTGCAGTTTCTTCTTAAGATTTTTTTTTTTTCTTTTTTTGAGTTGGTTAGCTGTAAATGTTTTCTTTCATGGAATTTAAGAAGAAAAACCAAAATCAAAACCTCCACAACATGAAAGTATGATGGAACCATTTGCATGAAGTTATATATTTCCTTTTACAATGCTGGTCTTCCCTTCCATTCTTCTCTTATAGATGGAAGATTGTCTCATTATTTTTGTGATTCAGTTGGATGCTTATCAAGAAACTCCATTCATGGCTCAGGGTCCCATTCTGTCATAAGCTAAACAAATCCAAAACAGTCAGTTTCCACTTAAAAATATGTGAGTGATACAAAATGATCCAATCAAAGGGATCACTGAAAGAGAGGAAAGGGGTTAAGAAAATATGAGATAAATCTTGTAAAACTTAAAGTTGTAGGCAGGGCCTCTCACTACACAATTTCCATACCATTTCATTTAAACCATACATTAAGGTTCAATGAAAGGCTTAAAGAAGGAGAATGGAGTGGCTTTGTGGCTTTTCACAGGGAAACCAATATACAGCCAGAGGTACATGGAATTAGTCGTCAAAGTACTTGTTTGAAAAATTAGGGCATGGATGGAATGGTAGTCATTTTAGTTTGAGTGGAGGAGGAATGTGACATTTCAATACTTTCAGAGAGCAAATAAATTGGAGGGAAAAATTTATACAGAGATGTTGGAGACAAAGACTGTCTAATAGAGAGCTGTGAAGAAAACAATGGCGTGGTATAACTTTGGTCCAGCAGTATGATCATCACACATTTGAATTCCCTATAACCCTTCAGTAGACTTTATTTGGAATCAAATGGACTAATCTCATTTTTTGTTTTACAGGCTTAAATCCATAGACATAAACACTGGAAAACATGCTTTCTGGTGCATAGCCAGATCTTATTTTTCCTTATTCACAAAAATAAATTGCTTAACAAAGAGTTTTATTTGAGGGATAAAAGGAAAATATAACAAAGTACATAAGCAGGATAACACAGAGCTCCTAACTGCTACGTATATTATGGACCTCTTTTATAATAAGCAGGTCCTAAATCAGCTGTTTTTTTTCTCTTCTGCAGCAACATATACCTCGTAGTTGGGGTACCCAGTGTTGCTGGGTAGTAAGGCCCTACTGCTGACCTTATGATGATGTGACCGGCATTGCCTATAGTGACAATCCCTCATTGCTCCTTGTTATGTTACCTGTTCATCATTTATCTCCACTTCTTGTTCTGCTAGCAGGTTTACTACCTATTCCTAGTGTTTGTAAATTCTTACTAAGAAATCAAAAAGCACTGTAAAAAGTCTTGTAAAATACAATTGATTCTTAACCAAACTATTTTTTTCTCAGGTTAAAGATGCCTCTTAAACTTGCCAACTTTTAGAACTTTTTTTTTTTTTTTCTTTAATAAAGTCCACAACTTTTGGTTAACTTAGTTGACTTGAGTCTTAGGTTAACTGTCCACTCTGCACACACTTAATTGGCCATCATTCCTGTACACTATTATCATCAAAAATGTCCCTTTATGTTATGATATTAGTAGAAGTAGTTTTCAAACACAAAGAAATAATATATGCAACCAGTTGAAAGTTGGCTGCTGGAGCATTTAATTTGTCTCTTTTCTTTCCACTAGATATCAGTAGAGTTCTCTTCCTTTTCGGACTTCCCTACCACTTGAAAATTTGAAAGATAGAAACTATATGCCAAAGGTAATGAGGAACAAGAGACCAGTTGCTAAGGTAGAGAATAGTTTTTATTTACCAAATCAAGATTAGGCTCTGTGGGTGCTGAATTGAAATAAAATTTCTTTTAAATAGAGCCCTGAGAAATCAATTGTAACCAGCAGTTAATGACCAGTTAAGAACAGCTTGAGGGAAAGCCAAGGGCAGTTAAAGCTCCAGAAAATTAGTTATTAACTATGCTAATGAATGATATTGCAGAGATTATTGGTATTATAAACTATAATCAATCAGGTTTATCATCATTTCTGAGAAAAAGTTTGCAAGTTACAATATTTTAAGGATGCAGCTCTGCACTTCCAATTCTAATTAATATGACAATCCAAGTATTCCAAGATGATAAATTCTACTTTCCCTTCCCAGGCTAATCTAATCATGCATATTACCAATAATGATAAATACTTTATGATAAAATGTGGCCAGATGAAATAATGACAATGGTCAAGGCATCAGGAGGCTTGTCATGATTTATATGAAAACCATACAGATGAAGAGGACTAACTGTGGTAGATTCACTGTTGTATTTTTCCTAGTGACACAAGGTTGTAAATTTAAATAATTTTTGACTGGTTTTGATTCAGTTCTGAAAATTTCAGTGCATGTGTAACTTCTCTTTAAACAGTGCTTTGCTGAGCACTGCATCTCTGCTCTTAAGTGCAGTAATTCTCTCAGTCTCAGGTGATGCACTGCATGTTTCCAATGAGAGACATTTGTGAACTGTTGCTTTAACAACTGGATCTGCTTCATGGTTTCTGGAGGAAAGAAACGTAGTCTTCCATGGGGTTTATTTGTTTATTTTTGCTCCAAATGTGGACCTTACCTAAAGCCTATGTTGTTATAAGTGGCTTGCAGTGTCAATGGCTGTGTGCTAGGAATATAGAAAGTAGTCTAGAGGTACCCATAAAGTTAGTACACATTTAAATAATGAAATATATGTATATTTTCAAGGAGGTTTAACAGGTCTTTTGATTTGGATACTATACTTCTGTTGGCTACTGCGGTATATATGGTACCATTGTGAGACTCCAGTGCTGTAGTGCAGAAGGAACATGGACACAAATGAAAATTGAGACAGTATACCTGTCCCTTCATAAACAATAGAAATGAACTGACTGCCTCATTTGGGCACCTTACAAACACAATTCAGGGTAGCTGTTTCATGTGATTCTGAAGCCAAACAATAGCGATTCAGGGACTGATCCTCGGCCCCAAAGCCTAGGGGTACAAACTGGCTTACTATCACACTACTGAGACATCTCTGTCTCTAATAACTTTTCTCAGACTTGCTATTGAACATGTGCCTCCAGATCTCCTCTGGACTTAGAGGCTGTGTCTGTGGTCCAAAGAGGTAACTATGATTTTTTTTTCTTTTTTTCTCATGTCATAGCTTCCAAAGTAATGTGAATGGTGCTTTTCAATATGATTTTTAGGGTAGTTGTTACCTGTGGTGTGCTTCAGGGGGGAAATGTGAGAAAGTAAAACCTTTAGGATGCTTCTGGAATACTGTTGGGGACAGAGGACAGACGAACACTGTCCAGTCACACCCATAGTGCCTTTTGAGAGCAGCTCACAGAATGATGAGTGCCTTGAATACTACCTGAGGATACTGCTTGAGAAATCCAGGTGGAGTATGCATAAATGAGAGATCTATCATTTATGTAAACTAAGTAATACAGAGGCACAATCTTTGATATTTCTTCCTGTCTCTATTTAATAATATAAATGTAAGTACATTCATTCTGGCCTTGAACACATTCCCAGTTCTGCTGATTATGTATTTTATTTGTAGTTTAAATTAAAATTACAGATGTAGATTAAAACTGAAATGTTAACAAAGAATGGAAAACAAAAGCATAATTATTGTGGAGATTCTCTAATTGATTTTAGACCAAATCCATATTAAAGCAAAACTACCAGCACTGGCACTTAAAATCTCCTACCACTTAAAGCATTGTATGATTTACAAAGTAGATGGAATAATTCAAATCAGTATTAATCTTGGTAAATACATGCTTACAAAATGCCGTGCAAACCCTAAGCGAGCAATGATAACTAAGCCCCAACTGTGTGTTTGTGTGTGTGTGTGTAAGTGAGGTTATATAACTTATTGGCATGCAGTGTTTTTATGTTCTTAGCAGGAAAAATATGGATTATGGCCATGGCTCATAAACTATGAAAAGTTAGCATTACTGAATGAAATGAACACTAAAGAGATGTTAAATGGTTTAGAACAGAACAAAGAAAATGGAAGTAACAAGATTTGTGTCAGTCACCAAACTTACCACTTGTGTCTTTTGAAACAGCTATTCATTGCTGCTTTTCCACCATGCTACATATTTCCCCATACTTTCTCAATGTGTTTAATTATACTGATCACTGGTAGATATCCCTTCAATTTCTTCTGTCACAAAAACTTGCTGGAACTGATTTTTTACCACTCGCAGTCTCTAAATCTCCTTAGTGCCTCCTTTTGTTCCTAGCTTATTCATAGGCCTACTACACTTTTTACAGATTTCTTAGTTATGATAGTGTTGGACATGTTTTCTTATTTGGCTTTATTGTTGTTCTTGCTGTTTTCCCTTTCAGACATTCCAAATGCTTAAAGAATAAGCAGGAAATTGAAAAAGGTAAGACCTCCTGAAGTATTTTTGACTATAAATGAGAAACCAAAATTATTATTTACTCTGTGGGCTAGAGTTTGGTTGTGATTATTTCTTCTGTCAGAATAAGGATATTAATATGAAGGAAACTGTTCATAACCTGATTTCATCCTCAGTTCACTTTTCCAGTAAATTGAGAAGCAGCCAGCTATTGAAGTAAGTCCATGAGCTAGTGTTTAAAACACTTTTTTAATAATGAAAAATAATTTATCATAGCTTCTAATGCACTTATATTAACTTGTAGGACATATATTATGTAGAGATTTTAGTAAGGACCTGGACCTTAATGGACAGATTAAGCTTAATATTAATATGAATGAGACAAATTTTGCTTGCACTTAAAATGGAGTAAATCCAAACTTAGACATTCTTTCAATATTATGCTAGTAACTGTTTAGATAGAATGAAAGCAGTTTTCCCTATTAATCTAATATTTCATACTAATAAAAGAAAAAAAAAAAACTTAAAAATTATTTTTGTTTATATTTAAAGTAAAAAATCATTGCAAGAAAACTTCCCTGGCAGATAAATTGTATTTATTTAGACTTAAATTATAGTACTTTAAGCTTTCTTAAGGGTGAAAAAAGCAAGTAAATTCTTAGAACAAGAATATATATAGTCATCAGAAAAAACAGCTTTTGATTGTAAAATTATTGGTGCTTTCATAGTATTTGCTTTTATATAAAAAAGTTATTTTATGTTAGAGCTACCATTTAATTCTGCATTCCAAATGTTTTAACAGTAGTACCTTTAGTCATGGTAGGTGTTGAGTTGTTATTTTGGGGTTGTTTTTTAAATAAAGTTTTTTTCTTTTAAAGGACTTAACTAATTTTTATCTTTGTTTTTTTTTTTTAGGTTTAAACAGTGAGCTACACAATTAAGTTAAAATATAATGTGAATTGTGTTCTAAAACAATCCAAATATTTTTTTTTTACTGTGGATTTCAATAGAACGTGACAATTTTTATCATTCTGACTGTTTTCTTTAGAATGAATGGGTTATTTTCACTCAGAATGCACATCTTTATCCTCTGCAGGGTTTGATCTTTGTTATTTATAAGGCATACATTTCAGTTATCCTGAAAATTTCTTTGTTATCCAGTGGTTGATGTCTTCCAAATTGGTTTATGTGATATTGATTCAAGCATTCAGTATGTTGAAATACTTTCAGTCTTAGATTTTTTTTGCAAGTAATTACTTACAGTGTTCTGATTTGAATCACAGAAACAGACCCAAACTTTTTACATGACATTTTTTTATATTTTATTATTTTAGTTATACTTTGAAATGCTTTTTCAGTGGTTTTTTCCCCACCATAACTAAATAGCTAATCAAAACAAAGTCGTTTCAATTCCGCATATTATCATGAGCAGTGTAGTTAAATTACAAGAACTTAAAGTCTTATATAAATACAATACTTCTTGCCAGCAGAAGTTGCAGGACAGAAGAGAGCCTGTAGAAGGTGAACAGTGAGGGAGGGGAAAGGAGGAATAGGAGTCAAAGAGAGAGAATGAGAGGATGGACTAGTGCCTGTCCAGCTAAAGTCAAAACAAGGACACTCATTGATTTCCCAGGCAATTGGATCAGACCCATTATCTGATTCTACAGCATTTATTATATTTAGTAAGTGATAGTTACAGCCAAACTTTCAAACTGCTGAATTTGATACTAAAAATTTCACCTTCTCATTTTCTGAAACTCCTTGGTTTGTCCCAATGCATAATTCAGATCCTCTGACTAGCTGCACTTCAAGCATATAGCGTATTTTGGTTTTATATATGGCCATTGGGGAAGAAAGCAGCTATGCATTTCCAAGTAGTCCTCTCAGGGATGGGTAGATCTTGCAGCTGTTGGTCACTATTGCTTTGCAGGTGTCTGCTTGCTGCTTCAGCTAGTACTGAGGAAAGGACTACAGATCTTATCCCCAGCTTTCCCAAGGCAGGATTGCTGGCATTGAGGGTACTGGGTTCCACTTAAAATATAGAAATGTTGTGCTACAGTACTTCAAGTCTGTAGTATATGGTATGAAAAATGAGATATCTGGTTCAGTCAAGACACAGTATCATATCAGTAATTGAAAATTTCTAATTTTACAGAAGACTGTCAGTCCATTTTTTTCCCCCAGCATTTGCCATATATTTACAATTATTACTTTCAGGTCTCAATTTTCAAACTTTGCCCTGCCTTAAATCCCTCAGTTTAAGGCTCATTTTCCCAACTCACCCCACATCTGCAATACTGCCTCTCTCCTTTGAACCAACAGAAGGCTGCATTTGATGTATTTCAGACTGCAGATAGAGCAGCAATTATACCTTTCTGCTCACTTGTAAGTTCACTTTATTCTGTTTTTTTTTTAACTCAAATTTATGATTTTTTTTCCTTTAAATATTTTTTTAAAAAAAGTTTAACAACATTTATTGATTAAGTGGGATGTTAATAAGCCTATTATGACTTAGTTACTACTTAGTGTCATTGAATTTCAGCAGGACTTCTTATCTGAATAAGGGCTGTTGAATTTTGAGCCTGTTTTAGGAAGGTTATCTTCAAAATAAAAGGGCAAGACATACTATAACTTTATTTCTATGGAAAATGTAAAGGCTGTAAGAAGCTTTTAATGGGACATCAGATGCTGCGTATGACAGTGCAGGATCTTAACTATGCAATGAAAAAATGTTTCCATGCTGCAGGCTGAATGAGTCCTAGATGAAATCTGTTGTGGATACAGTAATTATTAAAATTATTTACCAAGCTTCATCTGTACTGTAAGTTACTCTATGCAATGTGACAGGAGACACAAATCCACAACTATCAAAGCTGTATAAAACTCTTTACTCTTTAGTACATTTCAAAATAAGGAAGACAATAATTCTGCACATGTATAGGTTCAGATGTTAAATTGGATATGAAAGGAAAGATGTGAACTCAGTGAGCTATGAAGATGTGTGTCTGTCTATAAATTTATTATGTATATCCTTAAGCATATAGTAGTTTGATCAAATGAATAATGTACTTGTAAATCAGATAACTGGATTATCTGTGTTCTCAATGGGTATTTTAAATCTCATCTAAAGAAATATACTGTTTCACCCAATCTAGCTTCTATTTCGTTCAAGCAGTTTTACTTGGAGAATAAAGACTCACGGGTGCATACACAGGAGTGATTTCATATGCAGTTCCTATTTGTATCTATTTTTCACAGCAAGAAAACTGCTTGTTTTGTGTGACGAGTAATTTGCTTTTACTCACACAGGCATTTCTACAAACAGGAGATGAAATTCTGTCCCAGTTGGAGACTTTCTGAGTATCTGTTGTCAGCTGCTGAATATTTTGAACTCTGACTGATGTTGTGGCATCTCAGCAGCATATGAGAGCAACTCATTGCCTCATAAAATAAAACTTTAACCAGGAAAAAATATATATCAACATGTTAGCTTGATAGTTAAAACTGTCTCTATGGCAGTGAAAGACAGAGACTTAAATTGCCTCAGAAAACAGAGTAACTATTGTGAACGCACTGACTTTTTGCCTCCTCTATAAGAGAACTCTGATCCTAGCTGTTACCATCATCCTTTGAGTAGAACTTGGTTGTGCTTGGTTGCATGAGGACAATATCTGTTCAACAAGTTGAAACATACATATATTTTAGTTCCTAAGAACAGCTGGTTTCACGGATTACCATAGCATGAAAAAAAAAAAAAACAACCAAAAAAACAAACAAAAAACCCAAACAAATAAAAAAACAAACAAAAAAACCCAACAACAAAGAAACCAAACCAAACCAAAAGACCAAAAACAGAGCATAGAACAATAGGCTTATAGGAGATTTTTCAGGGAAAAAATGCAACCTGCAATATGAATCAAAGCAGCTCAAGAGTTAGATCTCTAGTATTCACCTGCAGAGAATTTTTAATGAAAACATTAGATTGTTTTTCATCTTTATGAAATCTCATTTTTTATTAAAAAATACAACAGAAACACACATTTATGGATCTTGAAGAGTATGGAGTGGAATAACAAGTTCTTGAGAAGAAGTAGCTCCAGTAGCTCACAGATGAGAAAGGATTTTAATTGTTTCAGTGGATATAGACTTCCAGTTTACACTTCTCTCTCAATTTAGATGCTTAAATTCCTTAGGGGAATTTAAGTGGTTGAGTTCTTCGTAGTTGGTTGACAAATAACCCACCTAAAAAAATACATCTCTTTTACCATGGTTATTTTCTTTGCTTAGCTGTATGTCTGAATATCTGTAATATAGTTTGTCATGAATATACTCATTTAGGTAAGCTAAGACTACAACTCATTCATTCTAGCAGTTATAGGAAATGTACAAATGTTGTGTAGTTTAATTTCTTTGATTAAAATTTTTTGGGTGTAAAATTATTAAAATTTTAACTTTCAATACAAAATGATAATTTTTCTCTTCCTTCACTGGAAGCAATACTATGACATTAATCCTGTTTTTGGCATCTTCCTAGTTTGAAATAGTCTGCATTTACCAGTAGGTTTATGCCAGTCATCTATAAATTATTTGATTTAGAAATTTTGTTCACCTTGTACAACTCATATAGTTTATCTATAGTTTCCATTTTACTTATACTCAGAAGTGCCTTCAGCTGATTGTCAGACATCCTTCCTCAGAAGTTGGGTTCATGCTACAATGTCCATGTGTGCCATTCTTTCTAGAATAACTGATTGTATGGGATCTCCCACAAAGGCCTGGTATTAATCTTTATGATAGATACAACCAAGCTCAGTTGAATGTGTTCTTTGTATTTCAGTGAATATGAAGAAATGTTTTCCCCTAGAAGGCCAATATTTGAAGTCAATATTTATCCTACTGGATAACAAGTTGTCTTATTCACCTCAGCGAAGATCAGTATTTCTTCAGTGAATTGGTAAGATAAAAGTAATCTGGTCTAACTTTAGCCTATGCTGTATCAAGTGTGGGTGCTTTTCCCTCTACTTGTGCTTTTCAGAAGGTAATTGCAATATTTTTGGATAAGTTAATAGTTAGTTATGACACAAGGAAATAATGATAAAATGTAGCCTTTGTATGCAACATTTTGAAACATTAAGGTACAGTGCAAAGTTAGTATAAAAAAATATGAGTTAGTGTAACTTGATTTTAGCAGAGCTGTATTAATGAATAGCACTTCAAGTCAAAATTTGGATCAACACTCTTAATTAGACTATATGTCTCACCCTGCACATCCACACATGCAAAGAAACAATCATACATTAAATAACTCTAATTTTTCTTAATCCTAAAGACTGAGAGTATGTTCAATGTACTGAAGACAGAGTATAAGAAAGAGTATTAGAAAAAGGAAATAAACAGAGATACAGAATTTTGTTAGAATCAATCACGAGTTCTCTAAGTATAATGTCACTCCATTAAGTTAACTAATGATGAATGCTATCATGTACTTAAGAAAATTTTAAAAACACAAATAAAGGAAGCCTAGGCTTTTACTAATTCACAAAGAATTAGTAAATGTAAAAGCAACAGAAATCTTGCTGATATTAAAAGAATCTTTATACAGAAATCAGAAACTCAGTAACCTTTCTATACTTTTGAAATTAATTTTCTGTTCTGACCCTGTGTACTATGGAAAATCCTATTTTCAATATGTCTGTTCTAATCAAAAGGTATCAGAAATCATTCCTGTCATTCTAGAAGAAAGTAAGAAGAAACGATATTTTCATGTAACTACAGATGCCCAAATTTCTTGCCTGTAAGTTACTTTAGCTAATTTATTTTTTTTCACATTTACTTTTGCTCTTGTCCTATTATAGAGAAAAATAACAAAGCAGAATAATCCCATTTTAAAAAGTCAAATTGTTCTTTAGTAAATGATTAAGAGAACACAATGCTATTTGATGGTGTAGAGTGATTTAACTATAATTTCTCATTCCATTATGTCACTTTTAATTAAATAGATTCCCGGTGTGACTTTAAAATTAATAACTGAGTATTTCACTTATTGTTTGCACCTACAGCCTTTAGAATCAAACCTTGTTTAAAAAGACAAACTCACTTCCTAAAAAGAACTACAGCTTAATAGCAAACTATGGCTGCTGTTGTATCACATACTGTGCAGCAATTTCAGTAGGTAAAGAATAGGGTTGGGAATGCAGGTACCAAATTAGATTGATGTGTTGTCCTCGACAAACTGGCATTTTCATTTCTGAGGCCTACCAAGTCCAAAACAAAACCATTTTTTATACTTGTTCAAAATCTCTAGAGAAATGACTTCAGGTGGTCTCAGCCCAGTTTTTCATGTACAAGAGGACACATCAAAAAGCTGTCTTCTGTTGATAGTAATTCATCACTTTCATCTGTGAAAAGCCATGGGATTACAAGCATGGAGAAAAAAAAGTACTGCTAACTGAATTTTTTCTCACCAACTCTATATTTCTGGCCCATTTTGTATGAATATATGAGCAGATATGTCAAGGGAGGCAATGTAGATCATGTCTTCATGATTATCAGAGACTGTTGTTTAATTCACCTTTCCTACTCCTTGTCTTTCACTGAATCTCAGTATAATTAAAGAAGATCTCAAAGTACAGAAAGCAAGACAATGGGAGCTATAGCTTAAAGAAGAACAGGTAGAGAAAAAATTAAGTCACTAAAGAACACTGATGAGATGTTAAAAGTGTAGTCAAGCAACATGTCATTTTGCATTGTTTAATTTCATTTATCTCCAAAAGGGACCCTGGCAAAATTAGAACATTTGAAAACATTCTACATTCAATAAGTTTTTCCCTAAAGTTTAAAGAAGAAAACAGAAGAGAGATTATTGTTATAATTATGTTCAAGTTAAAATATTTCTCTGAGAAATATTTTTATTAAGAATATTGTTCATATTTCAAAGGTCACACCACAATAAGAAAAGTTTTTAAAATTTTATTCTTTCAGACCTCCAGAACTCATTCTGTATAACTCCAGTAGGAGGAGGCAGTTCCACCATCATGATGACATGCATCACTATGATATGCAAGTCCTATGCTCTTCACATTTCTCTAAAGCTTTGGTAGACAAGGACAGAACACAAAACTAACTTACTACAAATGTTCATATGTATGGTCACAGCAGATTATTACTAAGAAATTTACCTAGGAGTGGTCATTTTTTGTCACCAGTATCTTCCTGACACTGCTAAGTTTGAGGGAGAGTGAATGTCTGTCACTTTTGTATTCTTTCTTTGGGACATACAATTGACATAGACACAAGTGAAACAGACCTAAAGTAAGAGGGAGAGGAGTTATAAGGCAGTGAAGGAAAGAAGCTGTTTTATTCAACAAAATGTTGTATTCTACTGGCAGTGTCACAAGCAGCGGAGGTGGTAGAATAATTAGTGCCCATTAACTATACTGAAATGTATGGCTTTAATAAAAATTAATTTTGTATCTCTTGGAGAAAATCAGCTCAACTGGTAATAATACAACAAATGTTTCAAAAAAAAAGAAGAGAACTCTATAGCAAGCCCTTGAAGATGTTTAATCTGACAGAGTATGATGTTTGAAAACAGTACAATATCCTCTTCTGAAGCACGTATGTGTAAACTGAAGTAATTAATATCCTATTCGCTGAACATTGTTTCCAATAACCAATGATCCAATGGTACAGGCAAACATTCTAAATCACATATTTAAATAGCAAAATTTAAAGTTGCTCAAAAGCTTATCATCAAATATGCAATTCACATGTTAGATAAGAAAGATCCTCATAGGTTTAGCATATAAAAGGTACTGGCAGAAATAGTAGCTGCTGTTCAAGCAGCTATAATTTGGAGGGTCTGTACCATGTGACTCTCATTATCTAATATTTATGTATAATTTGGATGCACATCAAGAAAAAATATGAATGCCTCTGTTTCTCAGTTGACTGGATATTCTGTAGCAATGAGAACAAGTCAAAGATACTATTATTTATCACTGTAATATGGTAAATTAATATTCTTTTTAGGTTCCCATACACAACATTAATAGAAATATATATTAGTGCATTATGTGCAAATTATTCTAGTAAAGACATTTTCAATAGATCCAGTGGTATTACGCTTTCATCATTTAGACTATTGAGATGTGGTCATGAACTTAAGAGACCCAGCAATTATGTTTGCAGTTAACTTTTATTGACGGAATTCTCAAGTCAGTCACAATTTCTGAGCAATTTTACTATATTTTATTTTCAGGAGCTATGTGAAGAGCTTTTACTTTGTAGTAAAACATCACTATTGGAGATGCATGCAAACTGAAAAATCCTGGTAATAGCAATGTAGCTTTGGAGACCCAATAATAATCAGGTCTAAACCAGTCTATAACTTCATAGGGATATTGAGTGGCTAGATTTTAGCTTGCTTTGATAATTATTATTAAAATTAATATAGTTAATTATTAGAGGCAATAACCAATACAATCTGTTCTGAAAATAACCTCCCATCTTATCTCTCCCCCCTGACAGTACTTATGTTAGTGTTTTTGGTGCTCTGTTTTTCTTTGCAGCCAACAGACAACACATTACGGCACAGTAACTGAATCAGTAGAGAACCACACCACTTTGAGTAGGAAATAAAGGCCAGCAGAAAGAGGGCAAATAATGAGATCTAAATTAAGTTGGCTTGGTTGCTGAAGCCTGTTTGGTTGTTTAATTCACCTAAAAATCTCTAAGAAAAGAGGTAGGAATTCTGTTGCCTGCATTCCTGAAAGAAGGCACCTGGGTTAATCCTGAGTTCTAGTTTCTAAATGCCTTTATAAATAACATTTGTTACATCTCAAAAAAAAAAAAAAAAGGCAAAAACTTTTTTCACGACTGTAAAAGCAGGAATTTGTCACAGAAAACATTTTCTGCATAAAGTTCATAACACAGTGAGGTGATCAGACCCACTATAAGAAACGTACTATTCTCAAATAGACAATATGTTCCCTAAATTGTCATAAATTTATGATCTGTGATAGTAAATGATGAGTAATATTATTTAAATTAAGCAATGTAACTTGTTTTGCTAGTTATCTGTATTTAAGCACTGCTGGACTATATGCAAGAATTTTCAAGAAGAAAAAAAAAACAAAGCAAGACTAATAGTTTCTTTTTTTCTATGTCTATCAAAATACGTTTGATCTTGTGAGGGTAACATGGTCTTCCACAATAAAAAATATCCTATGCTGTTGTTGTATGAATATGCATACTGCTGAGTATTTTGAATTGAAAATCTCCATATAAGAATAAGATATGAAAACTAGGAGGCTAGAAATAGTGGGAGGGGAGATATTATTTTTTGAAGGAAAGAAAACCATTCTATAATCTGACTTCTAAATAAAATATCCAGTCCCCTTTAACTTGCACATGCCGCGTTCAGCCGGGAGAGAGAGGACACGGTTCACTCGAGGGGATGATGTGAACAGAAGTGAACGTTTATTGAGG
>JAWWEW010000001.1:64216612-64234909 GCA_035583185.1 Anabacerthia variegaticeps
CTTACTTCTAAAGCTATAAAGATCCATAAAATACATACCAAAAATACATAAAAATACATAAAATTCTTAGGCATCACATAAGACATCTACACTGCAGCTGTCATGCTATATACATTTTTCAAATATTTTTATGTTAGTTTTCCAGCAGAAAAAATAAAGTGGAATGCTTGATTTCTGATCAAGACCTTATACAACAAGTTCCATATGTTGTAGTTTCTTACAGGACTTTTCAGGATTCATTTACACTCATGCAATATTCCCCAAGGAGAGAATTTAGAAAGGAAGAGGCTATTTCATTGAACAGGAATAGTCAAAATTAAGTTCCATGACTATTAAAGACAATTGATATGAATTGTCCAGTTACAAAATTCGGCCCCTAGAGAAGAAAAGAGGCTTGAGGATTGGAGGAAAACAAATGTCACCCCTATTTTCGTAAGGGCCAAAGAACCCAGCAAACTACAGGCCAGGCAGTCTAATTTCCCTGTCAAAGTAAAGAGACAGCTAATCCTGGGAACCACTTCCAGGCACATGAAAGACAAGAAAATCATCAGAAATCATCAGCTTGGCTTTAGCAAAGGAAAGTCAAGCTTGGCCAACTTGATGAAGCTCCGCAATGAAATATCTAGCTAGGTAGACTGTGGGAGGACAATGGATACTGTATACTTTGACTTCAGTAAGGCTTTCAAAATTGTACACCATAAGAACTTCATAGAGATTTTGGTGAAGTGTGGGCTGGATGAGCAGACAGTGAGGTGGATTGAAAACTACCTAACACCAGGGAGTGGTGTTCACTGGAACAAAGTCTAGTTAGAAACCATTAACTTAGCAATGTACCAAAAGGGTCAACGCCTAGAAAACACAAGAACACCTTCTTTCAGTTGGAAGGGACCTAAAACTCTATCTAGTCCAACTGCTTGATCAGTTCAGGACTGACCAAAAATTAAAGTATGATGTTAAGGACATTTTCCAAATGTCTCTTAAACATTGACAGGCTTGAGGCATTGACAACCTCTAGGAAGTCAGTGTTTAACCACCTTGCCTGTAAAGAAATACTAATGTCCAGTGAGAATTACCCCTGGCACAGCTTGAAGTAATCCCCCATGTGCAGTCACTGGATATAAGGCAGAGGAGATCAGCACCTCCCTTTCCTCTTCCTCTCTTCAGGAAGCTGTACAGAGCAATGAGGTTGCCTCTTAGTCTTATTTTCTCCAAACAAAGCAAACCACAAGTCCCCCTCCTCACATGATAGTCCTTTCATTTCTTTTACCTTTGTTTCCCTCCTCTGGACCTGCACATTCTTCTTACAATGAAGGGCTGAGAACTGTACATAGTACTGTAGGTGATGCCACATCAATGTTGAATAAAGTGGGATAATCACCTCTCCTGACTAGCTGGTTACTGTGTGTTCGATGCATCCCAGCATGTGGGGGCCAGGCACACTGCTGGCTCATATATCAGCATCCCCAGATCCCTTTCTGTAGGGCTGCTCTCCAGGCATTTCTCCAGTTTATACTTGTGTCCAGCATTACTCCATCCTAGGTGCAGGTACCCCAGGCTGCATTAGGCAAAGTATTGCCAGCAGGCCAAGGGAAGTGATCCTCACACTCTACTCAGCACTGGTGAGCCCATACCTGGAGTACTGTACCAGTACAAGAGTACTGGAGAGAGTCCAGAAAAGGACCACAAAGATTATGAAGGTGCTGAAGCACGTCTTTAATGAGGAAACTGAAAGAGCTGGGAATATTTAGGGTAGAAGAAAGAAGGCTCAAAGAGATTTGTTATATAAGTACCGGAAGGCAGGATGCATGTAGGACAGAACCAGGCTCTTCTCAGCAGTGCCCAGTGACAATAAAAACACAAACTGAAACACAGGATGTTCCTTATGAACATCAGAAAAATACTTTTTCACTGTGAGGATGACTGAACACTGACACAGATTGCACAGAGAGGTTGTGGAGTCTCCATCCTTTGAGATATTCAAAAGCTGTCTAGATATTGTCCTGGAAACTGGCCACTGGAAAGTGGCCCTGCTTGAGGAGGGTGGTTGAACCAGATGACCTCCAGAGGTCCCTTCCCCCTTCAGCCCTTTCTGTGATTATATAAAAATACTTTGTGATTTATTTTAACATGTTTATAGGTCAGGCAAATTAATGTCCTATGGGATTTGCTTCTGCACCCTCTAAATTCCCTATAACAAAATTTCTTTCTGTATTTAACCTTACCTATAAAATGTCTTTAAGCACTTGGTTTACCAATGTAAATCCCTGTTAGAACTATTTCAGAGAACTCTTGAATATTGCATTCTATATTGTCAGAAGATTTTAGGAACCAGCAAGACCTTTTCAAAGCTAAACCACCACTTTAATATGAGTGAGATTAAAGAACACTTGGTCTAGTCACATCTGCTTCATTCTGAACAAGTATGCTACTGCAATCTGTAGAAGCTAAGAAGAGTAGAGGACTCATACTGAGAGGCCTGGTAAATGACAGTTGTACTAATGTCCTTGGTGACAGATATCTCATGACCTCTGGAAGATAAACAAACAAACCACATGACTTAACTGTACAGCTGGAAATATTGGCAAAATATGTCTAAACATGGTTCTCTGTGAAAAGAGTGGTGTTGCTGAAAATACCTCTCAAAAGTTAGCCTGACTTGTTATTTGAAGTCTGTGCCTTTTGAAGAACAGAGCATATAAAAGTACAGGGAGCCTTTCTATAGTGCTGATGTTTTTGCCTTCCTATAAAGGTATTGACACATTCAGCATAAGGTATTTATGAAGTTGACTTCTGAACTACTGGTGCATATTTTACAGTCATATCAGCCTACAAATCTTTCTGCGCAGAGATCAGGTCACTAGGGGCCACCGTGAGGAAAGAAAAAAAAAAAAAAGAAGGTATGAATTGTCAGCAGCACAACCTTACCATAATTTTTCATCTCAAAAACATTTTCTAGGAAGTGATGGTGATCTGCGAGTCAAATAGACTAAAGTACCTGACAAGGTATATTTTTTCATTTCAGATCTGATCAACAGATCAGTCAAATCAAAAATTTCCTTTCAGCTTAAAAGAGCAGATCACTTTCAAAAATTGTACTACTATCAAAATATCTGATTGGCAGTTATATTTATGTTTTCATTTGGGTGCTTTTTATTTGAGTGATGTTTTCACACCAACGTGGAAGAAAACAGAAGAAAAGTACAGACAAAACAAAACCCTGCTTTTAACTCTGTAGACTGTCCACACATTCAGTTGATGCTACTTCAAGCAAACACAAATATTGGTGTACATATTATAATGTTTGACTGCTTTCTGATTTTAGAGGTGAAATTGCACTTTCAATTGTATTTCATCACTATCTGAAAGAAGACCTTGATTTTCCTTACAAAACATTTATTTTCATTTTTTATCAAATGAATTTATTAACACATACTTTGAGAATGTTAGAAACAAATACTATCTATAACAGGTCTTTGTGTAGACAGTCTTTTCTGCAAACCATTTTGACTACCTTTCTTCTTAAATAGGCCATAGATCAAAAGCATATACCTTAATGTTTCTTAGACTTCACATTTCCAAAAGTTTGTTCTAAGTTTACTCCTGTGTCATCACCAGGTTTTCCTTGGTGTTCAGTGATTAAAATAATGGCAATAGTTTTTGATACCTTGGCAAGAGTTTCATAATATTTGTACACTGATGAAAAATTTACACTTTACATTTTTTGCATCACTTTTATGAAAAAAAACACAAAGCAAAACCATATGTTTTTAATCTTTTGCTTCACACTGAAACCTTAAAAAAAACATACTTCAAGGAAATAGGCAGTTGCAAAGAAAAGGTCAGTCAGCCAGTGGCTGCTTCGCATACAGCTTCTGGTGGTCTGCTGCTCCTGAGATTTCCACTTCACAAACTTTTACTCTTTAAGATAAGTAATTAATTGCTGAAAAAATGCCTGATCTATCTATTTTTTTCCTTGTGATAACACATAATAAATACCTTATATTTATTTGTATAGTCCCCATGCTGGTCTAATTAATGTATCTGGTTTATATCTGGGATGTCATTTCTGAGTACTCATTCTGCACTAATTGGATTCCAGGGGCCTCTGTTGGTCAATCACTTCTTCTTTATGTCATCCTTCAAAAAATCTTAAGTATGTGATTCCCCAGTTGGTCAGGGTAATCTAAATGTTTTCTCTAAACTGTCATAGTAATGAAAAAGAGCTCTAGATGTTGAGACAGGAGGTAACTGATCTACTTTATGAAATATTATTGCAGAACATCTCTTTTTTAATTATTTTTTTTTTTTTCCTGAAGATACAAAAAAAATGAAAGAAATAGACTAATCTGTTATACTAGACTCATCTTACATATAGTCAACAATGTTACAATTTACTTGTGCTACAGTGAACATAGCTGGTATTATAGATGGTATTACAGAGTCAGATTTTATTTTTATTTTTTTTTTGACTGACACTAGGAAAATTACTAGGCTCACATTATTTGAGGAACTTGAGTTCCTCAGTGATTAAGAAACCATTTAAGATATATTTGCCATTCTGCAGTTTAGCAAATTTACAGAATTAAGCTTTTGCATGATTTCATCCTTTGAAACTTGTACCAGAATGTCAATGTCTATTAACATTTGCTTCTGTAAAGAATAAGCCATTATGAATTTGCTCATTGCTAATGCATTATGCTTGGCTTCTGGGGTATTATTGTTCTGGCTTCTGTGACTATGAGCTATCTGTTTTATGCTCACAACAAGCCAAATTTTGAAGTCCTTAGTCTAGCACAGAGTGTATTGTAGTCTCTGGGACATTTTACAGAATGCCAACTTCATGATTTATACAACAGCATTGCTTGCTTCAAAAGATTTAAATTTCAATTCAGATGCATTATGTACCTCTAATGTATATAGGTACTATTGATCTAGGATATTGCTTATTTATTAGAATTTGATCCTAATTGTCTGCTTCTGAAACCCAGACAGTTCTCTGCTATAAAGTTTACAGATTCTTACATTTTAATCTGTTTAGATGGGTCTTAGTGAAGCTCCCTGAATTCATTTAAGTAAGCAGACCATTATCTATATATTATTGCTATGGTAGCTTGGGATTTTCAAATCAAATCAGCAAATCTGAATTTTCTCCATAGAGTCACTAGAGTCTAATTCTTTTTCTGTGTTCTGATAAAACACAGAGATGGGTGTCTTCTAGTATATGCCTTAGAAAAGAATCTGCTTTTTAAATCTGATCCTATTTGAGTCAGATTCAAATCTATAAGCGTGTTTAAGGAAGAGGTGTATATGCAGATAAATTAACGTGCTTGAGAGAAAAACAAGACAATGTTTTTAGCAAGTTTTTAGACAAAAAGTCTTTTAAGGAGACAAAGATGCTACAGAATGTTAACCTTATGGTGAACAGATGCAAAGTAGAGGCTAAGAATAAATTACCCATTGGAAATTTTACGTGAGTATTTTCTGCTGGAAGCTTCATTCTCTCCCTCTTTGTTGACCCAAGATAAGGGCCATCCATGTACCAGGATCAACATGGGATCTAAGGACTGGTGATTTTCTTTCTCCTCTTTCTCCCTTTCCTGCATTTATTTCTCTCTCTTGCTCTGTCTTGGCAAAGTGCAAATGTCGTATTCTACCCCCTATCCCATACTGAAGTTTGTTGTGAGGACTAGGGGCTTGTTGAAGGGTGTTGTAAAAATTAAGAATTTTTAACCAACACTTTCAAGTCGCAAGAGTGGGCTGGTTGCCAGAGTTAAGGTGACTATATAGTAAAAGCATAAGAATTCCCTGACATGTGGGTTCCTGACACTTTGTTCAAATTGATGATAATTTATAATGAGCATCACTTTCCCTACTGAGTGTGTCGTCACAAACTTCCCTTCAAACCCAAACTGTTCTATGATTTTATGATTAAGAAAGGAAATTCAATATCAATACAGAAAGAAGCAACCTTGTCATACAGGTTAAAAGTTAACCTGTCTAGACTTATATAATGTCACTGTTGGCTTGTGAACAATTGTCCTGGATGTTCTTCATAATGAAGAATTTCTTGTTGGTCAGTTTCTGCCCATTGCTGCTCCTTCTATTGCTTGGGACCACTGAGAAGAGCCTGGTTCCATTCTCTTGACACCCTCTCTTCAGATACTTCAGATTCAGTTGTTGAGATGAGAATGAGATGATGTTGAGATGATACTTGACATTGATGAAGCCACCTCTCAGTTGTTTCTTCTTGAGGCTGAACAGACCCAGCTCCCTCAACCTTTCTTCATAAGAATGATGCTCCAGTCCCTTAATCATACTTGTTCGCCTCTGTTGGACCTGCTCCAAGAGCTCCATGACTCTCTTGTACTGAGGAGTCCAAATCTGAACACAGCACTACAGATGTGACCTCAGTAGGGCTGAGTAGAGGGACAGAATCAGCTCCCTCAACCTGCTGGCAAGTCCCTATCCTAATGCATCCCAGGACACCATTGGACTTCTTGGGCCCCAAGAGCACATTGCTGCCCCGTGCAAAGCTTGTTGTCCACCACGACATCCAGGTCATTCTCCACAGAGCTGCTTTCCAACAGGTTAGCCTGTCCTGGTGCATGGGGTTATTCTTCCCCCTCTCCAGGACCCTGCATTTGCCTTTGTTGAATTTCAGCCAGTTCTTCTCTATCTGTGTCTCCACATCATTAAACATTCTGCCTGTGTGTTAATCCCCATTGACTTTGATATGTACATGACCAGCCCAGGATGGGCCCTATCAGGATTTTTATATTTGATGAGGCCGTATAACTACCATAATTTCTAGTTTCCCAAGCTTCTGCGTTCCCAGCTTCCTTTCAATATGTTATTAACATTCTGTAAAAGTCTTGCATCTGCAGAAAAAGATTTTCCATAGCTACCATTATGAGCTAAACAAGTTTAGAAGTAATTTAAAGTATTCTATTAAGTCAAGTGCTTTTAAATACCTTCCTTAGTATCTTTTTTCAATACTTTTCAGACAGAATAATGGGCTAAGTGGGCCGTTAGGCTAATGCAATAGAGCTGTTCCTATTTCATATTAAGCTTACGTAAATTAGCCAGATGACAGGGGAGAAAAAAAAAAAAGAAGAAGAAGAATCCAGACTTTTTATCTATGGGAGTACTTTGGAGTAACTTGACCCCTTCAGCATATAATATATACAGTGTAGTAATAATGTATTTTGGCTCATGTTCTCATTTAACAGATACTTCTTTCAGTTTGGATCATTAGTTTTATATCTCCTTCAGACTGTTTCCAGAATAGTGTAAACGTTTTGAGCATGCCAGGCCTCACTACATTAACGTAAAATTAAAGAAGAATGAAAAGATGAAAATTTAAATTAGACAAAGCAGTCATGTCTTGCCACCTTTTTCCTAACTGCTGGAGTGATAATGAATTTGTTCAGTCATAATTAACTTAACAAATTCCATATTTTTCTGTCTTCTTTGCCAGTGATACTAGCTTATGCTAATTAGAAGTTTCATATCCTTTTTTTTTTTGTTTGTTTTTCTTCTTTTTTTTTTTTTTTTAGATTTCTTTCTTTTCCATCTTTTCTTTTTTACTATTTTTTACAGTTATGTTAAAAATGTTAACTCTTAAAATTTCAGTATTTGGTTAGTGTAGGAACATTTCCATATGAATAAAAACAATGCAAACCTAGTAACTTTTGGGGAAAAAAATTAAAGTATTCTAAGACAAAATAGTTGCAACTGGAATTTTTTGATTATGTTTTTAGGCTTTTGGTGCAGTGAAAATAGAAAAACAGTGAAAACATTTTTCATAAAAATAAACTTTAAAAAATGTCATAAGTAGAGAATGATGATATAATTGTCTTAAATTTTGATCATCTATGAATTAATGTATTTTCATTCTTGATGTGTAGATTTTAATAATTTTATTAATTTTATTACAATTTAGAATTTGAAGTCCTATAAAATTGGTGTTGTGGTGAGCTAACTTTAAATAAAATTGTTATTGAAGTGGTGGAGAGCTTTCATTTCTATTGCAGCTAGAATAATTTTTCTTATACATTCCATTAATACAATGATTGATAGAAGAAAAGTTCCTCTTGCTTCTGAGAGGTTTCCAGGACTGATTCCCTGAAAAATTCAGGAAAATATTCCATTGTAACATTTTAATACATTAAATATTTTAACAATATTTATTATTTTTATTTACTGGAATGAAATTGAATAGAACAGTCTATGGAAAATTGGGAGATGACCAAGTTTCATGTTAAAAAGTTATGAATTTGCTTCAAGTTCATTTGAAATTATTCTACATCATAACAAAATTAATCTGAATTTCAGACTAGTAAAAATTGCATAAAATAAGTAGGCCTTTTACATGGCTTTGGGAATTCTACTGCAGATGTTTGGCATAACTTTAGAGTAGTAATTGACTGTTTCTTTTGAAAGATATCTCTACTTTTTTTCCCACTACATTCAATGACTGAAGTGGTTTCCCTGGGAATAGTGGATGTACGAGGGGAAGTCTGCCTTGGGAACCTGGATGGCACCCACAAGCACTTCCCAGGACTGAGTGCCCTCACATCACCCACATGTGAGTGACTGTTTTTTCTGCTTGATGTCCCTGAATGATCCTTTAGCCCCTGGGTGAAGCAACATGATATCCTGGTACCCCTGAGTGTGAGGCTACAGTGTTCAATTCCCTGAGATTGGGTCAGTTGGTCAGAGCACAGTGCTGATAACGCCAAGGTCGTGGTTTGAACCCAGTAAGGTCCATTCACTCAAGAGTTGGACTTGAGGATCCTTGTGGGTCCCTCCCAACTTGGAATATTCTGTGATTCTGTCAGTGTGTGAGGGTGTGCTTTAGCTCATCATCCTTGTCCATGTAGAAAAATACTCCCAACAGGCACAGTGAACCCATAACACATTAAATGTCACTGGAGTTGGTGTTCCCTCCATTGTCTGCTAGCTTTGGTCAGTATTTTTGTTCATGAATTAAAGTTTGTCTGAGGTTGTTATCTGAATGAAGTTATTTTTGTGTACCTACATGACACCTTCTCTGAATGTAAGTGCTGAAATAGAATCTAGTATTTATTTTTTTTTAACCTGTTACAAACTTCTAGGAGTTACTACATTTAAAATTTTAATTACTAGTGTTGGAAGACTACAGAAATTTTCTATAAGGACCACCTGAATGTGTGAATTCCCCAAAATTATTTCCCTTATTGTGGCTACATTTTTCCTAGTCTTTACTAATACCAAAGTCTGACACATACCCTGAGTAGTCCTTAATACACCTTCTTGCTCATTCTTCATTTTTGTTACTTTTAACAGATGGAGAAAACAAAGAGGTGAATTCTCAAGGGACTTGGGCACTTTAATTCATTTGAGGGATATCAATGGATTTTAGGGTCAAAATATACTTTAAAGCAGTGTTATAAGTAATTTTCCAATCATGAAAGGAATCTGTGGTGGAGCTGAAGCTCAGATCCAAGTCTCATAACTTCTACACCTATTTCCAAAGTATCTGGTTGTTCCTGCTGGGTTACACTCAAACATTTAACACTGTGGTCTGGGAAGATCAGACGTTATAAGAAGATATATAGATTAGATGGAATATATTAGAATTTTAAGCAATAAGAAAATGGTTCATGAATAGGAATAGATTTATGATTCATACCATCTGCAAATTACATTCTGCCAGGCTCTGTGAGCAAAGACATGTAACATACTCTTTGGGAATAAAACTGCTCACATGCAAATGTACATTATTCTAGTCAAATTGTATGTCAAAGGTTATCTGTTTTTAATTAACATTTTCTATGTTCAAAGAGGAGTTTGTAGTGATATATGTTAAGTGAGAGGAAATGAAAAATAAACTGTCTATCTAGGGAAATACATTTTCATTTAGTGTTGAATAAATGGGACATGAAATGCCAGAAGAGCTATTGGTCCAGTGTTCATTCTATATCCTCAACTTGATTAGAAGGTATCAGAAGATACTCATGCTTAAAAAAAATAAAACAAAAAGAAAAATAAAAAAAATAAAGAAAAAACCCAACCCCCCAAAAAACCCCAAAAAATAAACAAACAAAAAAAATGCAAACAAAAAACAAACGACACCAAAGAGCTCTGACAGAATAATGGAAATAATTCTCTTAAAAATAATAATGGAGTTTAGCTTTGAAAATCTGTGATGAGAGGGCAGGGAGAAATCCTAAAAGCAGGATAGATGGCTCATGTAGGTAGTAAACAAACTCTAAATTCATAGATTTTTCTTTAAGCTTGTTCATCATAATACATTAATAAACCTTTTTTTATGCTATCTTTAATTAATAAGATATTAAGAAGAAAATTGAAGAAAAAAGGGAGATTATTATAGGCATTGGTCAAAGTCAGGTCAAACACTATGTAATAAAATATATGCTTGTATGAAATTGATGAAGGGCTTTTATACAAAGTGTGAAAGGAAAAGAATCTTATTTCTCACACATGTTCATAATACATTGATATTTAATCTCAAATTATATGGAATACTTCATGATTTGCCTCCAAAATTCAAAACACAGTATCTGAGGAAGTTTTACTGAAAGCCAGATGATGTCTGTAAGGACTGTTCTCAACAGCAATTCTTCAGAGGCTGTCCTTTTTTTTTTTCTCCCTGTTAGTAACTACAGTATGTTTATTAACCAACTAACATCCTAAGTGATCAGGAGGAAAGCAAGTCATCCAGTGTTAAAAATAACCAATCAGAACCAATGGAGAAAATGAGTAACAGAAATGAAGACAGTCAAAATTGAGAAGTACTTAAAGAAAGCAACAAGGAATAAAAACAAGAACATTTCAGGACCAATCAACTATGCAAGGACAAATATGGAACATCTTTTTAGAAGTGTATTTCACACACTAGTTTTGGCACAATGTAATACTGAATTATAAAGATTTCGATTCAAATACATCCCTGCATCTACCTGAGTACAAAAGGAAGAAAGGAGTACTGTAATCATAGAATTTATGCCAATGCAGAGAATTCAAAAAAAAAAAAAATAAAATAAAATATTGTATTTGTCATTATTCCTTTAGAAATAGATTTTTAAAAGCATATTAGCTTGTGACAACCATAGAAATTGAAATTATTTTCTTATCACCACAAGCAGATACATCTGCAGTCAGTTATCCACTGATACTAACTCATGTATCTCAACTCTAACCCATGGGGACTGCATCTAATGATGAGAAGGCAATTACATCTTCATGTCAATCTTCATTCTGTTGGCAGATTGCCAATGAACACCAGGTGTTTTGATGATTTTTGTGTTATAGATGCTTGTCCACTGGGATTTGACTTCTGCTGGTGACTTGTACTGCACATCTAGAGCAGTTGCCAGATGGTGACCTTTCTGTCCCTTATCAGCCTCTGTTGCATTCAAGCCCATGACTTAGAGGTGAAAGATGCTTTATGTAGTCTTATGAACCATTGCAGTCTTCACAGTATATTAACTACTTTTTAATATCTCAGTGAATTCTGTGCCCTGCTGTAGGCAATGAGGGGAAAAAAAAAAAAGCTAAGAGTAGGGCATAAAATTCACCAAAAAAACCCAGGCATTGGTAAAAAAAGAATAATTTTTTTCTTGTTTTTTTTTTTTTTTCCGGTGATAAAATATTTCGTTAACATTTTATTACAAGAAAATATTTTTGTAGATTTACTTATTCACTGAAGACTGGGGGTAGTAAATTACATTTTTGGACCTCAACTAATCAGCCTGGAAGAGACCCCAATGGAAATGAAAATGGGTGAACACAAAACATAAAAACCTCCCCAAACAGCAGAGAAATTTGCTATCTACACATGCTGTGACATATTGATATCAGATCTAGAGAAATTAATATGTAAGAAGTAGAAAATGTAAAAGAAAAAGTAAAAATTAAGAAAATAGCTAAAACCTCTTAACGACTTAAAGACACAAAATATGTGCAGCTGAATTCAACTTGTCTCTTTGAAGGATTTGATGGTTTAAACAATGAAGTTTACAAAAAAGATGATCAAATAAAATATAAACTACTAAGAGTTTATATACAGCCAAGATTGTGAGGAAACAGATTTGTTTGTCTGTTGGGGCTTTTTTTTAGTTTAGTTTTGTTGTTTTTTTTTTTGTTTGTTTGGTTTGGGGTTTTTTTTTGGGGGGTTGTGTGTATTTCACAATACACACAAAGTAGTTCTCAAAAGGGGAAAAATAATTTTACTCTTTTTTTAAATGTTATATCATAAAACTGTATGAGAGATTTGACCTGATAATTTGTCAGAGCTTAATATTTCATAATTTTACATGTTTTTATTTGAGAAAATTATTTTATACTTTCTCTGTAATCAGATGACAGCAATAATGACTTTTTAGGGAATGATTCATCTTACCCACATCCAGAAGTCTAAAATAGTTTAGGCTTACTACATTACGAAAAAATGCTTATTTCTGTTTTGGCTGTGAAGGAAGTCTGGTGTGAATACCTCAAATATTGATGTCAGTTTTGTTGAGAAAAAAGTAAATTATTTGGACATCATTTGTGCATTTCTGAATCACCAAGGAACACACAGCAGACCACGCTTTATGAAATGTGGTAACATCACTGAGACTGGAGCAAGGGTAACGTAATACTCCATTAACTTCACTTGCCTCAGTATTCCAAATTGTGTAGGACTCCAGGGGCAGTCAATACTGCACCTTCAAGGGCTGTTTTCAATTAGACTCACAATCAAGATTGCTTTTTCTGCAATGAAATAATAATATATGAAGACACTTAAAAAAGAAAGGAGCTGATTCTGGTAAATACCTTACATATTGGATGATGATACATGAGAACAGGCACATTTTCTTAAAAAAAAAAAAAAGAACACAATATAAAGCTGAAAGTAACCACTTTATTCCAGATATTGTCAGAGAGACAATAAAATTTTTCCATTGATCTTTTTCCAGTTTGCCAAATATAGAGATACTTAGATTCACTGCTAAGGAGAAAATGCCCCAGCTGTTAATATTGAACCTAATCTTGAATTTAATATTTATGTTTGTTAAATATTGCATATATTTTACACTATTATATATATTGAAGAATTCAAACACCAACAAGCAGATACCTTAATAAATGCTCAAATATATGTATTTAGAACTACTTTAAAAACATTTGGCAGATTTTTTTCCTAAAAGACATTTCAGACAAATTGAAATATCTCATAGGATTATCCTGATTTTGTAATTCAGACAGAAAGAAATAATAAAGAACTGTCATGAATTGCTTCTAGGATATTTCTTTCATGCATTCTCTTTTCTCACTGCACTCATATCCTCTGTGCATAATATAATTGCTATCAAACTAGGGTTTTGTATTCCTATTTGTGAGCTTTGATGTTCCGTATCATGTATTTCTGACTGTGAGAGAAAGAATTAGTAGACATAAGTCACAGATTTTTTTGCTGAAAGTGTCTATCTCTCTCCATCAGCACTCAGGTGATTGTGAATACTTGTGTATTGACAGATAAAATGACCAAAAAGAATTTAATAATTGTTTTGGAGAACCCTATAATTACACTGTAAGACTAGAGGTGGGGAAGCAAATGACTTTGGACTAGATTCAGCCAAATTCTGAGAAGCGAATGCCTGGGAATATAAAGAGTTTATTCCTTTAATGTTTTTCTTTTTGTTTAATTTCCTATGAAAGTGAATGACTGTGCACTGTGAGTATGTCTGAACTGAAATAAAAATATATGCTTCAGTTTTAATAAAACACGCAATATATCTAACTTCAGATAGTACTTTTTAAGAATAAATGTTTAGTTAATTGTTCATACTTACAACTTAAAACTTTTACAATTTAATGATGTCTCAATTTTATCAGTGTATGAACTTTGCATTTATGTATGTGTGTAAGAGAAAAAGAAGAGAGAGAAGCACCAGAAAAAAAGATGTGCAATAAGCATTATTGTACTTATTTCCCTGTTCTCAGTCAGCAAAACTTTAAAGTTGATATTCATAAGGTTCATGTGTACACTTAGCCTATATTCTTTTTGCCTGAAAATAACAGTTCATATAATGTTTAAAAAAGTACATGTTTTTAATTCTGCTAAAGAAGAATATCTCTGTGTCTTCCATTGTCACTTTTTCCAATTAGTACTGAAATATGGCTTAGCAGAAAAGAGAATATTAAACTTAATTAGTAATGAAATAATCTTTGATTTTAATCTTCCTTTTTGTAGTTTAATCTGGAAGTTTGTGTTGTTATGTTGGGAAAAGACAGAATTGCTTTGTCTCTTTTACTCAAAATTTTATGCTGCAATGTCATGGCATTTCTGGATCCCAGAATATTATGTGGTTTTCCTGGTGAAAGGAGGTAAAAGTTGTGATAAGAGTGTTACATAAAGTTGATTTAAGTATGACTCCTATTTACTTCAAAGTCACAATTTTTAAAATAGAATACTAACATCTTCAGCTATCTGTAAGAGGGATAAATTTATTTCTGAAAAAAAAGATTTTATCAGAAGTAAGGTATTTCGAAGATCATCTCAAACAAAACCTTCTTATAAACCAGTGCTGAAAAACCATTATGAAGATTATTTTTCCATAACATTCTCCTTTTCTTGTAAGTGTATTACAAGATTTTGAAACTTTTTCTCATTTACTGTAAAATCAGCAGGACTTAAGAATGTTTTTAATATGATAACATGAGCAGTACAGATATGGAACAAATGATGATGTAAAATCAATGCCTAAGATAGAAAGCACAGAAACATTAAGGTCATTGTAAATATTGATGAATAGATAGAAAACTGGATGATAGTGATTAGAATTTGTCACTCAAATCCTTTTACTTCACAAATCTGAAAGTACTGTGGATTCCTACAAAAATATCTATCAGTCAGATTTAATATGTGGAAGAAAATAAACTGATTTAAAAAGAAAAAAAAAAACAAACTCCAAAAAAAGCAAAAGTAAAAAATATTACCTTGCCAGAAAGCAATGTTAAGTGTCGCAACTGAACATAAAAAAGGGTACTTACACCTACATGTGTGTGTCCTGGTATGCATAGATATTTATCTAGTAGTTAAAGACAGATCCTTGTAATAAAAATATTTAGAAAACTGATAAATCAATCTAGTTTTAAAAATTGCAACCAAACTTTACCAGGCATTTATGAACAGCATAAATTGTGCTATTCAAAACAGTTAGTTTTTAATAAGTGTATTCTGAATTAGCTGTGAGTGTACAGTGCCACGGAGCTGATACCGAGTAGATGACTACAGTGACAGTTATTGATGATGTAAGTTTTGGAGGTGGAGGTGGCCAAGGTTGGAGAGATTTTTAGTGGTGGAAACTGGGACCAAAGTGGGCTTCCCCACTCCCACTTCTGTGAGGGGAAAAATGTCTCTGTTTTGGTTGTGTAAATCGAACTCATTTTCTTCCTTGAACAGGGTAGCTTGTCTGGGAGTAAGTGAACAGATAGGGTGTGATCTACCTTAGGATCACATAGTAGGTTAACCATGGCTGGATACCAGGCACCCACCAAAGCCACTATATCACTTCTCTCACAAGTAGACAGGGGAGAGAAAATATAATGAAAGGTTCATGAATTGAGATAAGGACAGGGAGAGATCCCTCGCCAAATACTGTCACGGGCAAAATAGAGTCAGCTTGGGTATATTAATTGAATTGATTGCTAACACAATCAGAGAAAGATACTGAGAAGTAAAATAAATCTTATAAACACCTTTCTTCCACCCCTCCCTCCTTCCTGAGATTTACCTCCTCTCAGCCAGCAGGGAGATAGGGAGCAGGGGTTATGGTCAGTTCCCCACAGATTGTTCCAGTTCAGGAAGAAGAGTCCTTCGTCTGCTCCAGCGTGGGGTTTCTTCCACAGAAGACTGTCCTCCAAGAACTTCTCTAACATGAGTCCATTCCATGGGCAACAGTTTTCCATGAAGTGCTCTAATGTGGGTCACTTTTCCATGGGGTACAGTCCTTCAGGCACAGCCTGCTCCACCATGGGTCCCCCCCCAGGGCCACGAGTCCTACCAGGAAAACCTGCTCCAGTGTGGGTTCCTCTTTCCACTGATCCACAGGTCCCTTCCAGGATGCTCCAGCATGGGCTTCCCATGGATCACAGCCTCCTTTGGGCAACCACTTGCTCCAACACGAGTTTCCCCCACAGGCTGCAGGTGGATCTCTTCATCCCTGTTGGCCAACATGGTCAGCATGGGAGAAGCTTCTGGCAACTTCTCACAGAAGCAAACCCTGTAGACCCCCCACCATCAAAACCTGGCTGCACAAACCAAACACACATCACCAACAGTTATGACAAAATTTGCATGATCTTATCATAAGAAGGAAATATTCATTAGATAATTATTGCAAATTAGTGGCATGGATGACAAAACATAGATTATCACATATTTCAGTGAAAGTGGAAGGAGAGATAAATTCCCATAGTGGCTTGTTTTATTTGGTATTATGCAATAAAATTAGTAAAACCTGAACGATAATACAAAAAGTCAATAATGGTCTATATGAGGATAATAGTATCACTCAAAACATGCATCTTGTAGAAATTATCTGAAGTTACTAAAATTTTGCCTAAAATTGTCTCTGAAAGAAACCTCTAAGACTCAATGCATGAGTTTTAGCAGGCAGGCATTCTATATTGGGCAAGCCAGATGCAATGGGAGTTGTTTCACAAGTGCCTGGTGAAGTATCTTAGCTAGAGCTTATATGTTTCCATTACATGATTATTAATTTTTGTTTTTCACAATACTGTTACATATCCATGACATTTCTCATCATTAATTAACATATATGCATACCCTTATAAGATCTCTGCGGTCTTCACTGAGGGTCTTTGGTGGTCATTTTTGACTTGTGTCCCCAAAGTTCTAAGTGACCACCCTAAGAACTCCTTTAAGAGAATGCACCTCATTATGCAACACACCTCCTTAGCCCGCTTGGCTGTTTTTATTTACTACAAGTTCCTTTCTTTACTGTTTCTTTACTTTGCTTGGCTGGTTTCTTTCAATTGTTGTTCTGTTACACAATTACTTTAAGGTACATTACGTTTCAAGCACTACTAGTTCAGTTATTTTTTTTAAAAAACACAGTATCAAAGAAAGTAAATAAATGTGGAAGATGTTATGCTTGGAAAGGAAAAAAACAAATGAACAGGTTGCAAATGTTCATTCATATGCCAATCAGTAGAAATACAGCAGGCAGGTGTTAGGACAATACTCTTGTGGAATGTGTTATTAGAACTGTTAATTGTAAATTGATACAGAAGTTCTCCTCCAGGGCTCATGCTTGCTTGCTTGTTGCCTCCAATTTTGATGATGGTATAGACAAATTGGAGAAAACTCAAATAGGAGCAATAAAAATAATATAAAAAGCATTTGATAGTGTGTTGGTAACATGGTTTGCTTGATCTAGAAAAGGGAAACATGTTGTGTACAATAATGGTCTTCAAAGCACAGTAGTTACTGGAAGGAAAAAAGAAAACAGTGATAGTTTTTCATAGGTTACCTGAAGAGAAGGCATGGTCTTAGATTTAATGACTGTGGAACTCATTTCTGGTTTTAAATTTAAATATCTTAAAGTTATATGTTCCCCTTTGTTGGATATGATTAGCTAACTCCAGACTGTGTCTCTGTATCCTGGCTTTCTACTGTTTTTTGCAAGTCTGAGATTCTTAATTTACTACTGCTAATAATCAGTGCTGCAATTATGGTGATGTGAAAAACAAGTGTAAAAACAGTAGGATAAACCAGAAATATTAGCATGCACATTGCCACTGTGTTTATATTTTAACTGGTAATTTTTAGTAACTCTTATTTCTGATATTTCAGTGTTACTTTTGTATAGTTTCCACAGTAGGTGGATACTTGTAGAGTGTTAGTCCTGCATGAAATAAGATGGATCTTGTTAAAAAAAAAAAAAAAAAAAAAAAATAAAAAAACCCCTACATTATACTAATCTATCTCTGTGTCTATCTTAGCTTTGTCTACTTATTTAAGATATTTCCTTGCAATCTAGAACGTGAAAAAGAATAAGTGTTAAAAAGTCCCAAAGTGTCCTGGAAGTCATGACACATTCAGTTAAATTTATTTTATGTTTGCCTTAAAAGTTTTAACTGTGTATGCATTACTTAATAATTGTCAGCAAAAGCCCTTTCAGTTTTACATATTGTTTAGTGTCAGTTTTCTTCCCCCTTGCACAAGTTTGTATTACCACATGACAAATTTAAGTTACTGTTCCTCATTGTTTCTCCAATTAA
>JAWWEW010000001.1:64235009-64278735 GCA_035583185.1 Anabacerthia variegaticeps
TTTTCTTCCCCCTTGCACAAGTTTGTATTACCACATGACAAATTTAAGTTACTGTTCCTCATTGTTTCTCCAATTAATTTTATTCAGTTTAGATATTAAATTCAAAGAAAGAACATTGAATAACTAGTGCACAGAAATTGCTTCCTAAGGCCCTTCATCAGTTAGGCTGTGCTTATTGACCTTTGAACTTGGAAAAAAAAATACTTAATCTAGTTGTTACCATTACACACTTTTTCACAATGTCATTGATAGTTTGTAAGCAATCTGTGACAAAACTGCCACAATTCTCAAAATCCTGTTGCTTAAGATTAGAGTGAAGTTAGTTGCGTTCTTTAGGAAGAAGACTGGTATATGTGCATATAATTATTTTCATTTATCCTCACAACAAGTAAATGGAGTGATGAATTAAAACTCAACCAATAATCCATATGCCCTAAAAGCTTCTTAAAAATAAATGGAAAAATAGCTAGGATGTATACTGTATATCATATAAGTGCCTTCTGCTTTATGTTACATTTAGTATTCTTTTTAGTGGCTTCAAGATGAAACAAAAAATACCCCAGATTTTTTATATCTATATTAATAATATGCTACTTGTTTTTTTAAAAAAAATCTTAGAATTTTTTAGAGGTATTTTGCTTGCCATGACAACTACAGTTTACTCATGCAGTTGTTATTTTTTAGGAACTAACTTATTACTAACTCCAGTCTTTCATATTGAAGGAAAATTTTTGTTGTGTGTTAAAATGTCTCAGTTTTTTTTACTTAAAGAAAATGTGTAAATAGCAGTAAAATATTCTGTTGGAAAATGTATGTGTGTATATTTAATTTGTTTAGTCTGATATTTTGAATGTGGATACAGTTTTGTGTAAGAAAAGGGTGGTAATCTTTTTAGTAACTTGGGCTATATCTTACTGACTTTTTTACTATTGCCATCAGAAAAATGGTGTACATTACAAAACTTCTACATGAGCAATTAGAAATGCTGATGGATTCTATCCAGCAGAAATCTACTGTATATTTCATGGATTTGGCTGGAATAGAGTCAATTTTCTTCCTAGTTGCTGGTATGGGGCTGCGTTTTGGGTTTTTGCTGGGAACAGCGTTGGTAACACAGGGATGCTTTAGGAATGCTTGGGCAATGCTCGGACAGGGTCAAGGCGATTTCTGCCTCTCACCCTACCCCACCAGCAAGGTGGCCAGGAGTTCACAAGTTGTTGGGAGGGGACACAGCTGGGACAGGTGACCCCAGATAACCAAAGGGATATTTCAGACCATATGGCGTCTTACTCAGGATATAAAGCTGGGGAAGAAGTAGGAAGGAGGGGAATGTTTGGAGTGACTTCCCAAGTCACTGTTACATTTGATGAAGCCCTGCTCTCAGGGAGACATCCGCAGATGAGAAGTTACGATTCCATTCCATGTTTTGCATTACCTTTGAACACAACTTTTGCTTTACCTATTTATTATTATTGTATTTATCTCAATCCACGAGTTTTCTCATGGTTACTTTCTGATTCTCTTCCTCATCCCACTTTGGGGAGTAAGCAAATGGCTGTGTGGGGCCACGCTGCCAGAAGTGGTTATATCACAGTACTAATGCTCAAAGAAAAAAAACTTATTAATACTTAAAAGTTCAAATTCTTGAATAAGTCTTAAATACTGCAGGATGTCCTAATGCAAGAAATCTATATGTATGAGATCACATCTAATTTCATTTTACTGTGCTCTTATTCAGGTATCTTTTTTTGGGTGTTTAAATTAAAATCTCAGTCTCCAATGTCAAAAAGTGACTTGGAGTATCCTGTATACTTCCAAGTAAGAGGGAGGCTTTTGAACAGATCAAAGAAATTGATTTGAAAAGTGACAATACTGTAAGCTTAGAAAATCTAGTGAACTTGGCATACATCCATACATCTCTTTATATAATTTCCAGTAGAACTGTAATTCTGTAGACAGCTTTTTGCCTATTAAGCCAACAAAAAGATTGTTGCTACTTTGCATAGGAAAAAGCCAAATCAGTTTTTAAAACAGTTGTTCTTGGCTAAGGTATATTTTGATTGGTAATGTTTTATGATATTACTTGCATTTTTTAATATTATCTATCACATGAAGACCTTGAAACACCCCTATTGGGATGATACAATATGGGCTTTTACATGTGGATGGGAAGACAGAGTTCTGGATAAATTAGATATATGGTTATAATATATGGGTTTTTTTCATGAGAACAACATGCTTAAGTCATAGGTGCTTAAGTCACTATAGGAAGAAACAAATTTAACTTAGATACTGAAGCATCAAAATATTAAATATTTATCTGAATTAATGTACCAACATTTTCTACAGTTTGTTTTATGGAAAATCTCTGAATTTCAGAGATTTCTGTGAAGAGCAATCCAGGAAATTGCAGAGACTGTTTGAAAGTTAGTAAGTAAAAAAATGTTAATACAGTTAAGAGTGTATTTTAGCTCTTTCCTCTGAAGTTCAGTAATATTGAATTCTCTTCAGGGATTTGGTGCTTACTGGAAAAGGAGGAGAAGATAATTTTAGCTTTACACCCTAGTGGATGGGCATTTGATATGAAAGTGTAAACCATTTTTCTTACATGATTGAACAAGTATTAAAATGAAACTCTGATTTGATTTAAATCAGTCTGATTTAAACTAGTTCCCACTGAAACAAAGCCTCTGTGGAGAATATGTTTAATTCATTCCAAGGCCTCTCTCAAGAAGCTTTAAGCATGACACTACATGGTTTCCAGTTTGATCTCAGCATGTCTATAATGTTTACAAGCACCCAAAAATTTTTGCTATATGCCATGACGTGCTGTAAATCCTCAGTTTTGTACAGTGGAAATTGTGGTGAAATGCAATACAGTCCCTACATAACATCAGACATGATGCCAGCTTCTCATTTTGCAGTTTAAGGCCACATACCCAAAAGAAAACCTGTGACCATCTAGTATGTATGACAGATGTTCAGCCCCCTCTGGAGGTGGATTTCTGGATGGATGTATGTCATTCAGTATCACCTGGCCTTGAAGGCCAGGAATTACTCCTTGAATTACAGCATTTAGCACTGTAGATGTGACCTGGAACATTGATGCATTGTTATATAAAATAATCCAGACTACCACTCCTAAATAAATATAAACAGATTTTAAAGGGTTTTAAAGTTGGGGTTTTTTTTCAAAGTTTTAATCTTGAAAAGCCTTACTGGAAATCTCACTATAAATGACCTGCCTATTTTTTGATTCTTTTTTTTTTTTTTATGGGTAAGGGTTAAAACCATCTGTTACTTCATCAGTCAGTGTGAATGGGGTTTCTTTTTAGGCAATATTTCTAAAAAGAATGGAACTACTTGTAAGGGAAGTTCAGTATGGATACAGAAAAATAGCACAGATGGGAATGTAATTACTGCTCACCTGCTATAAAATAACATCAAAAATATCACTACAAGCAACATTTGCATTTCATTTATCCCAGATTCAACAGTGAAACAAGCTATTCATACACATCAAAATAACCTCAAAGAAAATATTAGCCAAAATAAACTCCACCAAATCTTTTCTTTAAACTCACTTCTGTTTCTTTGTATGATATTTGTATATATATATATAAAAACACAACTCAAACGACACAATCAAATATAATTTGCATTTCCTTCCTATGTATTTGTTCTCTCTCCATCTCCACAGAAGACACCTATAAAATAAATGTGGATTAAGGTTTATCAAATAGTTGAACTTTACATCTGGCCTAGATTTACAATGGTTTGTGCAAGACAGTGATAATAACTGTATATATAGAAATTTAACAGAAGTAATCAAACATACAGATGTCAGAATTTACTCATATTAAATGTGTCCTTAACTTTATATTCCAACTTGACATATTTTATGTAGAATTTTGTCTTCAGGAAAAACAGAATCAAATTTATAATATCAATTCTTTTATTCAAAGTCTCCTCTTTGCAACTTTCTCTACCCACTTCTTAAATTCGGGAGCAGTAGGGGACCGTGGTAAGAAAACCTGAAGGTAGGGAAACTGGACAGAGAGTGCATGTGAAATGTGAAGGTCTATATAGTTTCATGTTCTGGTTTTGGCTGAGTAGAGATAATTTTTTCACTGTACTTAGTATGGGGTTGCGTTTTGGATTTGTGCTGAACACAGGGTTTATAATACGGAGATGTTTTTGTTATTGCTGAGCAGGGCTTGCACAGAGCCAAGGCCTTTACAGCTTCTCATACTGCCATGCTAGCAGGGAAGTTGGGGATGCATGGGAGAGTGGGAGGAAACACAGCTGGGACAGGTGACCTTAATGGACCAAAGGGGTATTCCATACTGTATGACATCATGCTCAGTATATAAAGTGGGGAGAAGAAGGACAAAGTAGGGGACATTTGGAGTGATGGTGTTTATCTTCCTAAGTCACCACTAGGTGTGATGGGACCAGGCTTTCCTGGAGGTGGCTGACTCCTGCCTGCCCATGGGAAGCAGTGAATTAATTCCTTGTTTTGCTCTGCTTGTGTGTGTGACTTTTGCTTTTCTTATTAAACTGTCTTTATCTCAACCCATGAGTTTTTTACCCTTTGCACTCTGGTGGGGAAATGAGTGAATAGTTGCATTGGGCTTAGTTGATGGCCAGGGTTAAACCAGAACTCTTCAAGAACTAGACAAAATAGATAATAGATAAATTATGGAATGGATATGGATTCTCACCTAAAAAAGCCCAAGCCTGAAAAGTTTTAGTGTGTTCAAAACTATCTTGAGCACTCAAAAATGAGAAACGTCATCAACAAGTTTTATCTGAAACATGTCAGTTTTCATTTCATTTGTTTGCCATGGTTTTTCTGCGCTGGTTTTCATTATAGAAAGTGAAAGAGAGACATTTTTATGTAACTATTAAAAGCTTCTTAAATTTCCAGGTCAGTAGGGAAAGAATTGGTATTGCAGCTGCCAAACTCCTAGTCAGAACTCAGTTTTAACTAAGGAAAGTCGGAAGAAACTTCAGAGTGTGCCTTTGGTTGACCGTAAGAATTCAAATACAGTACTTAAGAAGAAGCTTTTGAGCATTTTCTGGAGTGCATTAGGGTCCCTTGAGAAACATTTTTGGTTTAAATATAGGGGAAAAAGTGATATCTACTCAGAATACACCTGATATATTATTGCATAGATGCCAAAATCTAGCAGTTTGACTTTAATGAAATGTCACATTCTTGCTTATTTTTTTCTTTTTCTTTTTTTTTTTTTTCTCCAATAGACAGGTGGTGAGGATAGCAGGATACAGGGATATATGTACATATATAAAAACACATATCATCTATCTATCCATCCATCTAGCTAACTAGCTAGCTAGCTAGCTATCATCTATCTAAACACCTCCATAGTCATACATATATATACCATTATTTAGTTACATAAGGTATGTTGACACATCACTAATGCTAATAAGAAAAGTCTACAAAACCTAACAAATCGATAGCAATACACCCATCATGATTTTTAATCAGATATTAAAAATGACTCATTTAATTACTAACAAAGTATTTTATGCATGATGAATCTTGGGAAATCTGCAGAAAGAAAATCAACACTTATTTGAGCTTCTAAGCCCTTCTTTCTACTATTATATCAGTTACGCTTGTCATGTGCATTTTGGACACATTTTGAATGTGATTTCTTTTTCTTTCTATATTTGCAAATGTGAGATTATGTTGTTGCTGAAAAGACTCGTGAAAAAGAAAGCTGATGAAAACTAGAGAGATCACTGGCTTCATTAGCTTTCCTAGATGTTAGCAGTGCAAATAAATTAGATGTGCCTTACAGTCTGTATTTGCTTTAGTATTGCATTATAATTTATGGAATAGTATTTCACTGCTGTATGAACAAAAATATAATTACTATATCTGTAAATGAAATCTGAAAGCAAACAGGTATTATTTCAAAACATATTTAGTGCTTAATTAAACTTTTTTCTTTTTGCCTAGAATAGAATTTGTATACATTAATGCATCAATATTTCTTAAAATGCAATTATGTTGAGGACTGAACACTGTTCATCAGTACTAGCTAAGACGTACCTACAATGCAAAATTCATTTTTTAAATAAAACTGCATGTAAATAAATTTACAAAAGTATGTAAGTGTTATTATCATATTTCTACTTGAACTTCTCATTTAAAGCAGCAGAGAAAAAGAGAACACCTGCATGAATTTCCTAAGGAAATTCAGCTCATTTCAGCTAATGAAACTAATTGTGCACAAAACATTTGTAAGTTTAGGTATAAGTTCAAGCGTAAGTCTGTCATTAAAATAAGAAATGCAGACAACATATCAAAAATGCAAAATTTAGTGTACACCTTCAAGACTACAATTATTTTACAGAGTAATGACTACTGGAACATTTAGACGTTTCAGTATATTCAAAATAAAGGAAGAGAACTCCTATCCTTAAATGACCGTAAACCACAACATCCATTCATGAATCCTCTCAATGTCATTTTTGAGCACATACCCCAATGCTTATTTTACCACTATTTTCATGTGAAACAAAATATGCTTTTAAACGCCATGCACAAATCTTATTGAGTAGGATAGATCTTATTTAATTTTAGATGCTACACAGTTAGTGTGGATATCTCAGCTAGTCACTCGAGGATCCCTCTCCCTTGTGTAGAGTAATAGGTGCTTGTTGAGGTGTTTTGCATCTGACTAAATACACTTGGATGAAATTATTTCCATTCGTGAGTCCTATATTTTTCCATTGCCTATAAAGGAAGTCTAAGTTGAGAAGTAGATATCTACATTTTAAATGTCTAAAATGATATAACATGAAACCTAAGCTATATGTCAGAAGCAAGAGTGGAATCCAGGACAACTGAACCCCTCTATTCAGATTTTTCTGTTTTTCTGTGTTTTTTGTTTTTTTTTTTTAAATGAGGCAGTTGTTTTGGTCTCTTGCTTTAAAGACCATGTCCTTAGAATTACATGTTTTCAGGTCAAAAATATCTTTACAGTAAGGTGATCTGTATGGTTGTATAGCATGTGTAATAAAGTCCTTCAGACTTTATTCTGTCAGCAAACAGATGACCTTGGATTACCTTCTAGAACTGTGTCATATCTTTATTCATATACTTCCAAGACTGCAGAATTCAACATGTACATAATAGCTACCTACAGTTTTAAAAGTACATGTTCTGCATTATGTAATTTTATGACTGTTCACATTGAAGTGATTATAATATTTCTCATGGTTAGGATTATTCTAACAATAGCAGTTTCCATCTAAACAGTGTCTATCTATATCAGACAAAATAGTCACAAGACTCTTTTGAATGCTGATACAAAGTGGACTAGAGTCAACCTGACTCAGCTTTGATTCCTCTCTGAGATCTGTAACAAAAGAAAAATATGGAACTGATGGAAGGAGTCCAGGGGAGAGCCACGAAGTTGGACACAGGGCTGGAACACCTCTCCTAGGAAGACAGACGGAAAGCTGGGACTGTTCAGCCTGGAGAAGAGAAGGCTCCGGGGAGACCTTACAGCAGTCTTCCAATACCTGAAGGGGGCCTACAAGAAAGCTGTTCAGGGGCTTTTTTACAAGGGCATGTAGTGATAGCACAAGGGGGAATGGCTTTAAACTGAGTGAAGGTAGATTTAGATTTAGATTTAGATTAGATATTAGGAAGACATTTTTTACTGTCTTAGTGGTGAGTCATTGTAACAAGTTGCCCAGAGAAGCTGTGGATGCCCAGTCACTGGATGTGTTCAAGATAAGGCTGGATGAAGCTTTGAGCAATATGGTCTAGTGCAAGGTGTCCTGCCCATGGCAGGGGTGTTGAAACTAGATGATCTTTAAGATCACTTCCAATGCAAACTATTCTGATACTATGACTGTATGATTCCTCTTATCTGACATAGAGTGCAGGACACATAACTGGCATATCTTATCAGCCTTCATGGGCTTGGCAGGAGAGATGTCGACCTAACAGTCTGCTAATTCCCAGCACATAGCTAACAAGATTTGCAAGAAGACTGAAGGTAATCTATGTATGGATTTCCAAAGATAAGCAGTATTAACTGTATTTACCAAAACGTGAGGCCTGCTCAAACCTAGAAAGTTCCCAGTAGTATTCCAGATGGTACAATATAGATGAAGGCTTTATTTACTAACTGACCTCCTGTTTCCAGTATTTCTTGAATTTAAAATTATTTGTACTTTGTCAGATTAACAAAATATATTTATAACTTCAGGGGCATAAAGTGTGACAGGATAAGCAAATGATTTCCCTTTATTTTTTTTTACAGATCTTGTAGAATTTTACTTGTTGTTTCTTCTACTTGTTAATAGAGCTATATCAAGACTGCTGCAGAACCTTGTCCAACAATAGCCTGAAAATGCCACTTTATACCTATGTGGGAAATTCAATCCACCTAACTATACCATTTAAATATATCATTTAAAATTCAGCTCTTTTCTCTTTACTAGTTAAATATCCTTTCTGCGTAAATGAATGGACAAAGATTGATACCTCTAGGAAAGAACTATTGTTAGACACCTACTTTTAAAAAGACTCAATTTTCTTTCTGATATGTTTGTTTCAGTTGACAAACAAAATAACTTAAGCAGGTAGCTAGTCATAGGTACATCAGTTTTATGTATATTAAATTAGGCTGCTTACACATCACAAACAATTCAACAAAACGTGAATGAGTCATTGGATATAGAGAAAAAAACAATGATTTTTTTTAACAAATATGTTAGTTTTGGTTCAATAGCTTCCTGCAGTATTTGCACAATTCCTTTTAAGATTAATAATGACATAATTGGAGTATAATTGATAATAAACAAAACAAATAATGGCAGAAGATAATAGAACAGAATTCCAGTAGAAGCAAACTCAGAATTAAAATACATAAATTGGATGGCAGACAATTTGTAAAAAGAAATGGTGAACGAGATCAAAATGGTTGATGTCAGACTAGGCCTGAGTTAGATGTAAGAAATGCCCCAAAGAAATCGTGGGTTATTTTTTGGCTTTAACAGAAATGTGGAATTGTAGAGAAAGCTGCCGGATCACAAGGTTCCACTAGATATGCTGAAGTAGCACAGCAGAAGGTAAGGGATTGAAAAGCACACTACACATATTTAGATCTGTGAAACCTGCTGGGGCTGAAGGTCAGATGTGAAAACCAAAAGAACATCAATAGCATCAACAAAATACCTATGTTGCTAGTGATTGAAAACTCCAATGAAAACATAAGACCTGGCTGTAACAGTGAGAGTAAAGACTAGCAAGCACTTCATTCCTGCCTATCCTGATGGTAAAAAAACCCAAACCCCTTCCACTAACTTCCACAGAATTATAGAATAATAGATTTTCCTTAGTTGGAAGGATCATTACTGTCTAATCCCTGGCCCTGTGCCAAGAATTACACCATGTGCCTGAGAGCATTTTCTGAGTGCTTCTTAAACTCTGCACGTATGGTGACCACATACATGGGGAGCCTGTTTCAGTGTTCAGCCACCCTCTGGGTGAAGAATCTTTTCCTATTATGTAACCTAAATACCCCCTGACATAGCTTCATGCCATTCCCACGGATCCTATCCCACCCTGGTCACCACAGTGAAGAGATTAGTTCCAGCCCCTCCCCTTTCCCTTGTGAGGAAGCCATTTCCCCACAGTCTCCTCCAGGCTGAACAACAAAAGTGACTTCAACTGCTCCTCTTCTAAAACAAGACTTCTTGACAAAGTGTTGTATAAAACTATGTTTTTCTCATATTTTTCACTTTTACAACTAGGCGTCAAATGCAGAGAAAAAGATCAATACTGCCCTGGAAATGAGACTGATGAATTGATCTAGCAAACTTTTTCCATTTGTTATTTCTAGAAAAGCAGTTTTTTTATGAAACAAAAATATAAAAATCTGCATATTATATAAGAGCACGTAATTTTTCACATATGAGTTTTCCTCTCTAAAGCCCAAGAAAATAAACAAAGAAATGAAGAAAGTAAAAGCACTTTTTAACTTTCACCCTTCATCAATACATGGTATCAGCAGCAAATATCAAATTCCTTATGAGTGTAAAAAAAAATCCTGCTGGTGTAAGCACAGTCTCTATCCAGAGGTGTTAAACAGTCAAATAGTGAAGCTAAAAACTTTGTTTGAAATGCAATGTGAAATCAATCCAGTAGCCTGTCTGAGAACAGATTAAATATATGCAAAAAGGTGAATTTAATGTTTCCTGCTGAATGTTAAACCACATAGTTATGGCTCATCTCTCTTAAACAGAGGAAGGCTGAGGTTTCTGCAAGTGAAGATTAGGAAGCATGATTTGGCCCTCTGAAAGATGAGAACTTAACGCTTACTTTATGTGAGAAATAGATGTGCTTAAAGTCCTTCACCTGAACTAAAAAAACTCCTTTCTGTTGGTTACACTCAGCTACTTGAGAGGTTTAATGTAAACAGCCTATGTCTTCAAAATAAGAACAGCTCAAAGACATAAGCAGTTACAAAATTCCTTAAGAGGCACTTCAAAAACAAAGGTTTTCTTTTGGAAAAAAAAACAACCAAACAACAACAACAACAAAAAAACAAGCAGAGAAACCCAAAAAAAAACCCAAAAAAACCCAAAAGACAGACAACAAAAATACAAGAAACCTAACCCAAACACACACAAAAAAAACCAAGAACAGCAACAGATCATTTTTAAATTTAAGCTAAAGTCATCGTTATTGTAATTCCCTTATTTTTTTCCTGTAAGCAAGTGATCTGCATTGTGAAGGAAAATATAATGAAGATGGCTAACACTACTTATTAAAAAACCCACCTTATATCTTATTATTATGAATTGAAAAATGAGGATACCACAATGTGAAGAGTGTGTGTCTAGTAGTTGATACAATGAATGAAAATGTTCAATAGAATACATTTCCCAGCTTTCCATATTATCAAATGTAGTCACTGCTACTTCACAGCACTTTAAACTCTACTATAAAAGAGTATAAGTATGGTGGTATTTTATTTTTGCCTTAACAAACCTTATTTTTCTGAGGATTTCTAATGAATAAAAGATAAAAATGTAAAGAAATTTACCTCAGTCAATCTTCATGTATTATTCAGTAGTTTTCTGTGCGTATGCAGTATCTAGATACTCTTTAATTAGCTACCTTGGGCAGAGAAGACCTAGTTTAGAATCTTGAAAATAATAGGTTGCAGAGCACCATTAAAGGTAAATATGGGATTGGGTTTCCTAGTGCAAGGTGACAAGCACCTGGCATCATTTCATTTATAGCTCTACACATTATTTAATTGTGAGACAGAAAATAGCAAATAATCCAGAGATGAACTAAATTCTTTACAATGAGTTTTAATTCACTAACTCCTGGGGAAGGAAATACCCCAGAGCAGTGAAGCTTCTTTCTGCAAATAAAAGCACCTAAACTCCCCACCAGCAAAATTCTTTTTTCTGACTTATTAATGAAAATTAAAAAATAAAAAAGAGAAAAATCCTCAACTAACATACAGTAATATCTGAAGTTTTACTCTTTCTGACTGACCAAATCTTGTTTTATTGCACAAAATATGATGAAAATGTCCAAGTTCAATTGACAATGAAAACTCCTGTCTCAAAGCCATTTTCTGATTTTTTTTTCTTTCTCTACCTTTTCCTTTTTATAATTAATGTTTGATTTCTATTGTTAAAAAAAAAAAGTAGTTTGAAAACATTTTATTTTATAATTTTATGTGTTGTCTAGATGATAGAATTACATTAATAAACAGTGACTAATTCCCTGATTGCTCTCAACTTAGAGACAGAGATTGACAGGGACAGAAGTAGACATAGAGACATGGATAAATGTGACATACATGGAGTACACCTGGCCAGAATACAAATGGGTAATGTTGTCTGATTTTCTTCAAATATTCATGGCTGCTCTATGTTAGCTGAGAAGAGTTGCAGTTATTTTTATGATACAACGTGTGTTATTATTAATCTCTATCTGTATCTTTTTACAAAATCATATACCTCTATATACACAGTGATGGTTCAACTTGAACTTTATATTCTTACGAGTGAAATCAAGTTTAAGTAATATCTATGTCAACCACTGCATTTCAAAGAGATACACATGAAAAAATGACAATATTCTTAACTCCTGCTCAATAAGCATACTCAAAGTAGATATTTAAACAGTTCTACAAATTTGTGATACTATATTTTGCTTCTATTTATATTTCAGAAGTTATTGGGCTGATTGTTTCTCTTAATTTCCTGACAAACTATGGTATTTAAAGACACACACATACACACACACAAACATTTTTTTGTGTGCTACAAAAAAATTTGTTATTTCTTATTGAGAAAAATTTGCATTATTTCATCCCCTAGATGATTATTAGTTCTGGTATCGATCTAACAGATATTTCATTGCATTTTTAAGATGTCTGACTATAAATTAACAGGTTCCTACTGAGTATTCCCATGTCATTTTGAACCATGACAATTATAGAGTAAAATTACTACAGTAAGACTGAAGGTAACACATTTTAGGACACAAAAAGACTTGGTTGATGTTAATTTCTATAGACTTTTCCTGAATGACTTCTCAGATGGTAAAAGTTGATATTATAATTACCATAAAACCAGAGGATAGAAAAAATGGGACAACATCAAGCTCTTAAGTGCCAAATGGTAAAATTATGGGTATTGTGTTATATGCAAACAAAAATGAGTCTTTCATCAGCATAGTGTATACATAATTTCTGTGCATTTTACCAAGCTCTGTGAAACTGACCAGTTCAAGGGGAAATGTATGGATAATAAATTGATTCTCACTACATTAATCACTCAAAATATTGAAAGAGGAAGGCATTTCTTTACTTTTAACCTAACAGAATTGGTGTTCATTTAATTGGGTTTCCTGAAAAAAAAGGTTGCTTTAATCTCATACAAAGCATGAAAGCAAATAAAGCTTTAAATAAGTGAAAAAATCCCCAAAACAAAAAATAAAAACCCCACGGTATTCTTTCAAATATGCAGAACAGAAGGGAAAAAAAAAAGAAGCTAAGACAATATATCCAGGAGGCAAACATCTTGTGCCTTTTCTCTAACTGAAAATGAGACAACAAATACACAGTGTCAATATTTTCTATGCATAGAAAAAAATAAGCACGAGTGTAGGTATAGTTATTTTTTTGTTTCTTTATATACGTGTCAAGATATGCATTTGTAGTTTTTAAATCACCCTGATTATTATTACTTGGTAAGCATGAATTCCTCAATTTCAGCTAGCTGGAGTAGCAGCTGAGAGAGAGGTAAGAAAAGGTCTGTCATACAGCCTTCTGTGTATTTCTGTTTGTGTTTGTTTCTCTGAAAGCATTTAATAAGATGAAAAGAAAAAAAGCACTCCGGAAATTTTAGTTCTAGTATTGCTAGTTATTTTTTCATTGCTTTACAGGGCTTAAAATGTAAACATGAATCTCTACAACATGAATGCTTACATTGCAATTAGTAGCCCTACAATTCTCTGTAGTCTATGTGGAGAATTATGTATTTCTAAACAAGGTAAGATGAATCATCCTGAAACATGTCCTTTTTTTCACAATTGTTTGTACGAGGACTAAGGATGTCTAGCTCAGGTATAAACAGCTGTCTTCTGTCCAGTTTCAGGCGAGACAAAAGCCTCTTTTAATTGTCTCTGGTATTTCAAAAAATGAAAATATTGGAAGGCTAAAAAGACCACTGTTATCATCTAGTCTGAAGAAGGCCTTCACAAGGCCTGAAGTCTTACTTGTTCCTGATTCAGCTTTACAAAAGAACCTGAATTTGGGAATATATTTCAGAAAGAACCTAAAGTAAGTCAAATTATATGGGAAATAATTACTTTGAAAATACATCAAGAAGGCAGATCCAATGTCTCATTTACTATTTCATACTTCAGTACTCTAAGCCCTCATTTATTGGAAGACACCAAAAAAAAGTAACCAAAAATATATTTCAAAAAACATGTTTTAACATAACATTTCAATTTAAATTTTGCATACAATTATCTAATTAAGAAAGTAAATAGTTACAGCTCTTTCAGAATAGATTTGTTGCGTTTCAGATATCAAAAACTGGAAAAACTGAAACTGTCTGTTCAGCATCTCTAGATCTATGCCATTTGATAATCTATATTTCCAGCATCGAAATCATACAAAATCTATTCCTCTTGGGTAGTTTTATACATTTTTGTAGGGACATATTGCTAGCATTGTTTAAATCAGAAATATTCAACATCCTCATTTATATACTGAATAATAATACTGTTAAATAGTCTATCTGATTAAATACTATAATATGATTTATAAATATATGTGCATGCACTATTACAGAACACTGGGAAAAAATGGTATATATTTGTCACATTGTCTGCATAGAGTGTTTAAGAAAGAGACATGCAAACACAGAATATTTTAGGTGCACTGTGCATTTAGCACTTTTACAGTTTCTAGTAAGCATAACATTTCCACATGATTTTTTGTTCTTGATTTATGTCTTCAATTAAATATTGTCTTTAGCTTAATTAAGTAACACTTATTATCTTTTAGTAAAAATTCTGCTTTTTACTTTCATTATTAATAAAGGACAGTTTTGTTTTTTTGAGAAAAATGTACAGAAATTAGTGTATCATTTCTCCCCCCTTATGCTTCTCCTCAGAATTAAAAACCAAAATAAGAAAGAAATTTCATCTTTCCTGCCAGCAGGGAATAACATAAGAGATTCTCTATTGTCAGTATGCAGGAAATAGTGAAAAGCCTTCTCGTTTCTCTAATTCAAATTCACTATAATAATGCTACAGCAGAACATGGTGTAATTTATTGTGGAATATTAAACAGAATGGGAGTTTCATGGGATGTAAATAAAACTCTGAAACTGGTAGTTTGCCTAGAGAAATGAATGCTATTAGCAATTTTTGTCTTTTTTTTCTGTATATTTTTTATGTCTTGCTTTGTTGACAAGAATCAACAATCTACTTGTCCCCTTTTGAATATGTATTTTGTATCTAAGATTCTGTAAACCACCAGTGCAAGATATTGTAATAGTGTGCAATGAACTGTATAACAGTGTTATTTTAATTTATTGCTGAGGTTTTGTCTTTAAAAACTTGTTTTCGAAACAAACAAATATAATCTTCTCCTGAAAAGAATTCCCCTTTAATAAAAACACAAACAAAATTAAGTTCTCACAGGGAGCCTCTTTATTCTTTTTTTTCCCCCAGACTAATTGTCTGGCAAAGCAGGCCACCACAAAGAAAAGGACAGTTTCAGTGAGCCATAGAAATTTAAAGCAATATCAAGATCAGACATGCAGAATAAGCAACTGCTCCTATTTCAAGTGCCAAAATGGAGCAAACATAAATAAGTTCATAAATAACCTAATTTTTAACGAGAGAGAGAGAGACATACAAAACCCCACACCAAAACCAAATCCTGTTTTGAACGATCTGGATCTCTCAGAAGCTAAAACATTTACACAGCTGGGACTATGAGTGTAGGTTAACTATGGATATAATGTGATGTATGACATACTTAATGTACTCTTTTTGAGAAGAAATTCAGTACAAAACATGCACAAATCCATAGCTTCTTCTCATCTGTCTAACTGAGATACTGTGACTTGTGTTTGTAGCCACCCTTGCGCAACCCCACACACTCACTGCACTCAGTCCCATGCTGGCCACTCTTCTGGGGGGACAAGCAGTCCTTACCAGCATTACAGCAGAAAATGAAGGCACTGAAAAGATTAAAGAAATAACAATAATGAAGTCATGGGATCTGCTTGCTGCACCCAGAGGAAACCTGTAACATACAAGGCTGGGAACACAACCTCCCTGCTCTAGGAGGCCACATCCTAGAGCCATGACAACATGAGACATTGCAGATCATTTGACTTAATGTTAAGGGTCATTGCTTGGGATCAGTGGCTTCTGGAGTTCTGGAGTGGCTTTCTAGTTCCCTTCAGTAGCCTGCCCTTAACAAGTTAAAGGCTTTCTGGAAATGACACCAATGACCTCTGCTAAGAAATTTAATGTTTTTAAAAAATTAACTCTGAAAAGACTGGCAGCATTCAAAGTGCAGAACCTGACAAACTTCTGCTCCAGGTGGCAATGTCTTGTGTCTGTGCATCACCTGATGAAACGAAGAGATTCCAGTGGACACTAGTTTCTCCCTTACAATTATTACTAATCCACTCCTACTTATAAAAAAGGAAAAAACACCAAAATTAAACCCAATTATTTACTGTGTAGTACTGTTGTAAGAAAGACAGTGTAAGAACCAAATAGTTTATTAATTTTTGTAGATTGACTAATAATAAATGACATTTCTTGTAGTTTAAAAATAGCATGAATGCTTATTTGAAGTAATTTGTTTCTCAATTACTAAGTGCCTCTGTCTTCATTTTGTGTTATGTTTTAGTGTAATTTCAGTAACATACTAAATTTTTCCAGATGTCCCTTATATCTGAAATGAGGAGTTTTTTTCAATTTGAAAAAGCTGAGAAGTATGTCAAGCTGTGTCAACCAGTGTAAGCTGCCAGGATAAAAGTCATAAGTTTTACCTCGTTTGAATAAATTTTTAATCTGTGAGAATTTGTTCTGTGATGAGCTCAAACAGAAACCACTTACTTGCAGTATCTCAGTCCAAAGTGCACTTTAGAACATAAACCTGAGAGAAAATTTAAAAGGCCTCTAACCCTGTATTTCGTTCAATCAAACATAAAATGCAATTAAAAAGGATATTGAAATCAAGGACGAGATTCTCATCTGCTGAAAACCTGTGACATTCCATAATTCAAATAAGTAGTTCTATATAAAAATTCATATTGAAACTTAGGATCAATTACATTAAGTTGAAAAAACAGTGCAACTGATACTGCATAGGAACTCACTACAATTTTTAAGATGACCTTTGGACAACCTCAATGCTTCTTTCCTTATTGGATATATTTTGTGTATATGGGCTTAATATAAAATATTGATAAAGGGAAGTAGACTAAAGTCTTGTTTCTGCTGGAAAATGGGAAAGACTATTTGATAATCGATATGTTGTTTAACCAGATATCTGGGCAAATATTTCAAAAAGGGTGAAATATGTTTGGATTGCCCCTTTTACAATAGAAACCTGGCAACTGCTTCCTGAACCAGCTGGAGTTTATGCAGCATCCTACTGGGCAAGCAGCCAATAGGGAATTGCAATAATCTAATTTTGAAATAAAAAAAGCATGACTTACCGTTTCAAAGTCTGACTGTGAAAGACATTCCTGCAACACAGCAGTTCTTTAGGTAACAAGATGATAGCATGCCTGAGTTTGTACGTTTTATAAAAGATAAGAGAATGAGAGTACCCAAAAATTTTCTGACTCTTTACTACTATGGAAAGATGTAGTTTTATTAGAGTAAATGAGAGATTAAAAGTAATCTAAAGTTGTCTATGTCTAATATTTTCTTATTAGACTGAGAAAATTATAATGCAGATAAAACCAAAATTTCTTATGTACCCAGTGTTTTATCAATATCAACATTTATCACGTTATGGCAGATTCCAAAATGTGAATTGTCAAAACTATATTGATTTTAATAGTGTTAGGCTAGCCAAATAACTAGACAAAATTTACAATGTGAAATTCCATTATATGTAATTCAAATAAGCAAAATTTGTGAGAAAAACCCAAACAGATGTACTCTAAATATTTAAGATCTTCTCCTTTGGCTGCTAAAAATGGCCTAGTAATTTCCCTTTCATATGTGCTTTCTAGGCTAAGTGGATAGGTTCTTGTCTGAATGTAGGAAACTATAGAGATATATTAAATTACACTTTTTTTTAGGAAGACTTTTCTTGGCTGAGCTTGGAATTGAAAGTAACAGAAAGAAGTAGGAGTGAAATTAAAACTGCTATCCTCCTCAAAAATAGTAACAGAGGATTAAAATAGCACTTGTGATGACAAAAACCTTCCAAACTTACTCTCATATAGCTCACTGATGCTTGAAAATAAATGCGGGGAGACAGTCTTTTCCTTGAGACTGCAAAGCCATCCAAGGATTCAAGAATCCCAATGAAAAAAAGAATTCATATTTCTTAGGAAGCTGTAAATATGATGTGGGAAGCCTTTTCCGACAGAAACTGGAATATGTATGTGATACATTCTTATGGAATTGTGGCTTAGAGTTTTGCACCTCACAAAGAGACTATCAGGGTACCTTATTTGCTACAGGGAAGAAGTCTTAGATGAGGCATGATGGCCTGCTGGATCAAGTCATATTAACTCAAAAAAAGTTGGAAGATTTTTTTTTATTTAGAGCATTCAAGGAGAACAAAGTATCTTGCTTAAGACAAAGAGGCAAAAGACAAAAAAACAGACACTTTGAGGTGGACATTGTAAATCTGTTCTAAAATGATAGTGCTACTATTTCAGATTTATTCACAGCACCATACATACAGTAATAAAAGTATATAAAAAATTAAAAAGAAAAAAAGTAAGGTTTAAAGAAGTCTATAAATCTTCCTCTCTTTATGCATCCGCTGCAATATCTTTTCCACTGAAACAACAGGTCTTAACTTTACTTATAGGTAACTAATCAGTCCTGCCAATCAAATTACTGTATTTTATTTTTTTTTTTAAGGGAAAGTTTCAACAAACAGATGGGCTTTGCAGCAAATCTTTAAGGTCACCAAATACTGGCTGTAGTGAAATGAGAAATAAGATCCATCGTGAAGGACATCTTGTTTCAAGTGGGAAACAGCTTTCATACAAGTGATCCTCAATGTCATGGTAACACAAGAAGAAAGCTAGTTCTGAGAAAGAAAAGTGTTCTTGTAAAGTGGGAGTTGATTCTATAGCTGTCACTCATACCTGCACAGATTGTGCCCTGTGAACTGTGAGACTTCACTGCTCTCTGAAGGAATGGTAAGAAAGAAAAATTAAATGGAAAGAAATTAAGCAAGATATTCTTCAACTAACAAATGCCACAGCCTCTGAGAGAAGACAGATAAACCTATCTGAAACATCCGTACAGTGGCAGGGGACATACACCCAGCTGTTTTGGCTGCTAAGTTTGGGGCTTTTTGCAGTTTGCTTTCTAGGGCCAAGTTCAGAGAGAGGGCAGTCTGGAACCAGTTCTTTGGACTATTACTGTATGATGATTGCTAGCACTGAGATAAGTGTAAACTGTCTTCCCTATGGTGTTATTTTGCATGGTTATTCCAATAATTTCAGAAAAAACCCTTTTTAAAGCTATGACAACTTCCATGTCTGTATAGATAGTATATATATTTGCTTCTGTGAAGCAACAGTGGGTACCCTGTTGCAATAAACTGAACATTTCAGAGATGTGGTGAGAAATTTCTTTGCAGCTACAGTTTGGTCAGCCCTGAGCAAAGACATTATCAACATACTAGTAAATTGCTTCGTGTAATACATGTGCATGAGTGTTTCTTTTCAAATCACTTACTGATCTTTCCCTCCTACCCATCAGAAAAAAAGAAATCAAGTTAAATTTCAGGAGTAGCAAGGGGTGACTAAGAGAAATATGTATATATATGCACCTACATCTATACCTAAATCAACACTTATGTCTACATTCTATGTCTGTGTCTACATTTACATAAAATAATCCCAGCATCATTTCATTGTTTCTGAATGAAGCACTTATAGACTGAAAAATATTGGTCAACAATATCCATCAATATTAACTGCTAAAATGTTAATCAAGGACACTGGATAAAGTAAGATAATTAAAGACTGTTTTTGCCATCTGACCAGAAAATATCTGTTGTTTTTTGTAAACATATTTTCTCAAACCATACTGTTGCAAATTATTCTGGACAAAGAAGTATGCTTGAGACAAAGAAAAAGAAGAATACTTAAAGGTACACCACTGGTGTCAGAAGAATCTAGAAAGGATCAATAATATTTTATAAAATTCTGTATATTAAATGTGTATTTTATACATGAAAATGCTAATTCAGAATTAAGAAAAAATTGCAATGATGGTGAATGCATTTAATGAAACTCATAAGGATACCCCATATTGCCCTGCAAATGGATGTTTAGAGTCTCTTTACTCAATTGTAAACTGCAGTTTATTCCTTCTGCTTCAGCTTTCTATTTGTGCGTAAAGTATATATAAAATGAACAGCAGAGCTCTATGAGATATTAGAAAATTAACTAACTGGGCAATACTGCGTGAGGAAAATCAGACCGCAGACAAATGTTTAGCAACAGCAGTGGAATCTTTATATAAGATTAATTTCAGTATTACATCTAATTCCCCCAATTATTTCCCCCAACTTTAAACTCAGGATTATTCTGTTGATTTCAATGGAATGCACATGCTTCAAGATAAGCACATACTAAAAAAATTCTAAAATTCCCTTAATCTTTAGCATTACTTTTGTCCACCTCATAAAGAGTCCACCAAAGTACTTCTACATATCTGACACAATCTATCTGCTATTCCTGATAAAAAAGAAAGGGGAATGTATTTGACTCTTCATTGTTATTCTATTTAGTGTTGGTGTTACATTCAATAGCAAAGAAACGTTCAATTATTGCTGCTCCCAGTGTGATCACGGCTTGCCTTCCTGCTCAAGAAGCTCCAAAATACTGGGGAAAGACACTCAGCTGGTAAAAAAATGTCATACTTCAGTTACTTCAGCAAAGAAATGACAGTTTACACCACCTGAGGATCTGTTCTATGTTATATTTGCTTTCTGTGTTCTCATCTTTAGATTTCACATCGACTGCAGATATATTGTTGTCAATATGGCTGCATTTGCTGGGGAGGGAAACAGGCATACTGAGACTTCTGGTGTTGTTGATGTTTTCCTACTGAAAAGAACAAGCCATTCTGTATGTAAGGACAAATTTACCTTGTGTACATTTATAATACAGACTCCTCAGGAAGGAACAATATATTTATAGACCAAAATGGTAGGGACCTGATTTTTAGTAAGTTTCCATGCAAGAATGGGACTATTAAGTAAGAGTTAAAGGCAAGCTACATAAAAGCAGACCATTATTTATTATGAAACAGATTTTAATAATTTTTGCATCTCCCTGGTTAAGTTCTAAAAAAAAGCTCATGCCCATATAAAGTGTGAAGGGCAGATCTTTCTTTTTAAAGGTCTTTCTTAGTAACTACAGAACAAGCATAACTTTCTCTACCATTGTTTATAAGACTATGTTGGAGTGATTTCCTGTTCTTTCAGCAGATCACATTTATAAAGAAGAATAAAGTTTACTTGTTGAGAAGACACAAAAATAACAACAAAAATTCAAGGGCAGCCCAGGATGGCAGAAGATTTTCAGTAAGATAATTTGTTTATTGGTCATGAGCCTTTAGACTCTTTAATGTACAATCTCTATTCTTTTAGGTTAAAAGAGAAATGAGGTAAAAAAAAAACATAGGGTTTGTGAGTACAGATAACTAATAGTAGATGGATTTTATGGTTTTAGACTGTAATTTGTTTTTAAAAATCTATATATGTAATGTGTAAGCGAATCTTCTTATTTTTTACACAGAACTAGGCTTAATTTCAGCTGCTGGCTTTTATTTTTTTTTTTTTTTTTTATATTTAAGATTTCACCTCATGCAATCATGCAATGGCTTTAACTAAAACTAATTTCATAAAAACATAGAAACTTGAAGAGTTTCACACTAATTTAAAAGCTGCAGAAATCTATGCATAGTTATGGTAAGTGGCAACTTCTTCAAAATTGCATTTCTGTATTGGTAATGGAGTTGAGGTTTCCATGTCTCCAGTTTTTCTAAAGTGTTTATCTTATTTATATTATGGGTGCATATATGTCTTCTCATCTCACTTTAGGTGCCTTAGTCCAATAAGTTCAAAAGAACATCATTAATGTTAAGGTTCAGTGGAGGAAGAGGTTAATCCTTCTGTCACTTCTTGGACTTGAAAAAAAAAAAAATACTGGCTGAAAAAACAAACACCTAAACCTAGTATAAATACACACACACACACATATATACATATGTATATATGTGTGTGTATGTATACACACATATATATGAAATGCACTTGTAGTCCAAACAGAGTAAGTGTAGAACAGCCATGGATTTCCCAAATGTGCCACTGTGGACCAGGTTTAATTTTTTTGTAATTTTATTAGTGTGCTTTTTTGTATTTTTTTTTTCCTTTTTTTTTTTTTTTTTTTTTTTGTTTCATTTGGTTTTGTGAGTTTTTGGTTTGGTTTCTTTTGGTTGTTTTTGTTGGGGTTTTTGCTGGTTTTTTGAGGGGGTTTGTGTTTGGGATTTTTTTTGGGAGGGATGTTTGTTTTGGGGTTTGTGCTTACTGTTCACTAAAAATCTTGATGCATCAAGTTTTTTATAGAAGTATGACTTTAGATAAAATTATATTTTTTCCTCCATAGAATTAAACTATATTTTTTCTACTCCTAGTATACTCTACAATTACGTTTACTGGTAAAGTCAGAATTCCTTTTCAGTGAAGTGTGTGTTTGAAACAATGACAACAGGTAGGAAGAAGCAATTAAACTGCTTTCTCTAAGGCCACATGAAATGAATTCTTACAGTTTCCTGGTAGAAGGTGTTTCTGCCTGTCCTTACCATTGTTACATGCCTACAAATACAGATGATAGGTAACGAGGTTCAAATTTCTGATAAGGATACACGTGTAAATCGTTGGCTCCTCAGGAGATTTCTAAAGTAGACATCTAATCTCCTATCAGATGGAGGTAGAGGACCTTTTTGAAGCTCTTTTAAAAAGATCTGTTTAGCTACTTCCTGCAGTTTTTACACACATCAGCATCCTCACCCCTTTATTTGCTTTGATGCAGCTAAATACAGGTTTTTAGCTTTTCTGTTATAGTCTACATAGTCGTTATAACATTGATCCTTTAAATGGTAGAGTATCTGGCATGGATCCTGTATGTGATCTTGGTAAGAGTATACCTGACCATGAGCATACTGAAGAAGGTGCTTCAATTAAAACACGATGGTCTCATTTACTTTGATGGAACTACTTGAGGGTATATAGAGAAAGAGTTGACTGGTGGACAGGGATCTTATGTGTGATTTTATTCCCTTTACAGTTCTACCCCACTACAGATTGTTTGCAGACCCCTAAAATGTAGAGTCCCCTAAAATACAGGAGTTGATTCCTAGCTGCCTTAGTAAAGCATACTTCATCTCTTAAATGTTGCAAAGTTCCCTACTGATATGTTAGGAATAATTATCATTCTAGGAAAAAAACAGAACAAAAACAAACAACCCACACTTGGAAATTGAAAATGCAAATTTGTGGAATTTGTTTGTTGAAATGTGATTAAAAACAAAGTATATGAAAGTTGGTATTTTGGGATGGAGAGCTGGGAATAATTAATCTCATTTGTGAATATACAGTGACATAAACCAATGTGGTTTGGTTTCTAATTTGTATATTTTGAAAAAGAACACCGAAAAAGGTGACCACTGTGGAATGTATGTTCTGGTCTGTATAATAATAATCCATAAGAGAGGCTCAATTCTTCCAATATAAAAAAAAAGTAGAAAATTTTACTATTCTTCTATATGACTAATATTAAATTATTTTTGGAAAAAAAAAAAAAAAGATGGAATTGAATGGAGTGGTGAATTCATTGTCAGGGTCCAGGTTCATTTTATATAACTTTATATGCTCATGTACAGTATGTAAGTTTAGGAAAATTTTTATGTTACATTTCTTAGAAGCAAAAAGAGAGGGTTTAATACCTTCAGAAGGCAATTGAGATTTTATATGGACAAAGCTTCTTAAGATTCCTCTCTCTTGCCACTGATTGGAAAAGAAGACTAGAATGACTGGTGATTTTGTTTTGTATTGTTTTTCTTTGTTTTGCTTTTGTTTGTTTTGTTTTGTTGTTTGGGTTTGGGGTTTTTTGGGGGGAGGGTTTTTTGGTTCTGTTTTTGGGTTTTGTTTTTTAATTTTTTTGCTTTGGGTTAGAATTCTTTTGATTATTTGTTATTGTGATTAGGTACTTTAAACTTAGGTAGGAAATATAGATGTTAGTGAACAAGAGTTAGAACAAGAGTTAAGAGTTAACAACAGTTAAGACAAGAGTTAAGACATCAGAATATTGCCAGATTTCTGAACTCTAGAAAAATCATGTCTAAGAATGAAGAATTAGTCTTTAGACCACCAGCATTTATGAAGTGATCACAGCCAAAATTATTTTGTTTTCTTCACTTGTGGTGTTTTTGTTTTGGTTTTAATTGTTGGGGTTTTTTGCAAGAACATAAATTCTATAGAACACATTTAATTATTTATCAAGGGGAAAAATGCACAGGAAAACTTATAAATATTTATCTTTCCCAGGTGTTTTTTTTGTTTGATTGTTTGTTTTTGGTTTGGTTTTCCCCCCACACACACATTAAATAACACCACAATGTTTTAGGCCTTTCTTGGTGTATTTGCTTTTTTCTATTTTGTTTTATAAAAGTACATTTTATTCTAGTCAGTCTTGTATTGAAAGTAATTTAAACTAATATAATGTTATTATAGACATTAATACAGTATTTTGTTTTCCACATAGCAGTATTGAAGTTCAGTCTTATTGAAGTAGGTGATATTTAATCTTTATATGTTAGCTTTTTGTAATAAAGATTACTATAGCCTTCTTACAGTTTTGCAAACTAAATGCAAGTGGTATGCTATAATGTAAGTGCAAGAAAGATTTTTGCCTTGAGATCAATAAAAGCAATGCTAAAAGTGTAGTATCAGGTGCAAGGTTTTTTCTTTTGCAAATTATTTTCAAGATGTTCTATTACAGCTGCATATGTTTATGATAAATTTATATCATTTGGGGTTCCTTTTTTATGGAAAATTAATGTTTTCACACAACTTCTGGATATCACAGATGCTCTAAATAATTAAAAGTTAAATGTATACTCTTCATTATTAAAATTACAGCTTTTCAGGATCCATAAAACTGAGTTTTCTTCCACTTTGTGAAGGAGATCTTCTCATCAAAACAAGAAAAATAGCATATGCACTGCTCCCAAACCATATTAAAACCTTTTCCTTTTCTAAATGCTGTGTACTTATGTAAGACTTCTGAGTTCTCACCTCAAAATATTTTCAAATACTTGCACAGGGTAAGATGGTAAAATCTCTTTATGTTCTGTAATAGTATAATAATGGACTCAAAATTAAACACCACAAATTTGGAGAAAAATAATGAAGATTAAACATTCCATAAACACAGGTATTCTCAAATAGACTCTCAAAGCATTTTAAATAGATTAAATACTTAGTTAAAGCATGATACAGGCATCATGTTTATGGAAAACATTTTCCCTGTTATATAAATATCAACACTCAGCTGTCTTGTGAGTTGCTCAAACGCACATAGCAGTTTAGGCAGAATTAGGATCAGTCAACTCAAAAAGTCTGACTTTCAAATTTCAGTCCTAAGAGAATGCAAATGTACTAGTGGAATGGCATTACCCTTATTTTATTTTTTTTTCCTTTGATATCACTTCATTGGCTGGATTTAATAGTTGTTTCGTTCTTTTCTTACATATTTATTCTCATCTATCTCAGTATTTTCTGGAGAACATGAATTCCACAGCACAAACAAAACATGCTCATTGGCAGTTAGGAAGATCTCTGTTATGGGGGATAATACAAGATATATACTGGAAAGAAAAGTGCAGATATGGAAATGCACTCATAACTGAGGAGAAAGGAAAGCCCCTAAATCATATTATGCACAAGGGAATAACATGATCTTTATAATGGGAGATTAGAAGAATAGATACACAATCAGCAAACAACTACCTTCCACAAATTTTATCAGCTGAAGGTAGTATCAGAGTAGGGCTAAATGACAATTTGCATCAATTCGCTTTAACCTCTAAAACATGGATGTCTCTAGCACAGATGTCATTGCATATGACACCCTTTTGGCATTTAAGGATATGGATTCACATCAGGACAGGCACAATCAAAGAAATAAACAAGTCTGTCTTAGAAAAGAAAATCAGTGAAGTTGACTTGTAAAATCTGATTAAGTCTAAGGACTTCTTAAGAGCAACAACAATTGAAGGTGGGAGAAAGAAAATCCAATAAACTGACAACCTATGTTTGTTAATTATGTTACTCTTCATTCCTTTCTATCTTTTGATAGATTATCAGATCTATGCTTCTTGATCAACACAAATTTTATTTATAAATGATGAAGGCATTTTTTTTCACAGAATGTAATCTAATCACGTTATTTAGAATCTAATCTGAATACAAAAAGGAAGAAAGGCAGTATAGGTATAGAGAATTGCCTGTGTGAGTTTATGCGCTGATATTAAACATGAATAGTACTTAACAAGTTGACATAAATGAAAAAAAGTTTTTCAGCATAACCTATAGTGATATTATCATTTATTCTAAATTTAATGTCATTTTATTCTTCTCAAGGACTAAGGAAAAAAAAAAAAAGTCAAATTGTATTCCATCTCCTCTAAAGTGTAACACAGATAACATGACAAGTGCATGCTTAATGCCAAGCAGCCAGGTCTTGTCTTACTCAGAGCATGGTTACAGGCACAGACATCTCTGTTGAGATTAATGGGATAGATTATGTGCATGGTACACACACTGATAATGGGATTTTCAGTCTGTTTTGCAGATTGTTCATTTCTTGAATAACCACTCTGACTTCATATTTGTCTTCAAAGTATAAAGATTTTTGTATTAAAATATTTGTATCAACACATTGACTATATACAAGCAAATATACACACACATTCACATACACATATATTGTTTACATACACATGCCTTGTATTACAAAGCTTATAATTACAAACAGTTTGTCATTTTGCAGAGGCATGTGGTTCTGCTCATACCTTTTTTCCCCATCTTGAATAAGACATCACACAAAATGTTCATGACACTCAGCAACTATTACCACAGGGGATAAAGAAGCTTCTTAGAAAAAAACCCAGGAATTGATAAACAGACTCTGTTAAAATGTGTTTTCATGCTAGCATTCAACCAAAATTAGAATTATCTTTTGCTTTGATGTTACCATTTGTAGTGTAGCCCTTATTTAGCTGGTTTGATGTATGCAATAATTGATACTTCAATAATAAACTTGTTTATATTTAAAATGTCTTTAATCCTTGTATGGTTCTTTTGGTGTCTTTTTTGAGACTGAAGTGTCTTCTTGGCATATCACTACTCTGATTTCATCTTTGCAAGTCTTTCACTGCTAATGTATTGACATGAAAAGCAGTGTTTTCATATCTGCCACCTATCCAGCATTGAGAAACAAATACAGAATTGCTGTCTTCCTCTACTCATAATCTTTTGTTCTTTAATCATACATGTATAATTTTTTATTCATTTATGATAATAATCCCTATTAAGTAGAAGGAATTATGTGAAAAAAACAGAAAAGTGATTGTGGTGGGTTGACTCTGGTTGGACATGAGGTTCCCACCAAGCTGCTCTAACACTCCACACCTCAGCCAGACATGTAACAAAAGGGTTGGGCCAGGCAGGGACAGTTCTCTCACCAATTACCATAATGGGCAAAAAAGACGGTATTTGGGGAAAATAGATTTAATTATTACACTCAAATCAGAGTAGATAAATGAAAGAAAGAAAAAAATCTTGAAAACAACTTGCCCTCATCCTGCTCTTCTTCCCAGGCTTAACTAATTTTCTCTATCTCCTCCCCCTCCACACAGGGGGACAGGCAAGATTGCAGGAGGAAGACCCAAAGGGAACAGAAAGAACTGTTGTAGTATTTTATAAATTGAAAGGGAAGAAAATACTTATAAACAGGCAAAATCAATGATATCTGTATTAGTCCACTATCACTTGCAAAGGAAATTACACCTTCTATTACAGTTTATTCTTTTAAAAAATGTGTAAATAAAAAACAATTATAGTATTCCGTTCCTGCATTTATTATACTTGATTTTATGTCTCAATCAACTTTCTTACAAATGATAAATACGTTTTGTGTATTCTCCTTCTATTCTAGTAAGAATGTATGGCATGTTGACCTTGCCAGATGTCCACTCAGCTTTTGTCTCACTCCCACTCCTCAGCTGGACATGGGAGAGGAGAAAATAGGATGAAAATGTTCATGGTTTGAGATAAGGACATGGAGATCACTTACCACCAGTCACTGTCATGGGCAAAACAGACTCAGCTTGAGGAAGATTAGCTTAATTTGTTGCCTATAAATAACAGATAAGAAAGTGATAAACAAACACAAAATTTAAACCATTTTTTCCCTCAACCCTCTTTCTTCCCAGAATCAACTTTGCTCCTATTTTGAGGTCTCTTTCCTAAAGGGTTTTCTGCTCTTTCTTAAAATCACTTTCCCCAAGAAGCCATTCCATTGGCTGCAGGGCTCAGCCATGCCCTGTGGTGTGTCAGTCGGAGCTGCAGGAACCATCCATGTACCAGAAGGCAGATCTAACTGCTCCTCACAGAGACAGCTCTGCAACCCCCATGGCTGACACTTCTCTAACAGAGTCATGTTATCTGTTTGGTTCATTAATCACATATTGTTAACAGTACTCACCTATAGTTAGAACGTCTTGTGCAAGCTCTTCATGAGGATCTGTTTCCTAAATGGCAAGGTTTAGCAGTCTCCCACTGGTGGCTATATCCTTTTTCAGTTAATTCGCCTGTGCCAAAAGCTTGTGAAAGACTTTTGGCATAGTGGCCCTTACTCTTTTGTATAGATAGAATTTCTTCTTGCATCTCAAACAAGAATGCTATTATAAAAGATTTGTGATTTGTGTTTTCCCCATGTGATATTGCCACTGTGGACATAAGAAAAGCTGGGAGTGCAGACTCTGTTACATGATCACTGTACTTGAGGCACTTTTCTTGCAACTCTGTTTAATAACATTTGTTCAGAGGAGAGAGGAGAATGTTTTGTGGGTTAATGGAGTACACAGCTCTTAACAAGAATTCAAGGTGACTAATGGATATGCAATCAGATGCTGAAGTGCTGTTGAAGAAGCAAATCTGAACTGGTAACAAGAAAACTCCATTAGTGATATATTAGTATTTTTCTGATGTTTCAGTGGGATCTAAAGAAGACATAAAAAGAAAGACTGTTTTCTTATTTATGGACAAGGGAATCTGAATGACATTTTGTTAAACATGAAGGACATAGGGAAGAAAACAGAGGCTTCTAGAAGTAGTAAGGGACAGGCTTGCTGTTCTGGTTTTGGCTTGGATAGAGTTAATTTTCTTCGTAGTAGCTGGTATAGTGCTGTGTTTTGGATCTAGGATGAGAATAATGTTCATAACACAGACTGATGTTTTAGTTCCTGCTGAGCACTGCTTACACTAAATCAAGGACTTTTCAGCTTCTAATGTTGCCCTGCCAGCAAGAGGGCTGGGAGGGAGCACAGCCAGGACAGATGAACCAAGCCAACTGAAAGAATATTTCATACCATAGAATGTCATGCTGAAAAATAAAACTGGGGGGAGTTGGATGGGGAGTGGCAGTGCACTGCTCAGGGTCTGGTCAGGTTTCGGTCAGTGGTTAGTGTGCAATTGCATTGTGCATCACTCGGCTTGCATGATTTTTTAGTAGTAGTAGTAATTATTAATTATTATTATTATTCATTATTATTATTATTAATTTACCCCTCACTTCTTTTTCTGTCCTTTTAAAATATCTTTGTCTCAACCCACAAGCTTTATCTTTTCTTTTAATTCTTTTCCCATCTCACTGGAGGGGAATAAATTAACAGCTCTGTCATGTTCAGATGTCTGACGAATTAAACCACAACACAACTTTACCTGGGTCCTGATATTATTGTGCGCATTCTCTGCTCTAGGAGTAGAATCAGGGGATGGTACTTCCATCAACAATCTCTTTAAGGACAGAGGAACATATGAGCATATGTTCAGCATGTGTTTCTGAATTCAACAGTAGAATGAGATGAACTGCAGATACATTTTGATATCACACTCAGAAATACATGCTATGAAACCTTACTCTGAAAATGTTTAATATTTTCCAGTCTATGCTTAGTTAGAGGTTTAGATAGTAGAGCAAAGGTGTTTAAAGTTGAAAGTTCAAGTTCCTTCTGTGCATCAGAATTATAAAATAGAAAATGAAAAGCTGGAAAATGAGGAAAAACAGCAGTTATCTTCAAAAGTCTACTTATTGCTATAGTAGCTCTCTATAAAATTTGGATGTTTCTCTTTTACAGCTTTCCAGAAGAAATGAGCAAGATCACTGTCACGTGCATACACATATATAGAATTAAAACAGCAACACCCAGCAAACGGATTTTCTAAATGGACTGCACTATAGATACAGCTCTTCCTTTTCCCTGAAGGAAATGCTTGCCGTAATTGACATATATCAACTGAAACACATACCTCAGAAACTGACATTCCTCCCACTCTAATACATGTTCACTTTAATTCCTGAGTTGTTTTCAATTCCCTCTCTTAAGAAGAAGAGTGGTTCCAAATGTTAAGCTTAAGTAAGGAAAATATCAAAATAAAGGGATTTTGACCTCCCCAGTCTGAGAAATGCAATGTAATAGATGTAATAGATATAATAATGTAATAGAAATAATGTAATAGATGGAAGAAATTGCAGTCTAGTGCACATTTTATGAGAGTGAGCATGAGCAAGACATAGTGAGAAAGCCAGTTTTTCTTTAGCACACTGAGCAGCAGTGATTTGTCAGTGGCACTTCTGGAAAGCGGACAAGCAAAACAGATCAGAAAAGCAAGTCTGACTGTAACAGATCAGAATGTGTCTCTGTGCCTCTTAAGACAGAATTAAGCCACAAAAATCAAGTATTATTTATGCAAATGGTTTTAATGAGATTATTTATGGAAATGGGATGTTTGTATAGCATGTTTGTTTGGAAAAAGGTTTTCAAAAGAAAGTTTTCAAAATAACAGAAAAAGGAGCTAAAATGTTAATAAGTCTATGTGATTTCTGAAAAGACAGGAATGCAGATGTGCTTCTAGCAGAAGTTGTTTAAATTGTTCTGTCCTGCATCTGTGCTCTTTTTCAAATCATAGTGAATAAACTTTCATGTGCTTGTTATTTACATGACTTCTTACAATGCATCCTTAGTAACTATGCATTGGCTTTATTAATAATACACCTATACTTCTATATTTCACACCAAGATAAAAATAATTTTATTATTTAATTTTAAAGATTTTTAAAATTACATTTACATTGTTCAGTTTGTTGCATAGACAATGTCAGTCCCAAGTCTTCTTTCATCTCTAAGGATGTTTAATACAGGGTTATTTTTTTTCTTCAGATTCCTTATCTGTGTTTTATTCAGAAATAAATTTTGATCAAAATCCCATCAAAATAAATGAAAGAATTACAATTTTTGGAGCTGTCAGAATTTAAATGAAGATAAAACAGTGCACTAAACATTTTATAGTCTTTCTTTGTATTTTGAACTTTTTGCACAGAAGATGTGTTTCTTTCTAGTTTAGAGTCTAAACAGCAGGAAAAAAAAGAATATTCATTAATTTTCAGTGCTGTTTTTCTTCTTGTCATGCTAATATGAAGACACAACCACAATAAGAATTCAATATACTTGAAACATCTGCTGCAAAACTATGTGTTTTAAATTGGAACAATTTTGCCTACAGATCTTCTTTTCAGTGTCTTCATAACAAAAGGGGGCATTAGCTTATTGTCAAAGGCTGAAGTGCTTTTTGATTTCTATAGCCTTGAATGTTAAGAATGTCATGAAAAAGAAAGAACATACCCATCTCCAACCTACCTCTAAGTAGTTTTTAAATTTAAATGATTAGCCAGCATGAGGTAATGGTAGTGATATCTGAGAACACTTTGCTGAGATGCCCCAAAGTTATTTAAAGAACATACAACATCATCTTTCCCTGAAAATGAGGTCACGAAGGGCTAGAATCTATGAGAAAAGAAAATGCCACTGCTCTTTCCATTTTTCTTTCTCACAATTTCTAGCCCTTTTCCACATAACTCTGACACATAGCTCCAAAAGCCCTATATTGAAATGACACGGAAAACAGTATTTTTGTGTCTGTGTATCTCTGTATATTGTTCCTCTCTGTGGGGTTTTTTTTTGTTTTTTGTTTTTGTTTTTTTTTTACCAGCTTGCAATTCCTTGCACACAGGGCTTTAGTCCAGCCACTCCTGCATGTCTAAGTTTATCACCAGATCACAGTAAACCTCTCTTTATAGCAAAATATAGGAAAACACAGATAACTCTTCCTGCGCTCTGTTTGTATCTTTGTACAGCCAACAGACATTACTCTTTCAGCTATAAAGGATGCAGACAGGGTGATGGGGTTTTTTTACGCTGAAAGAGAAACATTGCATCTATCAACTTCACTATGGTTAAACCTAACTCAAAACAAAGTGTTGGAATGAAAGGTGTAACTGGGAATACAAGCTACAGAAGAGAAACCCAGGGCAACTACACTGTTAGCTTAGACAAGACAGTTATGTTTCTAAACCTGGGTGGTATGAATTGAGAGGTAAAAGAATGAAAAATGTCAGGTGTCCTTTAATACAAACCCAACCAGACATAAAAAACCCTACCCAATTTTCTCTGGGATGGAAAACTTAACACTTTGTAGGTCTTTTTCACTACTTTGTTATAGAGTTGTGCTATATTTAGTAAATTGCTAAGCAATCCTTAACAAGCTGTAACCTTATTGACATTGCTATTCCACAAACTACTGATTACTTGATTTTATGTCCAACTCCACAAACATTTGTGACACTGAGAAGAAGAGGAAAGAGATGTTAGGAGAATGGCCACAGTTGTGTTCTTACCACTCCTCTTTCCTGCCCTTAACTCCAAACCTTGCCCGGAAAAAATGACAATATAGACCTCTATTGGGTCTGCCTGAGAGGGAGTTCATTTCCCCATGGCAGCCCTCACAGTGTTGTGCTTTGCATTGTTAGCTAGAAAGGTGTTGATAACACATCAGTATTTTGTAGCTGTACTGGCACAGCACTAGCACTGTAATATCCCTTTCCTTAGTTAAGGGCAAGATCCTAGGACAGGACAAAATCAGGCCAGCTGACCTAAACTAACCAAAGGGATATTCCATATCAGATGACGTCAGCTCAGATAAAAGCTGAGGAAAGGAGGAAGAAGGGGGGACATTTGTTTATTTACAGTGTTTGCCTGCTGAGAAATGGCTGCACATGCTGAAGCCCTGTTTCCCAGGATATGGCCAGACATTGCTTGCTAAAGGAAAGTAGAGAATAAGCCTTGTTTTTGGCTCTTTGCTTGTAAGTGTGCAAACTTTCACTTTTGCTTTAGTAAACAACCTTATCTCAATCTATGAGTCATTTTCCATCTTATTCTCTCTCCCCTGCCCATCTGGGAAAGGGAGTGACAGAGTGGCTTGGTGGGCGCTACTATTCTCAATTCCTAGTCACATCGGTATTTATGAGGATTTCCAGGACAGTGCTGGATTATTTTCCCAAAGTGTTGCTCAAGTGCTCTGCATACTTGCAATTCACATAGAAGGATTACACTCTTCATGGAATGAAGTAATTTTTTTTTTTTCTTAGAAAGTATATTTTGGTGTCAAGATCTGCCTTTCATATCACAGAATCATAGAATTGTGGAGATTGAAAGGCACCTGTGAAGGTCATCTGGTTCAACCACCTTGGTCAAGCAGGACCACCTAGAATCACTTGCCCAGGATTGCATCTAGATGTTTTTTGAATACATCTAAGGATGGAAACTCCACAACATCTCTAGGCAACCTGTGCTGGTATTCACTCACACTCACAGTAAAAAAGATGTTTGCTGATGTTAAGGTGGAACATCCTGTGTTTCAGTTTGCGCCCATTGTCTCAGGTGCCGGTTACTGGGCGCATTGAAAAGAGCCTGTCTCTGTCCTCTTGGCATCCTTCCTTCAGATATTTATATACATTGATGAGATAAGTCTAGGCTGAACACCCAGGTGTCTCAGTTTTTCCTCACAGGCGAGATGCTTCAGTCCATTAAACACCTTGGTACCCCCTTGGTATACTCGCTATAGTATGTCCATATCTCTTGTAGTGGGGAGTCCAAACCTTAAAATATATAGCAGTTTGCACCTTAAAGTTCTCAAATGGAAGCAAGGACTCAAGTTTTTAACCAGGTTCCTTGACAGGCTTCCAAAGTTTACATGAGGCATAGTATTTGAGAACATGGATTACAGTCACAGACCTCCCTCTTCATTTTAAATTTCATAGCAGAAAATAGAACATGTATTCTCTAACTTCGTGTGCCATAATCATTCCTAAACATTTAAAGCTTCTTTGTTTGTAAATGCACTGAAAGGAGCAGATTTGGCAAGAAAAGTAATTGAGCCAAGTAATTTTACTACCTTTCTTCAGGTTAAATGGGAAAGGTTTTGTTGTTTTTTGTTTTTTTTCTTCCATTTACTGTAAGACAGGTGAGAGCGATTTGTTCAGGCTTTAACAGCTAATGTCTGTAGGTTTAAACAAGGCAAAATAAATACTGACATTATCATCTAATACTGGAAAATTCTTCTGAGAATTAGAAATTAAGGTTCTCTGTCTTCAGTCAGACATGGTTTGGAAGGTCACTGCTTCACAATGCACTTCAGAAGCTTCTTTCCAGCTGAGCAAACTCATTTTCTTCCAGACATAAAACCGACTGCTTCACCCTTCAATAAGGTTCTATTTGACTCTCTGTGCATTACCCAAGATATAAAAATGGAATAATCATGATTCCCAGATATACACCATCTAAGAAAAATAACATGGCCAAATAAAATAAAAGGCAAATTTTACAAAGTTCTAGATACAACAGTTTATTTTGTATTTCAGAAAACTGTATTTTTTAATTTCACATCCAAAATGAAGTATCTTCCTATAAAAATTTCATAAAGTCGTATTATTCTTTTAAGTTATTAACATCACATTACTTTTTCAAAATATACTGCAGAACACTTGAGTTATTATGAATAATTATGAAGTAATTAAAAAAATATATACTTGCCAAATAAATGAGTAGTGTAATGCAATGAATTTTTCATGTATGATACTTAATAAAATTCCATACCTCATAATAGAATAACCCGTTACTATTCTTCAGAAACCCAGTATTATTAACAAAGATCTAATGTAACATATTTTCAAAGGTTCTAACCATTGAGACAACATTTCAGTGTCTGTAGCCTCCTTGAACTCAGTACAACTAGTCAAATTCATAGAATCATAGAATCATTTAGGTTGGAAAAGACCTCTAAGTTCATCACATTCCACCATTAACCCAGCACTGCCAAGTCCACCACTAAACCGTGTCCCTAAATGCCACATCTACATGTCTTTTAGATACATCCAGGTATGTGGGACTCAACCACGTCCCTGGGTAGCCTGTTCTAATGCTTGACAATCCTTTCCATGAAGAAATATTTCCTAATATCCAATCTAAATCTACCCTAGTACAAATTGAGGCCATTTCCTCTTGTGCTATCACTTGTTACTTGGGAGAAGAGACCAATCTCCATTTCACTACAACCTCCCTTAGGTAGTTGCAGAGAGTAATAAGGTCCCACCCAGAGTCTCCTTTTGGCTTCCAGTCAACTCGGATCTTCCTTGTTAGACAAGATTGCTGATAAATGACAGAAGTGAGCACTTCTGCCAGCTCCCTCAGTATCCTTGGGTGGATTCCATCTGACTTGTGCATGTCTAAGTGGTGTAGCATGTTGCTGAATGTTTCACCTTTGATTATGGACACTTTAGGCTCTTCATCTATGTGTTCTGGTTCAGGGCAGCTGGGTACTTGGAGAACAACTGGTCTTACTATTAAAGACTGAGGCTAAGAAGGCATTTTCCTCATCCTTTGCCATCATGTTTCCCTCTGAATCCAATAAAGGATGGAGATTCCCCTTAGCCAATCCTTTGGTTGCTAACATGTTTATAGAAGCATTTTTTACGGCAGTAGCCAGTTTAATTTCTAGTTGAGCTTTATGCCTTCAAATTTTCTCCCTGCATAACTTCACAACATCCTTGTAATCATTTTTTTTAACCCGAGTTCAAGCCAAAGGTCTCTGTTCAGGCAGGTCAGTTTTCTACCTTGCCTGCTTCTCTTTTGGTACATGGGGATGGTTTCTGAGATTTTCTTCTTGAAGAATTTCCTTCTGGGATCCTTTTGCCCTTCAGCACTGTATTCCAAGACCAAAGAATAAACAGGCCAAAGTCTCCTTTCCAAAAGGCCAAGACAGTGGTTTGGCTGACCCCCTTCCTTACTTCTCTGAGAAATGAAATCTTTATCATTTTGTGGTCACTGTGATATGCACAGCTTCCAACTACCACATCACCCACCAGTACTCTGTTCACAAACAGCAGGTCCAGTAAGACATTTCTTAGTACTCAGCAGCTGTGTTAGAAAGTTATCTTCCACATACTCCAGAAACCTCCTAGACTGTTTCCTCTCTGATGTATTGCATTTCTAGCTGACATCTATTAAGTTTAATTTTTCCACAAGAACACAGTCTAGCTATCATGAGACTACTCCCATCTGCCTCTTCATCCTGGTTCTGTCTAAAACAGATTCCCACCATGATATCTGCCTTACTGGCCATTCTCATTATTATTATCCACAAACACTCAATCCTAATAAGTTCTAGACAATCCAAACACTCCCTAACATAAAGGGATATCCCACTGTCTCTCCTTCCTTACCTATGCCTTCTGATGAGCTTATATCCATCCATTACAGCACCCCAGTTGTGCAAGTCATCCCGCTATGTCTTCTGATGGCTACTCGTCATCATTTTTTCCACTATGTAATGGCTTCCAACTTCTCCTGGTAGTTGCCCATGGTGTTTGAGAGGGGTAGGTACACTTCAGTTGGTCTATTGATCTCTTTGGGGCAAAATACCCTGATTCTACATGACCATTTTCAGGTGCATCCATGGTTTCTAATGCATCAATAACCCTTACATTTTTACAGCCTCATGGACCCCCACCCCCTACCTCGACTGAAGTGGCAGACTGAAGGACCTCAATAGTACAACATCTCTCAAACATTGGTGTGTCACCCCTAGACTTATCTCTAGTGAGCTTGGTTTTATCCTTTTCTCACTTCAAATCTGGTGTAGAGGTCTTCCAGTGAGCCCTGTTAGCTCCTGTGCAAAGATCCATTTTTTTCCGCTTTGAGACGTGTACTGGAAAAGAATTTGACCACAAATATTTTCAACAAGACATTTCAAATGTCTAACGCAAATAATAAAAAAAAAATGTGGGTCTATGGCAGTAGTGCAGTTGTAGTACCTATCCCCTGAAGCAGTGCATTGTCTATTTTATATTCTACTTAGGGCTATGACAGTTAGTTCACACACACTATTAATAAGGTTAGGACCACACTTCTATGTTATTACAAATATGGGGGGGTTGTTTATTTAAAACAAAAATACTATACTGAGACTAGTAGAAAACCAGAAAGAAGCTAGAAATTAACAGAGAGAAGGTGAAGTTTTATGTGGGTATTCATGTATAATTCCATTCTACGTAACAATAATAATGCACAAGTCTGGTATTCCATTTCCCAAATTATTGGAAGAAAATTCTTCAGTTCCTTTTGGTACTGCATACCGATTCAAAACAAACCTAAACTAAAACAACATAAGTCAATTTTAAGTATGATGAGCATTTTTCAACTTATGGGTCCTGAAAACTTTGCAGAGAAAATGGAGATCTCTACATTAAACATCTACCCAATACAGTCACAAATCCTCCAGATTTAAATACTTTTGTTACGGTAAAGGAAAAAAGAATTGACATTTAAATAGCAAATACATTTCTGACACATACAACTCCACAAACATAACTTCAACTGTAAATATGACATACAGGAAAAAAACAAATCTATCTGTAAAGGATTGGCAAAACAATCACCACAAGGGGGAAAAAAAAAACAAAAACAAAACCTGAGCTTTTTTTATCAGCTTTGAATTCAGAATTACTGATACTCCATCCTATGAAAACATTTCAAAATTATTGTTTATTTTATGAAAAATAGAATTAGCATCTCTTTTTATTTTGCAAGTTAATGCTTGCAGAGCACTGAAGACACGTCCTTCAAAGATCACTCTATTTTTTGGTTATGCTGTAAAAAATGCTAAGGGACTTCCTACATACACAACAACTATCAAACATACAAGTGAGTAGATCTATCCTTTAACTTGTTACCAATTCAGAGACAACATTAGTTTGTGTCTGGGTTTTATTTTTTGCATTATACTTAATTCATGAAACAAATAATGACATTTGACCACTTTAAGTGTGACATTGGAGGTCACAGATAAAAAGAAGAAAGGAGGGAAGAAAGGGAGGAGAGAAGAAAGGGAAGAAAGAGGGTGGGGAGAGGAAGGAAGGAAGCACCTGGCTTCTAGTATTTAAACTGTAGAATTTAGGAGCTTGGGAGCTCCAGCTTGTAAGCCAAACTGTGCTGTTTGCAGGATAAGATAAGGTCTCATTATGAGTTTCACTGGGAGAATATTTCATCAAAAGGACAAAAAGGAAAATCTACACAATCCACTCTCACAGTATGTATAATACTTGTATAAGGACTTCGGGGCACACTGCTTTCCTACATATTCATTCTTTGAACTCTGAATTTTAAGATTGATGACTTTTCTTTATCCATTAAATAAATTTAATTTTAAAAATCCCCAGTAAAAACCTACCAACCCACCCCCCCCAAAAAAAAACCACACCAAAAAAACCCCAAAACAACAACCCTCCAAAAAAACCCCTACAAACACTCCCCACAAAAAAACCCAAACAAGCAAACAAAAAAACAACAAAAGCCAAAACAAAACAAAAACACAACACAATTTCCCTTCCTCTCCCCTTCCTCCCAAACCATGATTTTTATAATAACATACCATGATACCCTTGAACAACACAACAGTCCTGGCAGACCAGAGCTGTAACTCCCTATTTCCATGAACACGTTTAATTTTCAAATCCTGAGTTCTAGAAATATTTCAGAAAATAGGCTGCCACCCTGGTTGGCTTTGACTCTTTTAATGTTCTTAAATTTTTACATTTATTCACATATTCAACAGCTGTACTGTGTTTTATGGCAATGCATGATGCATAGACCCAGTGGCAGACCTGATGTGGATGAGTCAGCAATATGGTACTGTGCCCTGTAGAAGACACTGGAAAGTTTTAGTAAAAACAAACATATTGATTACTGTTGATATGAAATGGACATAGCAAAAAGACATTCCAAGCTGCATAAGGTTTTGCAGGGATTCAATACCTAAGAAAGAGGGGAGTATATAGGCATTCAGCCCATACTCTTCTGGCTTAATATTGAGGAATTTGGAGCTACAGGAATTGACTATGAAGGAAAATGTACATTTTCTCCTGCAATACCCAGCACAGGTAATCAGGTTCTGACAACATAAGAGGAAAGATTTGCTGCTGAAAAGTTGGTCACAACTTCTTCTATGTATCCAGCTGAACAGCTTTTCTTTCTATTTTCTGCATGTCCTGTGCCAAAGCTCACACTATTGTTTGGTCTGCCACAAGACTGCGCAATATATACAGAGTCTTGTCAGTTTGTCTGTAATTTGCTTTTGATATTTGACATATTTCATAGTTTAAATCATAAGCAAAGCACCATATAAAATAAGAAAAAATGCAACTGTGAAAAACCTCCTATATTTAAGTTAAACAGTGTACAGTACATTGAAATATATTTTTGGAGCTGATTATTAATACAGAGCAATGACTAGAAGATATAACCATAAGTTTTTTTTCTGAAATATTAGCTTTCTAGATGCTGATAATTATAGAGATGACTGATTACCTGGGGTCTCCAAACTGATCACTGTAGTATTGCTGTTTATGTTGAGAATTGCCACGTGAAAGAGACAGCAACATTAACACATGGTAGGAGGTTGCAGAATGCTGGTGTAAGTTTAGAACTTTTCTACTTTTTATTACATTGCCTTTGAATAGGTCCAAAGGAGGTCAGGAAAGCTGGTGAAAAGACTGGAAGGCAAGCCCTGTGAGGAGTGGCTAGGGACTTTGAGTTTGTCTAATTAGGAGAAAAGGAGGCTAAGGTTTGACCTCATTGCTCTTCACAGCTTTCTGAGGTAAGAAAGTGGACAGGGAGTGCTGAACTACTCGCCCTGGCATCCAGTGATAGGATGAGAGGGAAGGGTTAAAAGGTGCACCATGCATTTCTTTTCCAATAGGATGGACAACCAGTGGGACAGGCTTTCTAGAGAGGTGGTTGATATTCCAAGCCTGTCAGTATTTTTGAGGCTTTTGGAAAATGCCCTTAATAATATGTTTTAACTTTTAATCAGCACTGAATTGGTCAGGCAGTCGGACTAGATGATCATTGTACATCCCTTCCAATTGAAATTCTCCCTTCCCTTCCCATTATCATATCATATATCATCAGCTTCATCTGGTTTCTGTATTTCTAAATAAAAAAAAAAATGGACTTTTGGGAACAATATGCAGGTGTGTTGATTACATGTGCACAGTCATCAGTTTCATTGCTTTGAGAGATGCCAGTTCTTCCCTTGAATGTGTTAATTGTACAATATGACTGTTGGTTGCTGAAAGCAGAGCCTTTGCAATTCACCTTTGGTGTTGAAAACTTTGGGGTTTTATGCACTTGTCCAGAGTTATTTTTTTTTTTTTTCTAAAATCCCTTTTTCAAAATATCAAAGATGCTTTATATGTATTATCATGCAGTAGCACAAACTGAGAAATAGTCTTAAAATATACTGTCTCCTATTTTCTTCAGAAAAAAATATTCAGATGTAATAGCAACAAAAAGTTACTTTTCAGAACTGTCAAGCCTTAAAATGAAAACATGTTTATTACTATCATGACATGAATTCCAGATGAAAAAATAAACACTGTAGACTTTTTGTTTTTCAGAACCAGAGAAAATGCTGACAGATTTCCAGTGAAATTCTGGTTTATATGTAACGATTTCATATCTGGTATGTTTTGTTTACTTTTTACAACAGATGTTTTGCTAGAAAATTCACAGTATGTTGTTTTGTCCTCTTTCTGCTTTGGAAAATTATCTATGAGTATAGTGTTTTGGGCTAAATTCATAGGACAGCGATATAGATATGAAATTTCCGTAACAGGAAAAGGTTCTTGGTTTATGACTTTTTCTGAGGTCAGTATGGTCTGGAAAGTGTTTCTCTTAAAACTACAACAGAGAAAGAAGAGGAAATACACACAGTTCTAAGAACCAGATGGTTAATGCCTGTGCTTCGATGTGCAGTGAAAAACTTCGAGAAGTGGTGATTTGATCTCAATCCAGAGCACGAACATGGAGCAGGTTGGAAGATGGCTTCCTCTCCAGCTTCATATTCACCAGGCCCATATACCATGGGATGCAATAGTCTGAAGCAAAAGAAATTTGTCCCTTTTTTTATAGTCTTCTTCTGTTACTGGAGCTTTTCACTTAATGTAGTGAAACAAAAAAAAAAAAAAAATCAAGATGATCTGTGTGCAGACTAGATAGAAAAAGGCTACTTATGGAAGAGTGATATGGGTAAATGGACATGATTCACTAGGCAAAATCTGCTCAGGAGGACCACAGTCTTTCAGTACAAGTTGAAATTTTGATGAATGTTAAATTCTGTTATTTTCAGCAGTAACCTGCCATATTTTTGTGTTTGGAGGAAGAGAAACAATCTCCAAAAGAATGAGGCCATAACCACTCTAAGGTATTTGGGTTATTTGCTGATTGCAATAGGGCACAGTGCAGATTCAGCCTCAGCAGATGAGGAACAGAATGGTAGCATACTTCCACTGACGTTGTTGACTGCACAGTAGCAGCTATTCCCACTTATTGGAATCACACTGCTCTTCTAGATCCCTAGATAAGCAATTGCTAAATTGTGCATAAACTTCCTAGGTTACTTTGAAGTTCAATGTGAAAAAACCTATGCAGATAACTAGTATGCACTACTGATTAGACCTTGACAGAAATATGACAGACACTGTCACAACCCCTGAAATTGTATCCTTTCCCCACCAACTCCACCTTCCTTTTCCCTAACTCCATTTATAGCTTCATAATTGTGAGAAAAATTGCTTTTATTAAATTTAGAAAATGGTAAAAATAACTTGTGAAACAAAGAAGTGTAGCAAGCAGGAAAGTTTAACAGCACTTGGGCATTGGGTGCCCAGGTCATGAGGGTCTGAAAGAACACCTCCCGTTTCAAAAATTGCGCTTTTGAGAGTTCCAAAAGTCCCATCCCGTCTACGTCAATTAATGCATATTCAATAGATATGATTCTTACCTTAAAATGTGTTTTCTCTACCTTAGGTCATCAGAGGGGGAGCTCCCCTCTCCCTGGTCGGTTCAGGTGTGCCCCCTTTGCTGGGAGAGATTCCTCCCTGGGCAAGATGGTGAGTTCCACCTGTATGCAAGGCCTGCCACAAAGTGGGTGGCTGTTTTTAGCTACATCTTTATCTATTTCATAATTTTCCTATTCCCAACTGTAAATTTTCCTTGGCACCAGCTCCAGACAGGGTCAGGCACCTTTCAACTTCTGCAATACACCAATGAGTTAAAAAGTATAACCCCTAAGTTAGTAAATGCCTGCTTAATTCATTTGCTTGCAATAAAACCGAGTTTTTATTTCTCATAATAACTATATAAAAATGCTGCCTATGTTTAAAACAAGTTTTGTATTCTTCACGCTCAAGCTTTTAGAAATACTTTATTCTCCTCATATGACACCTGGCAGGAAAGTGCCACTTAACAGTTTCTGAGAAGGAGAAGCATCAGCCTTGTACGTTCACAGTATTTCACTTACCTGTACTGTAAGGGGTAACTTTTCTTCTACTACACACCACAGCAAGAACTATTGGCACAGATTCAACAAGAAGAATATCAGTGGTCATTTTTTTCAAAGCCAGCAAAGGAACATTGTAAATGATCCATACCTTGTCATAAAAAACCTAAACCTGCTGCTTCAAATATAATAAAAACTATGAGCAAAGTTGTCTTGGTTTAAAGACAATGTCTGACAAGGAAGGGGGGAACCTTCCTGGAATATAAAGAAGAACCCTCTCTCCAAATTATCATAAATTCGAAATTAAGAGGTTTTCAGACAAAATGTAGAAAAAGAAATAACATTTCTATACTAAAAGCATATAAACAAAAAAGAACAAACAACAAAGTAACAGAAACTTCTACCCAGAAAATAGTACTTCCTCTTTGGCAGCAGTTCCAACCACAGCCGGGGGGAGGTGACAAACAGTGGTGGTCGCTCCGATCAGCTCTGGCTCGGGCGGCTGCAGGAGCTGCCCCACATGGGTTGAGGTTGGGGCTGTCTGGAAGGAGCTCGGGGCTTCCCCGGGCAGCGTGGGCTGCCCCTGGCAGGAGTGGGGCTGGGACCCTCCTGTGAGCGGCGGGCACGGGTGGGCAGGTGGGACTCAGCCATAGTGCTGGGCTGGGTGCAGCAGTGCAGGGCTCCAGCACGGCTCCAGGCAATGTGCAGCCCCAGTCCCAGAGCAAACAAAAAAGAAAAACCCACCTGCCAGCCCTTTTATTCACCTCTGCTTCTCCCCAGAGTCCTCCTTTGGGGCTGGTGCCCCAGCCAATGGCTACACGGGGATGGGACATCCCCTACCCTCTTAGGGCATAGTCAGAAAAACAAAAGAA
>JAWWEW010000001.1:64283693-64300375 GCA_035583185.1 Anabacerthia variegaticeps
CCTCCCCCCGCCTCGCCTCACCTCTCCTCTCCTCTCCTCTCCTCTCCTCCTATCTCTTCTTCTCAAAATATATTGTAAGCAGGACCAAGAAAAATTCCAGTCAATGCCTTGTAAACTGCCATGTTGTGTCTGGATAAGTTAAAGATTTAAACTTTACCAAGTGCCTTATTCCATTGGAATGTCCTATAATTTGCAAGTACAAGTTGTTTTGAATCTCCTGAGAATTTTGGTTTTTTCCTCCCATGACACTGCCCAGAGTAAATCCAACTCTCTTCCCTTAAACCTGCTGAGCAGACTGAGGTATTACATTGCCCCTATGGTGCTGTGTTTTACATTTGTGACCAAAACAGCGTTGATAGCAATATTTTGACTTTTACAGAGCAGTGCTTATGCAGTATCAAGGCCTTCTCTGTTTTCTACTCTGCCTAATCAGTGAGTAGGCTGGAGTTGCACAAGAGCTGGGAAGAGACACAGGCAGGAGACCTAGCACAAAGTGACAAAAATGATATTCCATTCCATAAAACCTCATGCCCGTTTAGGGTAAATCTGTGGCAATTTTTCCAAGGTAGCCATTGTTCATAGACTGACTGGGCATTGATCTCCCAGTGATGATTTTTGCATCACTTGTTTGTTTGTTTACTTTTTTCTCTTCATTTGTTAAACTCTCTTTACCTTAACCGATGAGTTTTCTCACTTTTGCCATTCCAGTTCTCCCCTGATGCTGTTGGGGCAATAGTGAATGAGGAACAGAATAGGGGATTATTTACCAAGCACAGAGAAAGATTGGTTATTAAATAGCTATGTAATTTTTTAATTAAAATAATCCATAGAAATCGACTTGGTTTAAGTAATTTACATAGCTGAGTAATCAGTGGTGGGATAGACTACTTTATTAACAAAATAATAAGATTTCACTATACTAAATAACGAATATTGCCAGCAAGCTTTGGATAAACCACTGCTCTTTTGTTGAGGGAAAACTTTCCACGAGAAATCAATTTGTTAGTGTTTGGGCTGTCATTTTTAGAGGTTCCATGTGAAATCACTTTTTTCCCAGTAGATCAGATTTTGTTACCTCTACTGAGGTAGCATAAAATACATTTCCTTTGATTGGCCCAACCAGTAGGACATTGGTAAGAAACTGAACATTGAGATGTTTGTTAAATCTGACTGACTTATTTTGTAAACTGTTGAAAATGTTTAAGTATTTGGGGCATCATACTCACCATAGCTCGCAAGAGTAGAAACTAAATCCCCTATTAAATTTATTTATTTTCCGTTGCTGACAGGTTCTTTTTAATGCCTGATCATAGTCTTAAGGTTCTTAAAGCTAAACTTTAAGAGAGTCATAAAAAAACACTTACACTATATTTTCCTTGGAATTATTTAAGATTCATTTATTTTGTTGTTATAGGATGTTTTTATTTTTAACTTGGAAAGTGATGTAAGATAGTAAGTCAAATTCCATAGAGATTGAAAATCACTTTTAACATTAACAGTGGCAACTAACTGTTACAGTTTGATGAGAGAATTGCCACTATGATTTGTTTTTATTGTTGTTGGTCGTTGGACCTTGAAGCCTGACAGCATTATGATTGTTTTATATCTTCTAGCCTTTTTGTTACACAGATTTTCTTCATAATGTTTGAAGATAGTCAGTTGATGATGCAAGGATCTCAGATGGAGCTATATTGATATAAAAGTAAATATAGAACCAAATCATACTTTCATTTGAAGAAAAGCGTGTAGTACATCATTGACTTCAAGTAACCACATCTTTATGCACTTGAGTGGACCATTTTTCAGAATATGGATGGTTTTTTTTTTAGATTTTGCTCTGAATATATATTTTGTGCCTTATACAAAAGTATATAGTTTGAAATGCAGTCATGTGACTGATATAGTTCTAAAAAAACAGCTCTATGGCAGGCAATATCAAATATTGTGGGAAACATAGACAAATTAATCCAAATATTTATTTTACATACATGTCATCTATCAAGTATGTTTATTCCATGCTAACCTGACATGAACAAATCTTCTACCTGTGGTGAGATTTATAACAGAAATATTTGTCTTTGTGACAACTTGCCTTCCATTCCAATTCTGAGCTGTGCTGTAGAATGAAATGCAACAAAAGAGCAAGGATAGGTGAGATGGTCTATTTCATATAAATATGAGAATAATGAAAATAAAGGCCATCTGATATGAGTGGAGAAAGGCTATTTTTTTTAAAATTTTTTTTTGTTTTGTTTTTTTTTGTTGCCATACAACACCTGGAGAATACAAGTAGCTGAAGTGTTTCAAATGCTTTTAGACAAAATGAAATATTTGGAAAAGAAAAAGTAAAAAAAAATAAAAAAAGGAAGAAAGGAAATTCTTAAATTAGAAGGTCAAGTCAGGTTTTCATTTTTATCACGACATCTAAACAAGAGATAAATTAAAATGAAAATATATGAAAATATTTCCTTAAAGGAAGTTTGGGATGATGAAAAATGATGTCTGTGTTAGTTGTGGTGTGATAAAACCCTGCATAATTTTGGAGAACAAAACATTAAAACAAAAATAATTTTGAGAAATTAATTTTAGTTTTGGCAAAAATGCATAATCTTTTGCTTTCATAAGGCTGAGTTCAGAATTCATTAGAAAATATCCCCAGATTTAAGGAAATTATTTTCTTTATCTTCTCTTTGCTGGTCATCTATGTGTATGAGACAAATAAGTGAGGGAATATGAGACTATACTGAGACAGTTTTGATTACTAGAGCAAGCAGTAAAAGAAACCAACTGAAGTAAGAGAAAAAAACATTTCTGGAATAATTCCCATAGAACCTGACAAATGCTGTGTACTCCAAAGGGAATTTTTGTGGTCATAGTCTCACATTGTGTAAGGTGCATTAGTTCTATTAAAAATTGACTTTGTAATTGTTGAACAGCTTATGCACTTGTATATCAATATGGGTAACTGTTAAACAGACATGCCACCTTATACGCAAGTATGAGACTTTCTAAGCACACAGTAAGGGAGCTTTAATTTTTGCATCCAACTAGAAAGCAAGACTAGAATGAAAAATAGAAAATTGTAAGGACAGCTGGAATGATTGACCACGAGCAATTTCATATAATTCTAGTGAGGAATGCAAGGGTTCACTGAGTTCTATGTTAAAGCAGTTCTATATTCTTATTTATTTGAAGATCTGTGGACGACAGCACAGAAGCTTAAAAACACTTGGCAAGTCCATAAAACTTTTAAAATTTGCTCCCATTTTAAGGTCTCTGACAGTTTAAGTATTTTTATGAATTTTATTTAACTTTCTTTTTTTTTGTTTAATGATAATTGTGCTTGTGGTGAGATCCGTGTGTGGCTCGGTCATGGTTACTCCATGACTATGAGACCCAAACTGTTACAGGTGTCTGTCTACCAGTGACACCTTCAAAAAGACAAGATCCAACACACTGTAATGCCCCTAGGGAAATAAATTCTTTTTTCCAAATAACCCTCCTTCACCATCTTTCATGGTATTCAAAATATAAGACTACAAAGACAGGGTATCTTAATTTTTTTTACTTGTAAATGTGTGGGAAAAGTAGAGGAGTCCTGGTTCTAATTTTTCCACTGAATGAGTCTTATTCAGTTTCTCTTATTATGGTTCCAAACTCTGTTTTAAAACAACAGTTTTAATGTGTCGGTTTTGGACTTATTTCACATTAAATTGTGAGCATGTGAATTTTAAATTTGTAGAAATATTAAGAGTTCTATGTGAAGTATTTTTCTGGAGTATGTTTAAGCTTGTAGATATGTTATTTGTAGTGTACAAAAAAACTGAAATATAAAAAAAATCATGGAATATATTTGGTCTCCAAGCTGCAGAGTTTAATGTTCTTTGTAGTGGTGCACCACTTTTCATGGTGTGCTTCAGAAACAAACAAACTAATAACCCAGACCAAAAAAAGAGACACATATTGGTCTCTTCAAAGTTTACTCCACTATTCTGCAGGTAGCCAAACTCTTGTGGTTTAGGAGTGGCACTCCAAAACCACAAGCCGCTCCTCCAGACTGCCTCCTATGAGACAAAAGGCAGAGATTATGGTTTGAAATAAAAATAATTTACTGGAAACAGCAATGAGATAAGAAGACAAACAGCAAAAACAAAGCTAATTATAACAAAAGTAAAGAAAAAGAGGGTGATTTACAGGCCAAAAATGCTCACCATGCCTGAGCTGATGTGGTGCAACCCCAAGACAATGAACAAAATGGTGGATGGACCCTACACACCCCGTTTCTCTTCTTGACCACAAGAGCGCTCCCTCCCCTTCTCGGAAGCAAGAGTCTCTTACTTCTACCCCCAGCTGTGAAGGTGACATGAGGTGGTGTAAATAACAACCTAGACATGGTCACATGGCTCCAGGCTCCATCCTCTCATAGTTACCATGAAAATATTAACTCTGTCCTGGCCAAAACCAGGACACGAATGTTTCAAATTAGTTGACATATCTGCTTATTGTTAATGCTTCAACTACAGTAGGGGAAAATATTCCACAGATTAACTGGATGGAGAAGAAAACAGAAGTCTTCTAGAATTTTCTTTCTCAGAAGAACCAAAATGAAAAAATATTTTCTGCATGATGAAATTTAAAGTTTTCACAGGAAGATAAAAATGGAACAAAAATAACTCACACATAAACATACAAGCTATCTAAATAATAGAATATCACCAGGATTATTCAGCTGGTAACTAACTACCAGTCCAAGTCAAAAAAAATTTGCATACAGCTTCATTGAAAAATCCAGTCTATAAGGTCCTTTTGCAAATGTATATGTAAAAAAGCCCAAAACTAACCAACCAAACAAAAACTAAAATAAAAATAACAGTTTGTAAAGAAACAGGATTGAAGATAATTTGGAAACTGGAAGTCTGTGAATGCCTGACTCAGAATCCTTTTAAATCAGTTTAACTGTTTGAGATGAGCTTTGAATCAGTCCTCTGGGATGATTCTTACAACAGCATTGACACACATGACATATGTTGCACAACATGTTGGAAAAATTGAGAAATTGAAATTTGAAAAAAGATCTGTTGCTCACATATGACCCATACACTATTTTCTTGCACTTCATAATCTTTAATGGATTTCAGATTAGGCAAGAGTCCTGAAACAGTGTTTTGTAAGCTTTTATAGTTGTCCAGGGACTATAGGGTGATCTCAGAGTGGAATCTTATTTTCAAACATGTAAAAAAACAGAATTGAAGTCATCAAGAAAGGCAATTCTGCTTCTGGTTTTGTATATGAGAATTAATCCAATTAGTCCAAGCAGTGTAAATTTTATTATTTCAGAGCCTATTCCTTTAAAGAACTAATAACTGGTTTTGGGGTATTTTTGTTTGTTTGTTTGTTTGTTTGTTTTTTCCATGGACTGTAATTTGTAGGTATATGAATCTTCTTAGAAGCTCCCATATCCATACTGACATACCCATTTTCACAAAGTAGGTTACCATCTATGGAGAAAGACACTAAGCAGACTTTATTCTTAGGAAAAGGTTTACTATTTGAGTGCAGTGAAGTCTTTAAAAATGAATAAACCGCAGAAATATATGCAATCTTTGGTTGCCAGAGCTAGGTTTATGTCCCCAGAAGTCCTCTGCAACAATCTCTACTGAATATTGTGACACTTCAGATTAATTGTCAGATTCTCCCCTGCTGAACTCAGCCAACAAGCCACTCATGACTCAAGCAGATGTTTCTGCACTTTAGGCAAACTGAAGCATGTTTGTATTCCCATTACTATCCTACCTCCCTCACCTGGGACAAAAACTTTTAGCAGAGACATTACAGGAATTTACCCACAAGAAACAAGATGCTGGCACATCGGCAGTGCTTCAGAGTAGCCTAAGTTTCCATCAACCATCACACAGAGGAATCTAGGGGATGGAATATTGCAAAAATATATGGATTAGCTTCATCAGTATAACTATACTGATTGTTATTGTATTTACAGGGCAAAAGGGTAGAGCCTGCTCCCTGAAAATGCTCCCTAGGAAAAATGTATTCGTCTGAGCTTTTTTCACGAAAGATTTTCATGAGGCTAGAAAGGGTAAAAAGTAGCTGTTTGAGATAAACTGGTTTTCTGTGTTCTGAATAAAGCTAAGCAGAGGCAGGGTGGACGGTTTCAGGTATTAGCACAGCAGTAAGGTAAAACAGTGTAAGAACCAAAGCAGTACATCAAGTCTTCCCCTGGTTACCCTGAGAAAGACTCCTGTGGGGAAAAGAAGAGAAAGTTTTCCTCCAGATGCTGGACCATATAGTAATATAGCCACGGGTGGAGACTCAGTGCTGCTAGGAACAGGGCTCAGTGCCTGCCGCTGGATCTCTATGCTCAACCTCTGCTGTTCCTTTGATCTCTGAACATGAGTACTCTTCTAACTCCCACACATACTTTTGTGGTGTCCTTTTATCCTTCAGTGCCTGCTTTTCTTAGGGAGACAGAAAATATGATTGACAGTCTGCTTTTATTACCTCTCAGTTGCTATTTCAAAATACTTAATCATCCAAATTAAATAGGATTAAAAAGAACTGTGGAGATCTGTATGAGTATGAATAGGCTGAGCAGAACTGTATGGGAATGGCACATTTCTTCCTGAATATGTCACTTTTTCAGTGACATTCCACTTCCATTTCCACGTGATTTTTCTTCCTTCCTCACTCCCCTGACTCTGTCTCCCACCTCAAAAAAAAATTAAAAAAAATAAAAATCCACCATTTTTGCAGGAAAACTTGGAACAATCTTTTATTTTGGAAATATTTATTCATCTGTGGGGGTTTGTGGGTTTGTGTAGCTTTAATTAGTTTCCTTTCCAGTGAAATATGTGATGCTAATCCATTCCTCTGACTGTTTTTTTTTTTTGTTTGTTTGGTAGTATTGGGACCATTTTTTAGTCCAAACCTAGCTTTCATATAATTTCTTCTCTACTTTCAGACCCCATTTTAGAAAACATACATCTTTCTAGATTCTTTGTCATATTCCTACTTTCTGTATGACAGAAGACCCAAAGTTTTGCCTTTTCAATTGTGTGGGTTTGGCATCCCTGCTGCCTATGGATCAATGCCTTACAGCCATCATAGTCATTCGAATTGCACACACTTACTTCCTGTCCTTGTCTGGAGCAACATAGATGTGATATCAGGATGCAGACTGGCACCACCATCATTTTCCTGGTTGAAGGACAGTGATCAAGTGTTTTGGAGAAAGGTATAAATGAACTTCATCTGTGAAGCTTGCAGCATATTCAAAATCTCTGGAAAGGGAAACTTTATTTTTGCTACAACCATAGTCAGGAAAGGTTTAGGTGTTTCTAGAAATACTGCTTTGCTAAAAGTTTCAACTTTAAATTTTAACAAAGCTCCTCCATTAAAAATTGTGATATCATTCAAAGTTGCAACTCAAAAAATAATAGTAATTAAAAATATTAAAATCCAGAAACATTCTTTGACAAACTATTAGTTCCAGATTGTAGAGAAACTGGGTTATCAAAGAAACTGTCATGATGACCTAAAATGTATTTATATTTGAACAACCATTTTGTTTAGCTTGAGAGCATAAGCTTTGCTTTTCAGGATGAAATCTTTTCAGAAACTGAAAACAAATAAACTTAGGCTAAGACAAGCATGTGACATAGACAATAAGAGTATTAATGTTAAACTATGACAGCTATAACCTACAGAAAATAGGATCTTTTAGTAGAGGCATAATAAAACTTTAATCAAAGACAGTTGAACCATTCCTTTTTTTTTTTTTTTTTAAAGAAAGAGTATTAATTCTTTCAATAAATATTAAAAGTGGGAGTTTTGAATACAATATTTTAGAAATAAAAATATCTACTCTTTCTTCAATCCTGATTATTCCATTGAAATATTCTGTCATGCAATCTTTGAGAGCTCTGCTACTGCCATGGATAATGAAAGGACCCTTATAACCAGTGTACTTTAATTGCCATTTTCTCATCCACACACTTTTTTTCAAGTCAAACCTTTCATTTGTTTCAAGATCATAGGAGATATGTGTAGTATACAAATAATAAAATATTCATATCAATTTTTGCACTTATGCAATTATTTCTAAGTAGAACATGGATAAATACAAATATTTTCTTTTTATTATAATTTTAAAAATTTTAATTTGAAACCTTCATATTTCAAAGTAATTTCTCATGTCCAGGAAAAATAGCTGCTGTACCTCTCCTGAGAATTGATGAAATCCGTGTTTTATTTCACCTTTGCAAATCTGAATATATAAATATGTATGTATGTATATAAATATGCATGTGTGTGTGTTTATATATATATACACATATGCATATACATACTTATATACATACGTATATACATATGTGTGTGTGTGTGTATGTGTGTGTGTATGTGTGTGTGTGTGTTGTATCTCCAGAACATTGTAAGCAAGGATAATTGATAATGAATTTCTGAATTGCACAGGGAAAATATCACTATTACACTGCCATTTTAGACATCGAAGTTTCTTTATAAAGAATTATCTAAGGGACTTTAAAAGTATAATTTTGCTCTTGTTGTTAAGGTGAAATTTTTTCAACATGTTATCAGCAGCAAGGCTGTTTACACACCACAGCTGTCACTGGGGACTTTCAGTCACAAAGCCTTCTTGCTTTCTTATTACACTTCATGCTACTATCCTCGCTGATTCATTGTCACCCACTAGATATAGCCAAAACGTCAGCAAAGGTGATGAAGAGAAGGAAAAAGAACTAATTTGCTATAAAAAGCCTTATTCTGTGATGTTTCTTAAAGCTGATGCTATCAGTCAGTGCCCATCAGAATTGCTTGTGCAAAGCACAAGACTTACTATTGATTTAATTAAGTGGAGTTGAGATAAAGTTCAGTTATGCACTGCAGTAATTTTCAGGATGTTCACAGGGTTTCACGGAATCTATTGTGAGACAGGAAAAACACAGAACTGCATGGATGGGACACAGCTGTGGGACAATGACTGACAGACTAACAAAGACTGCATATGTATCAAACACCTGGGCAAAATGTTCTGTTACTGGTATCTGAGATACAATAGTTGCAAAACATATGCAGGGAAGTCAGTTCTGATTTCTCTTTCCATTATCAGATGCCAACACAAATCAAGAAAACTAATCAGATCAGCATTTGCTTTGTGATCATCACAGGAATAATACTCTTTTAATATAATTGCCTTTAAAAGAACATAATGCCCGTTTTTAAAAGTCCACAGGATAATATCACTAGTGACAAAAAGACACACCTGTTAGGCTGTATAGGTAAATAACTTTAAAAATCTGATTTTGTCATTTGTTCACTTGCAGGTCTTTATTTCATTTGATCCACACTGGGAAAATGAATGTATGTGACAAGATTAAAAATAAGTTTGTTTTTAAGTACAAGCAATTAACAAGTTCTCTTTTCCACCTTCAGCATGTACCAGTGATTTTATTTTTATATATCTGTATGTATAGACGAGGTTATGTGTCTGCACTGTATACATATTACTAAAATAGCAACAGTGTTGCATCAAATTATTTTAACTAATACTTTCTCTCAAAAATCTCTTATCGGTTTGCAGATTTATTGAAATAAGTGTCTCTTAAACCTTGAAATATGTGGCTCTTGTGGACTAATACAGTAATCAGAAATATTTATGTGAGCTTAGTTCTCTCATTATGCATGAGAGCTGCTTTAAAAAGACTGTGAATTAGTCTTAGATATCAGTGTTTCAAGGTTCTGCTTGGTAGGGAAAAAGCTGCTGACTTCTGCTAGGAAGCTGGTTGCAGAGCATTCCTTGCTTCGGACCTTCCTTTGCCCACCTTGTTGACAACATCGAAGGTCTGCCACCATCCAACAACAAAGTCAAGCTGCTCTCTTCTTTGTATCTGACACCTCTATTCCCTTCCTCAGCGACAGCCACGAGCCAGCCTTTGTATTCCATGTATTATTACAGGGAGTTTAGTGGATCATACAAAGGCTAAAAGGAAGTTTTACATAAACACAGACATAGAGATACATAGAGCTATAGATGCAGGTAGTATGCATACACACATACACACATGTATTTCTCTATATTTATATCTCTCTATACAGTAATATGTGCATTTATATATGTATACACATAATGAAAGATAAATTGAATGAACACAATGCAATATACTAAGCAATATAAAAATTAGCAAAGAAACTTTTTTCAAAATAGGTCAACTGGAGGAAAACCTTTTGGCAGATTAAAAATGTTGTTGCCTTAGGCTATTACAATATTTCTACCTCCTCCCCCCACCCCGTGCCAAATTTTAAGAGTAATTTGTCTTAAAGTAGCAAGCTGGCAAAACTCTCCATATTTTATTCAGGAGCATTGGTAAAGAATGGTGCATCTTGTTACTCATGAGGCAATTGATTATGTAATTATTCAGATTCTAGCAAAGTTCTATTAATATATAAGAAAATTTATACAGCTGTTATGCATAGTTTGGCTGTATGTTGATTCAATGGGTTTCTAAAAATCACAAATGCTATAAAGACCTCTTCATAAACTACATTTAAGTGTCTGGGACTTAGCTAAAATGTCCAGAATTCAGATGGCTCTGATATCTGGAAAACATACCAGGAAAAACACAGGAAGCCAACTGTTCTGATAGGTATAGGAGGAAGATATCATGATGAAATAATAAGAAGATGGTGATAAGTAGTTTGGGGGAGATGTAACAGAGTCCCCTTCTGATAGTAACAGACAGTTTGTACAGAAATGTGCGTTGTTTTCTATGCAGTCTGACAATTTATTTTGCATTTTTTAGTTGATAAGTTCTTAAATATTAGAGGATTCTGTCTTGGCATAGACAGAAGGCTGAACATAGGTAATAACTTTCAGAAGAATGTCCTTTAAAGTCACAGAGAAGGAAATGATTTCTTTATACATGAGTGAAGTAACAAAACTAAGATGACCTTTAAAAACAATAAGAGTTAAACATTGCATGGCTTAACAATGATCAAGCAAATGACCTTGATGATGACTCTTGACGATACAAAAGTGGTCCAGATAGACTTTTTGATATGGAGGTGGTGTAAGAGTAAAAAGAACACAAGCTCTTTTTCTTACATTTTTTCCTCAAGCATCTGCAACTGGTCATTGCTGGAGGTAGGTAACTGCTTTAAAAGAATATTTATTCTTCCCTATAGGGATGTTCTTACTTTATGACACATTTTTCTTTTTTTTTTTTTTTTTTCAGATGTTTTAAAGTACAATATCTTTCAATAAAATAATTTTCCTGAATAAATATGGCCTAGATAAAGGCTATTCCCTGGTAGTATTTGGGACGGCTTGCAAATTAACATAAATATTTCAGACAACAACGCTAAGCAAAATTTTACTTTCATCATTTGCCTGCAGAGTATAACAAGAACAGCCAAAAAACTTTTTCTTTCATGTATATCTAGCGATTTGATCAGTGTTTAATTTTTTACTTCACCTCTAAACCACTCTGTGCTCATGACTTCTATAGTCCATACTAAAGGATATGTTTGGCTTCAAAACAACATATCTGTATAATTTTTTCATGATTCACTGTGTTTGAGACTACTTAGGCAGAGTGATCAGTGTAAAAACAGTTTGAGTTGCTTCAATTAGTAATATTCCTTTACATGTGCTGGCTCTATTTCCTATTGCTGTTACTTTCAGTGGTAGCACAGAAATACCATTAAATTTATTGAACCAACTTGCATTCATTAGAAAGTTTCTGGTCCTTTAGCAGTGCAATAGTTGGAGCATAATTCATTTATTTCAAATTGCTTAGCAAATATATTTTTCTATTTGGTTTGTTTTTCATCTTTGGTCTACATAAATTATGAAGTAAAACCTGTCACATGAACCTCTCATCTTTGTGAAATGTCAGGATTCTTCACATACTCAGTAAAAATACAGTAAAATGAAATAAAGAAAACTTATCTCTCTTCTTCAGTTTTTACAGATTTCTGACAACACATTTTTGACGATGCTTTCTATAGTACATTTTGATATGACACAGACACAAAACTGTTTCCATTCTTTGATTTCTCGCTTGTCTATACTTTTTATACATTTACAAATAAAAGAATCTTGTGCTAGGAGAGAAAGAAAGATTAGTAAAACAAGTATTGAAATGATAAAATGGCCCAAACCAAACTGATATCAGTTCTGAGTTAATTTGCACATTAGAAAGGAATATTAGGAATAAAATTAGGCATAAAATGTGTATTATGTATTCAGAGTAGAAAGGGAGACATAAAACTGGTTAAAGATAAATGAGAATGGAAGAGTACATAAGTAAGAAATGGTCAAAGCATTAGAAAAATTGAATGCACGCAGGAGAGGAGTAAATATATAAAAGGATGCTAAGGTGTCAATACACAAAAAGGTACAAAGACATCAAATACTTTATTCAAAATGCAGTAAATGAAGAGGTGAGAACACTGGTATGCCTGTAAACAGAAATGAAGGAAGCAGAAGAGAATCAAATGAAAATTATCCACTTGTGAACATATTAAAAAAAAAAAACAAAAACAAAAAAAAACACTCTACAATCATAAATAAAAGTGTAAAAGCATAAAATAACCAACAAAAAAAAAAGTAGTGAGAGAAAAGTAGTATAGAAAACATAGAGAACACAAAGGCTGAAATAGCAATAATGTATTTTATACTGTGTTCTATAAGAGGTTTGTTATATTCTTGTCTTGTCTCTCAATATCTTCTTAAGTTACAATATTACATGATTGTATTATTACTCATTGTATGTCAAATTTAATCTTTTTTAATTTTTGCATTAATCCCAAGTAAGCACAATCAAATTATAGAAAAATTTTACATTGTCTTAGTAGCTGGCTTTTCCATCAAAGCAAAATATACACTCAGAGAAAAAAAAATAGCTTTATATGTCCATGACACTTCTACCAGTATTCAAAAAATAATTTTTAGTGGTCTCTGATCTGATAGTAATCTGAGGGGCAATGCATTAATGAAATTATATCCCAGGGAGACTAAGAGCTATTATATAAGCAGTTTAAAACTTGCATTTCAATATCTCTTTAATAATCAAATTATATAAATGTTTTACATGGCAGCATATTACCTTCAAATATAATGTAATTACTCTGTATAGTAGTCCCTTTCATATGCTGTGCAGTGCTGATCCCTCCTTCTCAACAAGGTTGTAGCAGAAAGTGAAAAGATTCACAGTAGGGTGTGAAGAATGATCAGATGTATGGAATGGTTTCCTTAAACTGGACTTCAGATTATGGTGCTTCATTCTGTAAAACAGGCAGCTGAAGAGACATCTACAAAATCATTAGTTGCATGAAAACGTGGAGGGGAATCAGGTCTCTACTCTTTATTTCTGCAGTGCAACCGGGGTGTATCATTTGAAACCAGCATTTGACTGTTACAAGTTTGGCTGGATTTTGTTGTTGTTGTCGTTTGGGGTGTTTGTTTATTTGTTTTCCCAAAAAAGATGTGTTTCTTCTGATAGTGTCAGGATTAGTGGGAGAAGCTAAGGAAAGTTGTGGCTGTTAAAGCTGAAATAGTTACAAATGAAGGTTGGACAAATTCATAAAAGAGAAATCCTCTGAAAGTTACTGATGGCTTAAGCTATGCCATTCTTATGCAATCTGTCAGCACAAATTGTTTAAAATTAAATAAATATTAAATGGAAATATCTGGTTTATTCTTATTTTCCATAGTCATCTGCTTTGGGCTGCTTCTGAAGGGAGAAAAAAGATACTGGTTTAGCTGAACTTCTTAAAATTCCTTGTGTAATGCCTTTTATGCTTTTATCATTGCTGAGCTTAGTATACATTGGTGATTTGCATCCTCTAAATTCCATCACTCCAGCCATAATTCAGTGTTCCTCCGTCCCTATACAGTTTACAACACAGCTGTATCACCAAAGCTTCCTAAGGCTAGCTCTGCTGCATCTCATATTTTCTTTCCTTCTGCCATTGTTTTGACTCCTATCAACATGTAGTACAGCAGCATTAATGTTATCTATCCCTGTGCAATACAGCATGTTTGTTTGCCAAAGGACACACTTTTGAGAAAGAAAGCACTTCCAATGTTTGTCATTTAAAAAAGAAATTATTAATGCTTAGTTTAATTGTTAGACAAATAATTTGCGCTCTGAATCAGATTACTAAAGGCGAAATGATCATATTTACTCTAAGAATTCTTAGTTTGATCTTTTTAACTGAAATGTATGCCTCTCCATATAAGAGTGTGGACAAAGAGTATTTCATGAAAGAAAAAGCCTCATTGAAAATACATCAACCTGCTTGATTCTTATGGTACAGTCAGATGTAGTGCAGTGTTGGCTGCACTTTGTCAACAGAGGAGCTGAACATAGAACAAAACAGGATGAAAGCCCCTCAAACTGACAGTCTGTGCTTTAGCTCATGGTAAAATGTGCTTCAAAACAGGAGAAGCAGAAAGGTAAATATCACTTTTAAAAAATTCCAACATACTTGGTTCAATGTAACTTGGTTCAATGATAGGATGTTTCACGAGACAAAAAATGCAAGTATGTATATGTTCATCTATTGTGGTTTAACCCCAGTCAACAAGTAAGCATCACACAGACATTCACTCACTCCCCTTCTGGCTACTACTACCACTACTACTACTGACAATAATAATCTGTAATGAAAAGGAAAATAACAAAGAGAGAAAAATAAAACCCAAGAAAGAAAAGTGATGCAAATAGAAACAATTGCTCACCACTAACTGACTGGTGCCCTAATTTTCTAAGTCTACAGTGTAAATATTTACATCTGAGTCAGTCACAGTAGATGTGTGACTAGTCAATGTAGTAAAATACATCCTTCTGGGGTAAAATTCTTAGCATCCTGAAATAATCTTAAACAGTTCAGTTGAATATTGGGCCTAGAAGTACAGTTCTGTTGCCACTGTGCATGGAAGAAATCTATCTTGATTAGCTCAGATGAGGGATTCATGCCATGGACATTTAAGTTGGGTGGTATCAATCCAAATCCTTTGAAATGGAGGAGCAACAAAGGTCGCTGTGTCTTCACTTGCCCAAGATTAGAATAAGAAGGATTGGTCCATTCTGATTTCTTTTAGATATCTGACTGTCACTTACATGCTGGAAGAGAAGTTGTAAGATTCTGAGGAGTTGTGGAAAATCAGTCTTTCCAGTAAATAAATGAGATTTTTAAACAGTCTTGCTTTCATGATTTATCTTATCTGATGTAAATAATTTACAGTAATATATGTGAGAACAGCAGGTCTGAGTAGGCTGGTGTGAAATTTGTGTCTAGAATGAAGACTGTCTTTTCTAATGAGGGGCAGTTGAGAGTTACCGTATGCTCTTAACTTTCAAATTAGTAAAGCCATCTGTTAAATATGTTGTTTGGGATTTTTTTATTTTAATTTTATTTCTTTTCCTTTATACGTAAATTTAATTATTAAGCAGTGATCCTAATTGTAAATTTTTTTACCTGGAGCTTTCAAAGTTTTTAAAATGAGATGCATCAGTTTTTGACAATATTATAGGACTTGAAAAATGTTAAGATCGTAAAATGCTGTCCCTAATGGTTCAGCTCATTAGCTATTATCTATAGTCTTTCACATTAAAAAAAAAAAACAAACCAAAAAAAGCAGTGAAAACCTGCAGATCCCAGCTTCACTACAAACCATGCTATTCATATATTTATATTTGAAGCCTATTAAAAGCCTCAAACACATTTGTTTTCATGGCAAAGAGTGTCAGGTCTCAGAGATGGGTAAAGATTATATAAGGAGAAAATTTGTATTTCCAAAACTCAGGGCTCTATTAATCTTGAAATTTAATTGTTTTCTACTCAAAATAAGTCTATGTCAATATTTAAAATAAATAAAATAAAACAAACATACAAATTAAAAACCCACTATCAAAATCAAATCCAACACACAGTAAATAGTATTTATTTTATAAATTGAATCTAGTTATTCCAGAATTTGATACATTTTGCTTTTGGTAAAACTTAAGTAGTTTGGGTTATTTTAGAAATGTGTATTATTTTAGGATTGTGTAACTGTTTAGAACTTTTTATCCATCAGTGGAATTATAGATTGTCTTGGACATGTTAAGAACTCCATCTTTTCCAATTTTGCCCAATTTTGTTACATGCAAGTTGGTTACAGAAACTTGGTTATAAATATTTCATGAAGATACCCTAAATGCCCCCCACCTTATATTCTAGTGCAAAATATGTGTAAAACTTTTTCTTTTCCTTTTTTTTTTCTTTTCCTTTTAATGTTTCTCTACACATTCAGTAAATGCTAGACTGCATTTGCATAGTATGCCTGAACTGTTACAATTCTCCTCTTCACCTTGCTCATTCTCTGCCCTTCTCTGTTTGGTTCTGCCACAGTTAGGCTGTCTTTCTGTCAAAAAATCTGGAGTTCCTCACACCCTCTGTTGAATGTGTAAAGTAAAGTAAAGTAGTAGAAAAATATTTCCAGTTTTTTGCCTTTTTTTTTTTTTTTTATTTTTTGTTGGGTTTGTTTTTTGGTTTTTTTTTTTGTTTTTTTTTTTTTTTTTTTTTTTTTTTTTTAATATGTGGAGTAGTTTCCATATCCTGTGCTTAGATTTTCAACCAAGTTTCAGCTGTCTGACGTG